>JAOTQQ010000001.1:8362258-8387382 GCA_026546715.1 Gallinago undulata | reverse complement strand
GCTGTTCATTTCAGAGATGACTCCAGGAACAGTTATATTATGCTTTTCTCTGGTAGAGTCCTTAATTGCTAGGTAATACATGACAGGCCAAGGGCCAAATCTGTAGCACATCAAGCAATTTTCAGATTCCCTGGATTTCATGCCCACTAAGAATCCACTTTTTTGGTACTTATGCTTGAGAGAGTAGCCTTCCATATGGGACTCTCATATGTTGAGAGGCAGCTTCATGGGAGCCACACGATTGCTCAATAGAGCAGGGAGAAGGGAAGGTGTTAGTCAAAATGAGGGAGGAGATCAGCATATACCATTCGAGTGAACAGTCTCAGGAATACAAGAATGAAATGGGAAATCTTCTGAATACAGTTTTTGAACAAAATAGTACTTTCCTACAGCTCAGGATACCCAAAAGCATCTGTCACCTTATGTAAGCATATCTATGGACATATGTCAGATCTAAATGACACGGTTAAACACCAGCAGCCATTAATAGCTTGACCTCATTGTTTCTTTCAAGGTGAATACCCAAAGAAGCAATGTCTGAATGACATAAAAATGAAAAACATACAAGTACATCAAGGTTGATGAAGACAAGATCCAGGGCTTTCAAAAAAGAGAATGGTTACATGCCAAGTCAGAATCACAGAATTGCCTAGGTTGGAAGGGACCTTAAAGATCATCTAGTCCAACCATAAAAAAAAAAAACCAAAACAAACCCAAAACCAACAACCCAAACAAAACACACACACCAACACTAAACCATATTCCTGAGCACCATGTCAATTTGTCTTTTGAACACCTCCAGGGATGGTGCCTCAACCACTTCCCTGGGCAGCCCATTCCAAGGCCTGATAACCCTTTCAGTGAAGAATTTTTTTCTAATATCCAACCTGAACCTCCCCTGCTGCAACTTGAGGCCATTTCCCCTTGTCCTATCTCCTGTGACTTGGGAGAAGAGACTGATCCCCGCCTATCTACACCCTCCTTTCAGGGAGTTGTAGAGACCAATAAGGTCTCCCCTCAGCCTCCTTTTCTCCAAACTGAATAACAAGGCTTCCTCAGCCTCTCCTCATAAGACTTATTCTCCAGACACCTCTCCAGCTTTGTTGCCCTTCAGTCCTCAGAGCTATGCTGATTCAATGTACTTCCTCCCTTTAGTTGAAACAAAGAAATCCCAAACCTTTCAAAGCCCATTAATAAGACCAGAAAATAAACCTCAGTGAATGTCAAATAAAAAAAGGAGAAAAGCCTCTCCAATAATTCATTAGGATTTACGAGTTTGCTTCAAGAGGCCATAACTCTGGACCGATTTAAGCTCTATGAAAATTAGTTCTTACATGCATTCATATATGAAGAAAATGACACTGTGGTGATAATAATTTTTTTTATTACACAACAAACTATTTTGAGATAACATAAATAAATATGACTGTGTAATAAAGAGCACCATTCTCATGGGAGTATTTGTATGTACAGTCACATCCACATGTCCACATGTGCAATAATGTAAACATTAAAGAAACTACTAAAATTTATCATTGCTATTTTCAAGTCTTCACCAGCCAATTTTCAAATTTCTCAGTAAAAATTTGGAAGAAACAATTCTTTAGCAGAAAGACTATACATAATTTGCCTGAGTGAGGATCTAGTTGACAATGAACAGATGTAAACTTTGTCAGAAAGATGTAACACAAGCACACAGGTTTTGCCAGATGTATAACATTTGTTTTATATTATCCACCTACACAGATACATATGTGCATTCACCATATGTTATAAAATTTACAGATGCACACTGACTTCAGGGGAATTAGGAGCAGACCCACTTCTTACCTGCCGGGATATCCAATCTTACCTGAAACTGAGAGAACATCAAACTCAAAACCTTCTATTTAAGTTATTTAAGTTATGAAAGCAGAATGTTAAAACTCCTGCAGATTACTTAAATTGCCTTAAAGCTTATAAAACCTACAAGCCTTAAAAGGTCATTTGCCCTAATTGTGTCTAAAGTACACTGCAATTAGCAGGAAGATCCATATCTCCTCCTGTGGTATCCTAGGAGCAGATTACACAAATTAGAATAGTCTCAACAAACACAGCTCAGTAGCAATAAATCAGGACAAATTTTGCTCTCAGTAAAGTCCATTGCCCCAGTAAAGTCCACCACAATTAAGGACCAGTCTATTCTCCAAAGCCAGTGGAGCTTTTCGCACGCCTACCTTTTGGCACAGGCTCACAGACCTGAGGCACGTTTCTGATTTCAAAGAAGCTGCCCCCGCCTTAGTGGCACCAGGTAAAGGTGGAGTTTGCTAAGCAGAGCCATCAATAACCCCACGGTACCACACCTGACTGAGTTATTCCGTATTATCAATACTTTTTGTGTCTCCTTTCTTAAGAGATCATGGTGATTACAACTGGAGTTTGGATGCTGACAGTAAAGAGTGACCCCACCAAGCGCTTTTTCCTCTGGAACACAGAAAATTCAACTCCTTTTGAAATTACTCTATTACTCTCACTACAGTTTTTTCGTTATGGACACAGAGCCATTAAAATTAACAGGTGTTTATGAGATAAGGCACAACCTGTTCTTGTTTAGGATGGCAAAGAATAACTCAGTGGAGTAAGAGAGTTAACATTAAAAAAGAATTTGAGGTAAAAAATGTGAACACTCAAAGCCCTTTTTGGTCACAAACTTTGCTGCGAGGAGCGAATCAGGGCACACTCTGAGCCAGATATTTGGGTCGTATTTGTGTGAAGGGAAAGGAAGAGAAGAGGAAGGAGAGGAGACATGGAAAGAAGGCAGGCTCCAAATTCAGACTTTTAATTTGAGCGAAAAACACGCAGCATATGGTCGAGCTGGCAGAAAAGCCTGATGGTGGCCACTGAAGCAGACTGCAGCGTAGCGTCAGCGGGAACACGACGCCAAGTCCTGCTCCCACCGCCAGGCCCTGAGAGGTCCCCGTTAGAGACCAAAAACAGCCCCCACACTCCAGCGAGAGGTTTTTGGAGATACCAGCCATATGGGGGTGTGGGCAAGGGCTCAGCCCCAAAAGCAGACTGCTCCCGCTGCCTGCCATAAACATTTTCCCTTTAAAAAGCCAAGCAGAGTGCCCCAACGGCAGTGATCCTTATCAGCTAAATTCCCTTCCTGCTACCAGATTCGTGAGGAGATCAGGGAGAGATCCATGGTAATTAAAAATGAATGAGACCAAATTAGTTCAGCACATTCAAGTTGCAGTGGAGTGATTCCAAAGCCTGGATTGCTCTGCGGAACACCCCCCAGCACAACACCCCCTCCCTCCAAAACCATGCAGAGATGGTGCCTGGAGGGGACATCTCAAACACGAAGCAGAGGAGACCCACACCGAGCAGCTTTAGGAGTAATAAATATTTGCCTCTTTCCTAGCCAAGAGCCTCGCTGCACTTTTAATGTCTCTCTTCGCGGGATCCCTTGCAACTGTGATGTGCCAGCATCAAAAATAGAACTACTCGTCTCTGAACAAACACAAGCATGAGAGAGGTGGCCAACCTTTGGGGAATACCCACACCTTGGTCTGCCCAGAGGCAGCCTTGATGGTCCCACATTGCACCCAATGGCAAAATTGCAAGCTGACGCCCTGATGAGGGATCTGAAAGTGGCTGCAGCCTCGCACTGCAAGCAGATCAGAAAAAAAGAAGAGTGAAATATAGAAATAAATACGTTGTCCCAGTGCATTGCAAGCGAGCTGTTGTGGTGCACAACTTCTCCTGCACCTTTCCTCCCACATCTGGGGTCACTGCATCGCAGGACCTCCTACAGCATCACATTAACTACCATGGGAGGTTCTTTCTTTCTTCCTACTGCCTGCCTGGATGGTAAAGATGTTGCGAGGAGGCTGGCAGGAGGGGAAGGTGGTTTCATCATGCTGCTCTGTGCTCAGGGCAAGATAAAGTAAAAAAAAAAAACCCCAAAACCTTCACCTAATACCAGGTCATAGAGCAGTCAAAAGATGACAGTTCTTTCTACCCTGAACCCCATGACTAATTCTCAGAGGACCCTCTCTGCAGGTAAACTTTGCTGATTAAGTTTTTCAAGACCCAAAAGGGATAAGTGCTGGCATGTTTCAGAGAAACAGACATTCCAGGGAATGCTGGCAGTTATTCTCAGCGAGTCACTCCCAGCCCTGCTCTGCAGGTCAGCCTGCGCTTCGAAACGCAGCAGAGCACAGAGACACTCAACCCGATTTTAAATGGGTTCATTCAAATGAAAAACAGTAAAACGCAACACCCTGAAAATGAGGACATCTCGAGACATCGACTGAGCTCCAGTGCCACAGTTAGATTGCTCCAGATATGGGAAGCACCTGAGCTAATGTATTTTTAGCAGTGACAAGTGTTCTTTCCGCTCCGCTGGAGACCACAGTCTAGACGTATTTACAGAGATGACTGGAGACATTTAACATATTGTTACACCGTCTTTCAAATTCCTAGTTCAGGGACAATTTAAAGAGAATGACTGCTGAGCATTTGGAAGTGGGAAAGATTGGCGCAGTATTCTCAGGATCCAAAATTAATGACAGCCTGCAAGTCAATTCTGTTTTCAGGGAGCGGTGAAGATCAATAGCAGATATTCTCAACCAGCAGGCATTTCTGAATAGATGAAAACAACTGCAAACAGTAGATCACGAAGACAGCAGCAGTGCCAGATATGTTCCAAAAAAACCCGCACTCTTGCCCAGATTCCTCCATATCCGGTGTCCTATCTGCTACCAAGGACCACTGAGGGCTCTGCCAACCTCAAGGAGACAAAATAAGCCCTAAGAGCTGCTATACAACTGAAACACTTTTTTTAAGAGCAGAGACATAGCTGGCTCAGCTGTGTCTCAGGACTAGTACATAGCAACCAAAGCTTCTGAAGATAACAGATCTCCAAAACAGGAAATCATCCTGTTTGCTCTGATTGTACTATGGTACTCTGGTACTCTGCAGCTTGAAGGACCGAGAGAGATACCTAAGGGACTACAGGACTCTATCAAATGTCAGGACGAGCCTCAGTGTCAGGATGCTCTGGTGTAGTGTAGGATCTAGAGGATGTAGCAGAATCTGACTAAGTTTGTAGAATGAGCAGAAAGACACATCTCAAAGGATATGCCATACTTAGAGTATTTCTTGATAGGCTTCAGGATAAAATAACTCCTATAAGAAAAAAGCTATAAGAAAAGGAAGGCATCCCATGGATACGTTAAGTACTTGGTGAGATATATATGAAATCCCTGGCCAAGTCTTTAGGACAAATCTCACTCTGTACATGATCCACTGAGAATATGGGTTGTAGCAGCCCCAAATAAAGAACCTTTCCTTCTCCTGAGGCTATAGTAACTTCTGCTTGTAGGATAAGACGTCCTTAGTCCAACTTCTGTGTTGTCAGATGAAACAGAAGCCACAGCTTAGAGAACACAACAAGTCAGTGAGGAGGTGTCTTATCTGTCAACATTTTCAGTTCAACCCGTCATCCACAACAGACCCCCATGTGCAAACTCTGAAGAGCTGGAGGGCACATAATTTTCAAAAGCTGCCTCTCCCAATATATCCCACCCATTGAAGAATGGACTGTCAGCCAAACTCTGTGCTGATTCAAATATTTTGCAGTAAAAACCACCGTGTTAGCCAAGCAGAACGGGAGGGGTGTTCCCCACACATTCCAGTAGTGATTGACTGTTGTTGACAGAGTCATGTTTTCAGCCTGAAAGATTGGTTGTTCTTAAAGAAAAACGTGAAAGACTAAGAGATGAGAAACATGAAATGACTTTTGTCATCAGAATATAGCCAGACATCTCCTGAAGCCAGATAATCAACTACAGACAGAAAAAAGACAGAACTACATTAACACCGCTGCACTCCCAAGAGCCCAGAGAGATGAGATCTGAAGGGTTCGGTAAAAGAAGTCAAATACCCAATTGCTTCTCAAACCAGCTGAATTGCCACAGGACTGTACAGCAGCACAAGGAGGAGAGAAATCAACTGAGATGAGTTTTCCGATGTCTTTAACAGAATCTTGTACTTTGGGGTATAATATTACAGCCAATCTGCTGGGCAAAGTTTTCCCCTTGTCTAGCAGAAGGCCAGATACAGAGAAGCCAGAGACTCATCTATTGTTATAAAACAGTTGAATTTTCATTGGAACTGCTTTAAGACCAGAAAGACACACAAATAAGAGGAGATGAAGAGGAAAGTGCATCATTTTTAGAAATCTATAGCAAAAAGTCGAGGACAATGTAATGTTGCTGGACCTTAAACCATTTATCATGGGGTTGAAGAAGAAATAGTGTTTATCAGAAAAAAATAGTTATATCTATGTACTCCAGAGTACACCTAAAGTGGTTGTGCAGCAGAAGGGATAACACGGTCTGCTCCTTCAAAGTGCAGACGGCAAAAAGTAATGGGCTTGAAGTCCAACAAGGGAGATTCAAGAGCAGAAAAAGCTGTAACAGCAGGGAAATTTAATAGAAGAAAATAGATGAGCAAATATCTGGGGAGCTTGTGGGCTCTTCATCCCTGAAAACAGTCCAGCCAAACCCCAGCCGTAAATGACAGCCACTGCTACTACTGGTATTTGGGCTGGGGGATGAATTATGGGATCACCTGAGGTGCTTCCCAGCTCTGTATTTCTGTAATTGAAAAACGCATCCTAAGGATATACAGCGATTCCACATTTAAAACCTTGGAAATTTAACCCAAACACCAGGAATGACACAGGTAGCTTCTGAAACAACTCTTGAAAGCAGTCAGAAATCTTCCAGTGGTCAATACTGCTACAGAAAACATTTATGTGCCTTACGCTGGAACATATGCTGTAAAAGAATGAACAATAAACCTTTTCAAGAGAAGAGTCAGAAGCAAATAAAATCTCACCTCTCCTACACTAGAGCTGAAAGGATGTTGCTATTGTTCACCCTGCTTGTCAGATACAATAATTTATACCCTGTGGTACAAATTAATGAGAAAGTAAAGCGCTGCTGGGATCTTTTGTGAAGAGAATTGTTAGAGGAGGGAAGTGTGATGGGAAAGAGAATTCAGCTTGAGAAGCTACGGGCCAGTGAGGGAATAGTTCAAATGTGCTTGCAGAGCAGCAGTTGGCTTATGTCTCCAGATACAGAGAGGTATCTTAACATTAAAAAAAATGCAGGACCAAGTGATATGAGAACACTCCAAATTGTTAAAAATAAATACATAGATAAATAAAAAGCAAAAGCTCCACCATGAAAATAACTCAGGCAAATAAGACATTTACCATTACTTATGCATTCAGCTTATTAATTAGCTAAATAATGCAGGCAATGGGAATGGGGACGCTATGCAAATATAATTTGGCCACTCCTGGTCACCATTTTGGCCAATACAGCTATAAATGAACTGGAGAGCTGCAGAAATTAAGAGTATGGCAGCTCAAGACATGCAACCACATCTCTTCAAGGGGTGTTGTAATAGATGTGGCTTGTCTGTGAATTAGCGTACAGGGTTACCTGTAGCAGATACTGAGTTATACAATTGCGCTGCAAAGACAATCCCTGCTCCACCGCTCCAAGAGACGAGAAGAAGGATCGGAGGGGAAGGACTAGCTCAGGGACACTCAGGACACGAATGACAGAGCTAAGAGCCACACAAGGGTAAATAGCACAGACAGCTAGTAAGGGGTCTGTAAAATGAAAACTGCCCACATACTGCATTCCTTTCCTTTCACTGGGTCAGGTAGTCCAGAGCACTCCACCGACGGATTCGGGACAGCCACCCTCCATCTGGAGCCACTGCTGTCGCATTCTGTGTACTCGAAGTGGTAATCTGTCTGCAAGCAATTACAAAGAGTTTCAGTTTCATCATAACATTTGCATATTAAGCTCATTAATCAAGACTGGGATTAGCAAACTCAGTTATAATTAAACCAGAAAGGAAGTAGCTGGCGTGGAACATACTGTGCAGCACTCTTGCTGCTTTGATGATCACCGTGTATCATCACAGAGCCAGCACAAAGCGCATCAGATGCTGTGCAGCACAAATGTTAAGGCAGAGGGTGGGATTTGCAAAAGCACTTGAGAGACGGGACACAGATGTTACTAGAATTTTTTTCCCAGATTCTTAGAGCAGGATTGATCCCAAACTTCGTGGTATGTGATCTACAGTAGCCAAAAAGGTTTCCTCTTTCGTGAGTGGAGCAGGCATTACACAAAGCACAAGTCATCCCGTGTTAGGCTGTCTGAGATGGATGGGATGAATCATCTTCTGTGGGTGTCTCCTTCTACATTAATTTCAGAGGAAGCCCAGACAAATTAGGGGAGATAAACCCAGTATCCCAGTATTGGGATACCTCTGAAAATGCCATCCAAGGTTAGCTCTGAGGGCTACATCAAGGCAGAGTGGTGAAGGAATGTGAGGGAAGACCATCCCCATGGTCTCTGTGACTGAGATAAGCCCCAAGTAGTTGTGTCGGGTTTGCATGGCAAGGCTTTAGTAGTGGGAGGGCTACAGGGGTAGCTTCTGTGAGAAGCTGTTAGAAGTTTGTTCCGTGTGAGGTAGAGCTTATTCCAGTCAGCCCCAAGACTGACTTGCTGCTGACCAAGACCAAGGCCATTAGCAACAGTGGTAGCACCTCTGGGATAATGTGTTTATGAAGGGGGAAAAAATACCACATGGCAACAGCCAGAAGAGAGGAATGAGAAAATGTGAAAGCAACAACTCTGCAAACACCAAGGTCAGTGAAGGAGGAGGTGAGGAGGTGCTCCAGACACCAGAGCAGAGATTCCCCTGCAGCCCGCGGTGAAGACCATAGTGAGGCAGGCTGTTCCCCTGCAGCCCATGAAGGTCCATGGTGGAGCAGATATCCACCTGCAGCCCATAGAGGACCCCGCACTGGAGAAGGTGAATGCCTGAAGGAGGCTGTGACCCCCTGTGAATCCCGCTATGCAGCAGGCTCCTGACAGGACTTGTGAACCCCATGGGGGACCCACAATGGAGCAGTCTGTTCCTGAAGGACTGCGCCCCATGGAAAGAACCCACACTGGAGCAGTTTGAGAAGAACTGCAGCCTATGAGAAGGACTCACGTTGGAGAAGTTCATGCAGGACTGTCTCCCATGAGAGGGGCCCCACACTGAAGCAGGGGAAGAGTGTGAGAAGTCCTCCCCCTGAGGAGGAAGGAATGGCAGAGACAATGTGTGATGAACTGAAGGCAACCCCCATACCTTGGGCCCCTGAGCCACTTAGAGGGAGAAGGTAGAGAAATGGGGAGTGAAGTTAAGCCTGGAAAGAAAGGAGGGGTGGTGGGAAGGTCTTTAAGATTTGGGTTTATTTCTCATTGTCCTCCTCCGATTTGGTTGATAATAAATTAAATTATTTTTCCCCAAGTTGAGTCTGTTTTGCCTGTGATGGCAATTGTGGAGTAATCTTCCTGTCCTTATCTCCACCCATGAGCCTTTCATTATATTTTCTCCCCCCCTGTCCAGCTGAGGAGGGTAGTGATAGCGTGGCTTTGGTGGGCATTTGGCATCCAGCCAGGGCTAACCCACCACATTACTCTAAATGAAAAGCAGTAAGAAACCTTCTACAGTTAGATAGGAAAGAATATTTGCTATTTATCTTATTAATAATATTCATTCAGAGTCTAGATACAACCTAGACTCACATCTAGTTACTTTTTCAGTTTTGTCTTTTTTGGCTTTATTTCCAAATTCATAGCCCAGAATTTTACTATTGAAATAAACCTCAGCAACATCTCATTCTGGAATTGGTTTGGTATCAAGAGAGAGTTCGGGTGAGGCTGGCAGAACTGGTGCATACCTTTCTTCAGAGGGAACAGACCTATATTACAAGCTCCATGAGATGTTCTCCTCAAGGGCAAAGCTCACTTTGCAGTCAATAGAGGGAAAGCGTTGGCTACATTCCTATTTTAGACACCAGCTGCAGAGAGGATGAGGAGATAACATACATCCTAGAAATGCCTCTTTCTCTCCACAGGTTACATATAAAGACCAGCCACTTGGTTTGGATGGAGACTTCTCCATTTCCTCAGGGAAATTCCACCTCTAACACTTCATGGCCGTGCGTTGCCCATAAAAATTACACACAGAGTTATGGGACTGAGGAAAATGAGATCAGAGCTTTAGCCACAGGCTCAAGGTTTATGCAGCTTTAGGGTAGACTGGTATGGGGGATCCATAACATTTGTTGATTCCTTTCAATTTAGATGGCTTCTCCTGGCAGGAGTGGCCATGAACCAAAGTGAGGGAAGGTAATGGTCATGTCTTCAGCCCAAGGCACAAGCAGAAGAGCTCCTTTGCTGGCATAGCTCACTCTCATTACAGCAAAACCCACCTATGAGGCAGCCTAAATCTGCCTTCCTAAAGATCTCTGTCACCATGACTGCAGACATCAGTCCTTAAGCTATACCACCCTAGGAGGAGGTATTCTGTGCACACAAGAATTATCTGGAGGCAATGTTTTCCTACTCCTTCTATGACCCCTTGCAGTGCTGACATCCCACATGATGGAGCAGGACAGAGAATTAGATGGATAAGGGCTGGTCCATGCTGGCTCTAGTATAGATTAGTTACTCACTGCAAACATTCAGCTGATTCTCATGGAGAAGACTTGAAATTCTCCCCATTTACTTATAGAAAAGCAAACAATACTGTGTTTAATACTTTTCCTACTGTTACCATAGCTCTCCAGAGATATTAAAATGTTAATAAAGTTCTACCTAAACATCATTAAAGCTTTCAGTAGTTGCATCCAAGTGCAAATAATATTCTGATTTCTCTGGAATTAGTATTTTCATGGTTCAATAAATGTCTTTGTGGCTCAGCCTATGGTTTAGAAACCTAACTAACAACACAGAGGAAAAGAAAACTGTTTATCTCAAAAATAAATCAAAGCATAAGAAGATACTATCAAACACAAATGAAATATGATATACTACACTCTCAACTCTACAAATATACTCAATTCAAATATGCATTTTTCCCCTTTCATCTCATTAAACAATTTTCAAGGAATAGAAAAAAAAAAAACAGTCCTTAATCATCTTGAAATCTGCCTATGAGACAACCAGAATATATAAATAACATATCTGTAACACATCCATCTCATAGTTCATATCACATAATAAAAAAATACCTATTAAATTAAATATGCAAGACTAGAGTGAAGCAAAGAAAAGGATATAGAAACCCTCTGAATCCGACTCATGTCCAGATCCATTTTCTATTTCATATTAGGTCAAAAAAATTACAGAGAGCAGTTTGGTGTCAACAATCCAAGTTGTTCTCATAGCCACCTTCTCAAAATAAACTTCATGGACTCCTAGACAGCAATTCCTCTGCAGACAAGAAGGAGCCAGAGGGAGGTCTCAGAAGTGGTGCAGGTGGGAGGGACACACCATGCAATGCAGAAACATCCCCTCTAATGGTGTCTGACTGTCAACTATCCTTGGAGATTAAAAACTCAGGACAGTAACTAAAATTATTAAGAAAAAAGGGTTTCTGCTCTCCTTCCAAATTCAGGCAGAAGAGTCAGGTCTCTATCTCTCCTCTTCCACCCCCTCATGGAAATCTCTCCAGCTTTAACCAGCCAGATGAGGTTTCCAGGGGAGATGGACCCAACAGGTGTCCTGCCCTCTTACCACCCCACCCCTGCATGCATCCAGCTGTGTCCACCAAGGAGTCTCAAGACTCACTAGGAAGGTTGCACAGCAGAACTATGTTCTTATATGATCTTTTCCCATTACTTTCATTACTTTTTCCCCTACTGTGATCAGTTCCCTTATGGATTTTTTGTTTTGTTTTGTTTTCTATCGGACTTTCAACTCAACTTTATGTCTGAAAACCACTCCACAGGCTTGGTTGTTCCTCTGCTAATTGACTGTAATGAAGACTCTGCACAATAATTTCTGCCCTTGGTCATACAGGCATAGCTCCAAATTCCTCTCCAGACACCATCACTACCATCTTCTCCCTATACTATAGTTTTACCAAGAAACAACCACTGAGGTCCAGTTGTATCACTCTTTGAAAACCAGAATATATCTGCACTCCATCACAGGCATGATAGCAGCTCACAACTGGCTGCACCACTGGCCAGCTTTAAATTAACTGGCTCGTCTACTTACAGCGGGTGAATGCAACTGCGTGGAGCCCTGGTTCAGATAAATGATCCAGCATCTCAAGCTGATTTAGCAGCCATGGTGATGGTGTCCCCAAGCAACCGGTGTAGCTCAGGTCCATCCCTAGGAGCTGGAAGCCCACCTCGACTGCAGCACCGTCACCCTCGGCATACACGTGATGTATGCCAGCACTGGAAATCGCCCATTAACGATGGCTTACTGGGCTCAGCGCTCCTAATCTGCCTCAGCAACTTGAACTTCCAAATATAGAAGGCTGAGAGCCTCGTCAGCACCATGGGATGTTCACAACACCTTTGCATCTCACTGAAAAATGCCATTCTGTCATGCTGGGATTTCTCCTCCTCCCTGATGAAATTTCTTCACCCACCAGTTCTCTGAAATGAATTTGATGGCAAACCCATTGCCAGATGTTACCCTTTGACAGCTATTACTCTGGTTTTGCTTTCAATATTTGTTCCCCACTATCATCCAGACATATAGTATTTTTAAATTTGGCTATGGGCCTGTTTTAATTTTAACTATAATTGTACCTCTGTTTTATGACTTTTCTGGGCTTGGCCTTAATGTTCTAAACATGTCCCTCCCCCAGTTCAGCTGTTATTTCCTATAACATTTCCTATTTTATTGCTCATAATTCCTAGGCTTTGGCAAAAGTGGTTTGAATTTCAGACCCAAAGAGTAGGTTTCCATAGGAAAGTGTCTCTGAGGAAAAAATGAACACCACCCCATATAGGGTTAAGCTTAAAAAAAAAAAAAAGCAATTTTCTAAATGGAAAATTGATGCTGTTCCAAGAAGCTGCCCAGAATCAATGTGTAGCCCTCAGCATTAAATTTCAAATGAAAGGTTAAAAGTAACCTGAAAAATCCTGCCAAAAATAGGCAAATGTGTTTGTTTTACCTTATGTTGAATTTTGCTTTTTTTTTGTTTGGAGAATGAGTGAAATCACATCTACACCACCGTGCAAAGCTGTTATAAGAAACTCTCTGACATACATACTCTCTCTTTGAAGGACGCGGTGTACAAAAACGATGCCCTCATGCATGCACATGACATCAAAGAGAGGATGCATTGGTCACAGCTCTGCCAGGGGAAGAAAAAAATGACAGAATTTGTCCCACATTCTCTGTTCACAAAGCGTCAATATGGGATCAATGATGTGAGCCTGCTACCCTTGCACATGCCCTGGGAAAAGCTCCAGCAGACGTCTCCTCGCTCACTGGGGGCACCTGCACCTCCTGCTCTGTCCCACCATGAGCTGACTGATCAACACTTCAGCAAGGCACATCCCCCCAGCATGTCCCACAGATCCACTGCCCCTCTTCTCATGCAGTCCCTGGCTTGACTTCAAGTGCAACCTCCTTGCCCAGGTCCCCAGCCCCAGTGTATGTAGTGTTAGATGTCTCCAGTGCAGACATCAATGTACTGAGCTAATCATAGAATCATATGGGGTTGGAAGATCATCTAGGCCAACCCCCCTGCTGGAGCAGGTCTACCTAGAGCATGTTGTACAGGAACTTGTCCAGGCAGGTTTTGAATGTCTCCAGAAAAGGAGACTCCACCACCTCTCTGGGCAGCCTGTTTCAATGCTCTACCACTCTCACAGTAAAGAAGTTCCTCCTCATCTCATGGTCCTTTACAACAGTTGACAGACACAGGCATTTCCAGGGCACAGCTCCTCTCATCTTAAAGTCGACCCTATTTGAGAGCATTTCTAAAACTCTAGAAGTATCAGTTTCTCCTCCATTGACAGGAGAGCATTTTCCCAGGCAAACCCCTGTAGAACTGAGCTTTCTCCATGACAAAGAGCAACACCCACTTAAATGCCTTTCCTATTCCCTGCACCAATCTCTTCATTCCCTCCTTTCACCAAGATAGGAGATGACCTGCAGCCCTTCCCACTTAGGTAGAACTAGAAGGGCAGAGATGTCACAAGGCCTTACAAACAGTTCCCAATGCACTGAACACTTGACCTGGGCAGAAAATGATGGATGAAGCCCAGCAGCAATAAACATTTACCATATCTGTTATGAAATGCAATAGCAAGAGTCTCTTGCAATTTAACAGCTTGCTCTGCTCATGTTGCTTTTCAATCACAGACACCGCTGAGCCAAAAAAAAAAAAAAGACAGAAAAAAAAAGCTTGTACCCTACCTGCTATAATATTACTAAACAGCTCTCAAGAGGTTTGTCACTGACTCCTTCCCTGCACTCGCACTGCTTGTTCCACTGATATTTTGCCTAACCCGATTAACTGCACACAATGCTATTAAAAGATATTGTTTGCCAAAAGGGGCATCCATAATCCTTACAGACTCCTGTGCTATCTATATTTACATGTGCAACGGGGATTAGCTGTGTATTTATTTGGGGGGCAGGGGAAGGCCCCCCACACAAATAAAAGCCTCTATAAGGAAAGAATGAATACAGGAGGAGATAAGAAGGGAGTCCAACACCACTGAGCACTCTTGGGTTCCCTCCAGACTAATCACAGTGAAAAGGAGACAACTCTTTCACTTCCCTGGTACATCGAGACGTGATATCCCAAGAGACGGCAGTTGCAGAAACAGGGCAGTCTCTCTGTGTGTCTGTGCTTCCCTGTGGCTGGTCCCTGTAGCACTAGCACACTCAGGGATTGTGTTGTCAACACTTCGGGACTACTCCAGTGCTTCCAAGGGCTGTTTATCAGTCACTTCTTCTAATTCAGGCTTTGTAAAAGGAGACGCAAGTTCCCATTTCTTATTAGTTTTGGGCTTCTAGCCCATCTTCCTCTTTTACTGCATTCGTTATTTCTAACTATACCCTCTGGCATCAGTAAATACTCCTGCTTCCCCTCTTTGCTCCTGTCATCCCCAGCCCATGAGTGAGCAGCACACCCATCCATCAGCAGGGCTCTGCCACATCACTCGTTCAGACTGAATGACCAGCTCTAGGCTTCTCCTGAACATAAACACGTTCCTCTCTAATCTCCTTTGAAACTACTTATATAGAGCTTTTCAGCTGAAAACTTCAGCCAGGCCTTCAATTATTTTCATCCTTATTCCTAGGTCGCCAGATTCCTGAAGACATTTATGTGTATTCTGTCACATTTCTCTTTCCAGGCTCCTAATTCATTTGTGGCTTTTTTTGGCACTGAGGAACCCAGCCCTAATTGCATTACTTCGAATCCCACAAAGCAGCTGCATATATTCAGACTTTCTCAAATTCAGGCTATTTTCATCTTGAGCCTAATTCACACACCAGGTTTCATCCAGCAGAAGCTGAGGTTCAAACACTGCCAAAGCCATCTGCAAATTAAAGACGAACTGAAGAGGTTTACTGAACAAAAGCCAAAATTCAGCAAAAATATATCATCAATATTTGTGAGGAATCAGAATAAACGACATTTTAGGTAAGTTTTTATATAACCTGTTTAAACATAACTCCCAGGATTCTATCCCAAATGTGTTAAAATAAATGTCAACTCCTAGAGTAATTTCCAGTGGATAGATCTCTGCAGAACGATGGAGTAAGTTCAGAAAACCAGCAAGAGAAGGACAGAGACAACCCTTATCAATGTTTAGAAACAAACTGAAACAAACTGGTGATAGGAAAGTGTTTGGATGAATATTGTGTCCCAGTGGAAATAGGAAAGGTACAGAGCTCTCATACCAACCAGGTCAAAGGACTTCATTTGCCCTCGGTCAGCATATTGCAGCATGGGACGATGGCCAGAAAGACAGGAGGTGAGCAGGGCACGTGAACTGTACCCACTTCTGTCTCCAGAGCTGGAGAAGCTAGCTAGCTTAGCTTGGACACATGTTTCCATGCAAGCATCTGAGGTTAGGTGGGACAAGTCCTTCCCTGTGTACCTCTTCACCCAGCTGTGACACGCTGAGCTGCCATTTCAATTCAGAACTCATTGGGGCAGCTCCTAGTCCAAGAGGCACTCACTTTTCAACTGAGCGTCCCAGAGAAGCCCACCATAGAAATAATGTGTTATTACTATGTGTCACAGTTTCATGTGGGATCGTGCTATGTTTTGGATTTGGGATAGAAATGGTGTTCATAGCGCACTGGTGTGTTTTGTTGTTGCCAGATGAGCAGGCTGGGGGTGCACAAGAAGTTGGGAGGAGACACAGTTGGGACAGCTGACCCCAACTGACCACAGGGATATTTCATACCATGTAAGGTCATGCTCAGTATATAAAGCTGGGGAAGAAGAAGGAAGACGTTAGGAGAGATGGTGTTTGTCTTCCCAAGAAACTATTACACGTGATGGAGCCCTGCTTTTCTGGGGATGGCTGAACACCTGCCTGCCCGTGGGAAGCAGTGAATGAATTCCTTGTTTTGTTTTGTTGCCTGTGAGGCTTTTGCTCTACCTGTTAATCTGTCTTTATCTTATCCCTTGAATTTTCTCACTTCTACTCTTCTGATTCTCTTCCCTGTCCCACCGGGGAGGGTGAGCGAGCAGCTGTATGGTGTTTGGTTGCTGGCCAGGGTTAAACCATGACACTATGGCAGAGCTTTAAAGTAAAGATAGCAGGGCTAGAAGGGCACTTCAGAAGCCCTTTAGTCCATATTCTTGTCCACATACCCAAACCATTCCTGAGAAATATTTGTTTCACCTCTTAGAAAACCCCTAGTGATGGATGTTCTGAAGCTTCGCAAGGCAAAGCTCATAGTTATCAACTATATAAAATGATGCCAATGTGCATGGGCCATTCATCAGGCAGCTAACGAAGCAGTTGTCATCATCAAGGAAGCTGAGCACAAGAGCTAGGAGAAATACATAGGGGTGAAGGGTTTATTTGTTGAAGAGCACAGCCCATTTCAACACGTAAACAGATCCAGAGAGCAGGCTGGCACCAAAGGCTGGCTGTCTCCTTCCAAGAAACTGCATTTACTATATGATACATTTACTGTATGGTTTGTTAAGGACAGTGCAATCCCATCTAACACAACATCATCTGCATGAAACTGTGCTCTGGGCAGTGTCTTCTCTTAGCCTTCAGCCACCCTCACTCTGGCTGAAATCAGTGGAGATTTCACCAGCCTCACTGGGCACCGGACGGGGTCAGACACAATCATCTTTCAGCAGAGATGGTGTGCTTTTTCACTCTGACATTTCTTCAGTCTTTGCCAAATCCCTTTCAGCAGCAGTCCGGTAATGACTAGGAGAGTTTTATTATCATTATCTTATTTATCCCCTCAATGACCATTTTCACTCTGAAAAGGTCAGGTCAGCCAGCAGCCCTTTCACTGCGAGAAATTTATTTTTCTTTTAAATGAAACTTCACAAACAAGCTGTGTGCAGCCTTAGACCAGCCATCTTTGAAAGTGTCCAGGATTATTTATTTTTGCAACCTACAGAGAGAAGTAGTCTTTAGTAAAACAGTGGCGCTTTCTTCCAGGGCCTTATCTGTTTCCCAGCTAAGTCAATAAAAGATATCCATTGACTTCAAAGGACAACAGGGTGAGCCACAGTCAATCAGCTCATGTACTCATTACCCTAAGTATTGAATAACAGGCAATGGGCACCCTTGCAAGTAAAACTAGAGAAAGCAAAGACCTTTCTGCCTTTTAAGATCATCCCATTGAATTTCATGGGTGGAGATACCAAATACAGTATTCTACAGGATGGTGCAAAATTATTTTCAACCATACGAACTGTATGTGTTGAGGCATGTCCAGTGATGGCTTAATAAGGGATATTGAGCAGTTTGCCTGCCCTGACCCACATTTTTCTTCTTCCCTTGTGTCAGCACTGCAGCTTAGACAACATGGTCAATCAGAAAGTTAGGTTTTTTTCACTAGTTTTCAGCCAGAACAGCTTCCTGATCCAGTTCATCGCATACTGTGTAAGCGCTGCTGTTGACACAGAGGAGAAAGTGGCAACGAGTGGCCAAGGTGGAAAGGTGAAGAGAGGAAGAAGAGCAGGGAACAGGACTGATCTAGTGGCTGTGCAGACTTATACTGGGTTAAAGTGCTTGTGAATGTGCACCTTGATGTCTCCTCTCCCAGCTTTCTCAGCTGTGTTATTTGAGGCTTTTGGGTGTCTCTCAAGCACCACAAAACAATTTAATGAAGATGGAAATTAAAACAGTCTCTAGAGATGCATGTCTCTACTGCCACTCAACAGAATTTCTAAATGCATATTCTGGTTCATAGCAACAAAACCTTACAAATCTTCACCAAGGAGAGACATTTTAATGCCAATCAGGCCATAAAAATAGAGTTAAAGAATAAACTTTGTGTTTTAACTGCACCTTTGGTCATATGCTGACTCCTAATACTTCCTCCCCGCCTCACTTGATACAAAGCAACTTGCACGAAAGCCATCGGCAAGAAATTCAAACATGATGATACATGTTATCATTGTCAGTGAAGCCCTAAAATACTTTTTACCTAAAGGAGAAAGCAGGAGTTAAAGCTTCCCGTCCTGCTTCATTGCCTTCCCATAGCTTGAATTGGGTAATCTGGAGATGCAGATGTGAGGACTGTAGACACATCTCAGATAAAACACCTTGTAAAAACAGGAGGAGATCCCAAATCCCTCAGCAAACAGGAGGATTAGGGCTCTTTCATAACACATAGGCAACTTAGCTTGGACCAGAAGCACAAGTCCTACTCCTTGGTCAACTGTTGGCTTGCTGTGGAGTCTCAATGAAGTCTTCGCTCATTTGCCCCATACCTGGAGATGGTACACTTCTCTCCAGATTGTTTCAGGACCCAAACCATTTTTGAGTGTCTTACCTAAAGTCAAATTACGAGACAAGTCAGAAGGAGAATCCAGAAGCTGAGTCCTTAAACAGATACTATTTCTTACTCTATAGTCGAAGGACAAAACCACAAAACAGACCTCAATTAACTAATGTACTTCCACAGCATTTCACCCACCATCTGCATAGCTTCAGAAGAATTAAAGACTTAGAGTGCTTGCTTTCTTTACATTTAATCCTCTGTACTACGCCAGTCACAGGACACCTCTGTCAGGATAGAACTTGTAAAAACAGCAGGTCACTAACCTGTCACTGTGTCTCCTGTAGGTCAGTCCATGAATTAGAGCCACCAAAACACCCACCAGACAGAGGGCATAAGCTGTCAAATAGTATGGCACAGAAAGCAGCAGACAATTCTCCCCCATCTGTCATCACTGGATACAAGAAGTCTCCTCTCTAGGCTGAAGAGATGCTCTCTGAAATCATTCACTTTCGGGTTCCGCTGCCCAGGACTATGAAAAATGGTGCTGGTTATTATTTGTGGAGTATATTGTTTTTATAATAGGATGCCAGTCAAATAAGAGTAGTTCAAGGATGGGGAAAAACAGTTCAAAGACAGCTCTCAGGTGGGACCTGCTGACGCAGGACTGGATTGAGGAGTTCCTCTTTCTCATCAGAAAACTTTTTATAATATCCATCCCCGTATCTCCTGCAATGTCACCAAACTTTTTAGTTGAAAGTTAACTGTCTCAAGGGTGACACAACTGTCTCAGGTCACAAATAAATTTAAATGACGGTATGAAACTGTCTGGCATGTTTCCAACAGTGAGGATAGAAGAGAAGTGGGAGAGACACATTCAATACCCAGAGCTTCCGCTGGGAGGAAAATCTGCTAGACGTGATCAATTAATTCATTGTAATAAAGAGCACTGTAACCTGCTATCGATCATTTTCATCCCGTGGTTTGTATCAGATGGATTTCTAATATATGCATGTGTCAGGGGACTGGAAGGAATATCACTCAGAGAGTCTTTCAATTGGCTTTTTTAACTACAAATCATGTGATTATTTTGTTAACAAGCCAAGGATGTGTTAACGATCTGATGAAATTTCATTTATGACTGTTGTCTTGGTAAGACCTCCAAGGTGCACTAAAACAAATAAAAAAAGCAGTCACCTTTAACCTGTGTGCGGGCACGTACACCCCTGCATGTGCATTTTCATACACTCACACAAAAACTCACACAAGGGTAATTCCGTCATCGTTTAACCCAAGGGCTCCATCTCTCCTCGGCTGATAAAATTTGGTAGAACTCAACTGTCTCCAGCAGAGCAACACTGATTTACACCCACAGAGACTCAAGCTTCTTGTTTATCTTTTAACAGAAAGGCAAAAGGTCGTTAAAGGTAACACATAGGTCTCAGGTGAAATTCGGTGTATCTCAGTGCTGCTCCATGAGACCACCCCCAGCCAGAACTGCAACTTTTTGTCTCTGCTTTCAAACCCTTCCAGCAATGACAGCTAATTACATGCCCTAGAATTAACTTTCATCTTCCACCTGTGTGCTGGTGGTGACTAATTGCATTCACAGAACGCGTGAGAAAGCAATTCCAAACACGCCAGTAAATCCCACCATGGACCAGCGTGAGGAGACTCTACAAGGAGCCAGATAGATAGGACTGGATTGGCTTCGCCAGGACATGGACAACAAGGACAACAGGTTCCAGTGGACAACACCCACTGGAACCCCACGGCAAAGTCCATGGCTGGATTTCCCCCCAGGATCTGACAAACCCATTTCCCTCATCCCCTCTCTCCCCAGATGCTTTTATGCTGTTACGTATCACTGAAGTGCTGTTGCTCCAGGAGGAATATTAACGTTAAATATAACTAAAGGCATTACAACCAAAGCCATCTGTTCCTTCCTGTCGATTACAAATCTCTTCTCTTCCTCCTGCACTACCCCAGCCTCAGGCTTTCTCCTGCAAATACACACATTTCACTCCAATTAGCTCTTTGCAGGGTTTCAGATCAGCCTGACAGTGATTATCAACAGCGGGGAAGCACATATCTGGGCTCCTCAGGTCTGTAGAGCTGGATAGAAAATATCCTGATGGACACTGAGAGGGAAATACATCACAGGGGTGATGCAACTGCCCATTCATAGCAGCCTGAGTGCTTCAGCAAGGGCTTCACGTCAGCTACATGCAGAGGAACCTGTGACTCCAGTAAGATAAAAATCAGGCTCCAAGTGAAGCCTGTGCAGCTCTGAATCCAGAATGACACCTTAACCTGGCCTGAGACAAATGCAGGCCTTTTGAGGGATACAGGTGCCCCCAAAAATACAGGAGGGCAGGAATATAATTCAGAACAAATCAGAAAGGCATTCTTCAGTCCCACGTGGTAAGACAGGAGTGAGGAAGCAAGAAGTAAACAAAGGCTCTTCCCTTTCCTTTAATGACTGTGACCTAAAGCTCCAGCTCAAACAGCTGCAGTAACGCTTCCCCACAAGCTCCACTTAATCTCTTTTCCCCCTTCCATTATTTCTATTTCCTATTTCTATGCAAAACTCTCATGGGAAAAGATCACAAAAGATTTGGACAGAGATAGTCTCCAGCCAGCGGAGCAGAAAAAACAATTTACAGCCCTTCTCCTGGGGCAGTGACAACTCTCCTCCCTCACTCTCTCTCGATACTGAAGACACCGATGAGAATTCTCCTATCCTTGTGTCCTTGCCAAGCCAGACCAGCATCAAAGAGCTGATGCCAGAGTCCCCATCTTGTCCCTGCCCCCTTGGCCACCCCTCCTGATGGCTGCTCACGTCTGCGTGAGGTGGCCAAGCTGCTCGGATCTGGGGTAACAATAGCTCAGGAAAGCCGTCTGCTCCCTCAGTCCCTCCTCAGGTAGCGCCGAGCAACGAGCCAAAACCCAGCAAACAAAAGTTCAATCAATCAGTCGAGGCTTGAAATAGAAACAAGACGGTGCTGAGTGTGACAGCAGAGCAGAGTTGCACAGGCTTGATTGCATGCAGAGCTAAAAAGAGGCGCAATACTTGTTTCTGGGGCTGCAGAATTTGCATGCAACTCCCTCTGAGTTTATCAGGCGTTTTCCCTGCCTAAAGAAGTAAATGGGAATTATTAATCCTCAGTCAAAAAAAAGCAGAAGAAACTCCTCATCAAACAGGCATTTTTAGAGCTGGAGGCTCAGGCTCGCTGCACTGCTCCACGGGCACCAGCGGCAGACAGTCAGGCTCTGCATCTTGGTCATGCAGCCCGGGAAGGAGTTGTAGATAACACTAAAACATAGAATCATAGAATCATCTAGGTTGGAAGAGACCTTCAAGAACATCTAGTCCAACCATCAACCTAACTCTGACCAAAAAAAAAAAAAAAAAAAGATAAAAAAAAAACATCGCTAAACCATGTTCCCCAGCACCACGTCAACCCACCTTTTGCACACCTCCAGGGATGGTGCCTCAAACACTTCCCTGGACAGCCCATTGCAATGCTTGATAACCCTTTCAGTGCAAAAATTTTTCCTAATATCCAACCTGAACCTCCCCTGGTGCAACTTGAGGCCTTTTCCTCTTGTCCTATCGCCTGTGACTTGGGAGAAGAGACCAACCCCTGCCTCTCTACAGCCTCCTTTCAGGTAGTTGTAGAGAGCAATAAGGTCTCCCCTCAGCCTCCTTTTCTCCAGGCTGAACAACCCCAGTTCCCTCAGCCTCTCCTCATAAGACTTGTGCTCCAGACCCCTCACCAGCTTCGTTGCCCTTCTAAATTCAAAACAAGTCTGAAGTTATAAGAGCAGGGCAAACCTACGCCTCTCCCCAAAGCTGGAGCATCACCTGAGGCACAGGTAGGAGGAAAAATCACAGGACCTGCTGAAATCAGTCTCTAATACAGTGAAAGTTTTCTGCACGGGCTGGAAATTCAGCATCAAAGCTCTCGACCAGCTCACGACACACACGTTGACATTCACAATTTCCTGTCTGCAGATTCCTGTCCAAAGCAGGTCTGTCTGCAGGGATTTGTGTTCCCATGAACATTACATTGGCATTGGAAAATGTAAAATTCTGAGATAGTGGTGGTACCATGCCCAAAAATTTGCAACGGGTGAGAACAGCTCTGATATCTATACCTGCCCTGTACTGCTCTTCTCAACTTAGACATCTGAGATCTGAAATGAGAGCCTATGAAAAAATCATATAATTCAGTGTTTAGCTTCTATCTGCTTCCTTAAAACAGACTATGAAAGCCCACCTTGGGCGGTCTGGTGGGCTTATCCTCATAACACCTTCTTATGGAAGAGGTGTGTTGTTATCCCCCATTTAACCTGTACAGAAGCTCATGACCAGGATATTTAGGTCCATATTTAAGAGCTTTGTTCCTGTCCAAGCACCTATTTGCCACAGCAGCTGGTCTCCTGACTAGCTCTGCGGCATGGCCCAAGCGCTGTGACAGAGTGGCACAGGAGAAAATCAAATGCAGGTCTCCTGGGGGTCTAAAGACTGGATCAATCTCCTTCTTAATAGCATCCTAAATGTGTAGTGTTAATCCTACCTGAGGGGCTGGTGGCAGTGAGCCATGGGGGCATGGGGGCATGGCAGTGCCCACCTTGGCAATCCCAACCAGCACCTCAGCAGAGCTCCAAGAAGCAGCAAATTAGTAACATTTGGCCCCATTTCTGGCATTCTGCAAAGCTTTCCTGATAATCCACCTGTTTCCTTGCCAAGGAGAGCTCATCACCTAAAATCAGGGGCATGAGTTTCTCCAGCCAAGTAGGCAGATAGCACTGCTAAATGGGCTTTTATTGAGCGAACAGGCTTCCCCCTCTGAAGGCAGCAGGGTGCCATCCAAAGGCACTTGGCATGCGGGCCATTACGCCAGGCCACCGGCATCATCCATCTTATGTCAGCCAGCGTGACGGAGCCAGCACAAGGTTAATGTGGCCTAGATGTAAAAATAAAAAAAAAAAATAATAAATATACTGAAACGCAACATGCATATAAATTTCCAAACACTGTTAACTCTGCATTTCCCAGGCTAACGTTGGCATGGAGGGTGTTCCACAGCATCTTCCCACCACTGGCCACAGTGCACTTTGCAAGCACTGAAGTTTTAAGCAAGGCTCAACATTTAAGGAGGGGCAAGTGGAATTTAAGAGTTGTCCTATGGGCATGACATGTTTGTACCTTGCAGTGGGCAGCCAAACGCATCCTTCATTGGCTCTGAAAATCAGAATTAAGCACGGGAGTAGCATGATTATATTTCCACTTTTCTCCACAAACTATTTAAATAGTATCAAATCTTCCCTGAGCTGTGAGTCTGGAAGTTTGCTGTCTTCATTTAAATGAGTCTAAGTGTCTCCCTTCACCATCCAAGGAGAGAGGTAGGGCCTCCAGAGGATTGTACATGTCATCTCAGAGGAGTCTCTGCCACCTGAGGGTCTTTAAGATGAAACCACTCGGGATGTCAAAGTTATTCACTCTGAAGGCTGGAAGGAGGGAGGAGAGGAGGGAGGACTGAGTCGTGGGATTTTATCATTTGAAAAGCAAAGGGTATTTCATTCTGAAATATCATTTTCAGCAGGAGATGGCTTGCTTTCCAGCCAAAAGCACACTGCATGCCTGTCAAAATGAATTAGAAAACATTCCTTTTAATGTAGAAGCCTTCAAACCCACCACCAAAACATTTTCTTCTAAGAAAAAAAAAAAAAGACAACCCACAGAAAACCAACCCAGTGGACATTTTTCTCATTTCACTCATTTAAAATACCGCAGACTTAAAAATTTGTCAGGACTTAGAATATAATCACAGCACAACTCAAATGGCAGTTCCACGTGAGCTGGAGAGAAGCCAGCCAAAGCTTTGTTGGGTCTGAAGGAGACACCATCAGTACTAATTCATCCTAACACCCGATGCAGAGATAACCCAAATCAACGTGACTTAAGGGTCTCCTGCAGCACTCAGGGAGACTCCAGGGATGGAGCAGCCCTGCCAAGGCAGCCAAAGCCACTGGGTGTCTTTCCAACCTGCTGCCTTCCACGTGCCTTGCTCTGTGCAACGTCCTATCCTATTTATTCACAAATTGTCACACGCCAAACAACTGCCTGCCTAATGCCATAGTGAAACGTCGTAATTAGTCTGCTCATCTTGACTACAGCAAATCAATATACAACTACGCATCGCTAAGCACAGAGATAGAATCACAGAATCACAGAATTGTGGTGGTTGGAAGGGACCTCAGAGATCATCGAGTCCAACCACAAAAAAAAAA
>JAOTQQ010000001.1:8338330-8362158 GCA_026546715.1 Gallinago undulata | reverse complement strand
TGGCTCTGCAAGCACTTCTGACAGTTCCCTCAGAACCCTTGGGTGAATCCCATCTGGGCCCATAGACTTGTTTATGTATATAGAGAAATAATTATGAATCCTCCACCACTGGCTGTGCACACACATGCACAGGCACAGAACCAGATGCAGAAAACCTCAATTACAGCCTTTCTACCTGCTGGACACTCCAGACAGGACTGGAAAATCCAGCATAAGAGATGACAAAGTCAGCAAAGCTCCTGAGGCTTTTCTGCAGAAAAAAAAAAAAAGATTTATATCCATGGGATTTGTAGATAGAAGGAATAAAGTGCTAAATGAAATCCTCCATTAGCAACACCAGGCTTCCTAATTCACTATTGCCTCTGCGTTGGTCTCTTATAAAGACCTGTGAACATGTGAAGCAGTTTTGCTTTTGCAGACTTCCTCCTCCAGCTTCTACAACACCACAATTTAAAGTCTGAGACACTTTTTTAAAACTACCTAAGCACAAGCAGAGAGCAAAAGTCACCTGCTGGCAGAGTCTTTCGAAGGGAATGAGGTTGTTTCCCTTTCCAAAAGAGTAATTCCCTCGTCTGTGTTGTTCTTTCGTATGAGAGATTCTGGAAGTGAAGCAAACTGCCACAGTCAAGTTTCATATCCCAGGAAAACTGTTGTCTCTGATGGAAAACCCTGATTAGCAGTGAACCACAGCTGCTCTGTCAGGAACCATTACGATGAAGGATTACCAGCACAGGCCATCTGCCCGAGCTTGGGGGTTTGCTTTGGCTTTTTTTTTTTTTTTTTCCCTTTTTACTGTGTGATGTTGCAGTAAATCATGATGAAATTAAACCCAGGAGTGACTGATCCCTTTGGGGCTGAGCTGCCACCGGAGCACTGCTATCCCCACTCCGCTGGACAGGGAGATTAAAATAAAAAAACAACCTGACCTGCTGATTTATGAACGATGATTCAGCGCAATATGAACAGCGTGGCTGACGTGCCCTCAATAAAAAACATAAACAGTGTCAAACAGAAAGGAGGGCTAAATCAATAGCCGTGATTTGGGATGCATTAATTCCAAATGCCTTTCGCTGTACAAATACATTACAGTGATTCACTGAGACAGCCTCAAAGAAATAAGTGCCTCTGTGTTATTACGCAGCAAAATGTTAGGTGCTTGGGAGTCATCCCAGGCAGAGAGATGATGGCATTAGTGATTTAATTGACCCTTATGGATAAAAACGCATATGAGGAATGGCAGGGCCATCAGGAAGCAGGGGCGGTGCAGAAGTCAGGCCAGCGGAGAGCAGAGGAGGAGTTAAGATGTTTTCCTCACGCTGGCAGAGTAACATGGCTGTTTGCTTGGCATGAAAGCCGTGGCCAGGGAGCAGAGTCGCTGGGGGATGGAGATGGGTTCAGACATGGTAAGGCATGAGCATTCCCTGGAAAAAGTCCTGTCCATGGCAAGGGCCATGTACTCCTCATGGAGACCACTGGGCCATGTGATAGCAATGGTGGGTGATGGATGCCCTTCAGAGTGGAGGAAGAAGGCATAATCCCAGGATTATCTTTGACTTTAAAGCAGGGAAGTGCTTTGCAGAAGCACTGGTGAAGAGGGACGGCCTGACAGTGCACATCATGGAGGTGCAATCAAAACCACCATTCTTGTGGGGTTGGGAGGTGCCTCACCAAACCTTACCATTGCAATGGAGTGGGAGATGTCCTCGTCCCACTCACAGAAAAAATGTTCTTCCTTGCCAGACGGTGGTGACAAGTGCACACTGGAGGATAATGGTGGACATCCTGACCACTCTTCTTCTCTCCCATTCACTGTGGCTATGCAACGAGACCCGGCATGCCGTGGACAGAGAGCCAACTCCCATCCTCATAATCCCCTGCCCACAAGCAATTTTTAATCACCAGTGGCTCAGTCCTGTCTGCAGCCCCTTGGCTACCAGGAGCTACGCACACACAAGCCAGCTCCCACCATAAGTGATCCCAAACGGAGAAACACTCTGAAGAGCCAGGACCTAAATTTTGTAGGCAGAGGTGGGTATAACTGGACCATTAAATGCCATTCCCACCCACATCCTGCACAGAGAACAGGACTCTGTATTTTGTAATAGCAATAATATAGCTGACTAACAGCTGTTCGTACAGGGCCATTGCACTTACACACTCAGCATGGTTTTTAAGGAAGGAAAAATGGTGTGAATGATGCTACCAGGTGCAAAATCAAGTTATAACAATTTATTTTTTCTCCTCTAACCACATGCTACACAAATCAGAAGCTATATATTGTTAGATGATGGTAGACAGAAACAGAAAGCAGTTTTTCGGTGGCTTTCTTCATCCATAGGAAACTCACCACTTAGCACAAGGTCCTACCTTCAGGTTAGTGGTAAGAAACCCATAGCATGTGCATCAAAGCCAACTGCCCAGCTGATTTAAGATATTCCCACTCAGAGGTGTGTCACCCATCTGGGCTCTGGGCTGTAGCT
Source organism: Gallinago undulata (assembly GCA_026546715.1). NCBI lineage: Eukaryota > Metazoa > Chordata > Aves > Charadriiformes > Scolopacidae > Gallinago > Gallinago undulata. The sequence continues at coordinate 8,359,678 of JAOTQQ010000001.1, read as the reverse complement.
GTAACAGGGCTCCTACAGGGGTAAACCATCCAAAGATACCCCATGTAGTGCAGAATGTGAATTATGGAATCACAGAATGGTTTGGGTTGGGAGGGACCTTAAAGATCATCTATTTCCAACACCACCTGCCATCAGTAGGGACACTTCCTACTAGACCAGGTTGCTCAAAGTCCCATCCAACCTGGCCTTGAATTCTTCACTTAGCAGCTGAACACTTAAAACTCTGCAACAAGCAGAGAGCCACATGCTTGGGAAAATCAGACAAAACTGATGTTGTGGGCTGTGCCTTGGTGTAAGGGGTAGGATGTTTTGAAGGCTTGAAGGCAGACACACGTGGGGCTGGGAAAGGGGAACCATGAGTCTGTACACAGAGCTGAAGGGGAAGAAATTGCCCACAGAGCTGTATTTGTGCTAAGAAAAAGGACCGTAAGGGAAGGGTGCACACACATTTTCTCATGCAATAGGGTTGTTTGCCATGTAGTTACTGTGTCTGGAGCTGACAGACTTAATACAGCCCTAACTGGGTGGCTCAGAGAGGAAAATTTCTGATCTAATTGGGTAATCATAAAACTACAAAGGTTTTCTAGTACTTGCATGCAAGCAAAGTTTGTCCTTTTACCTAGAAGGATCTAACATATAATTCTTCCTGTTACAAATGGTCTCATTATTCAATATTGCAGTTCACATAACCATAATCCTTTCATCCCAAAGAAAAAAATAGTGCTCTTTTATAAGCACATTCAGTCACATTTAACCAGCCTTCCCCTGAAGTCCTGATGAACTAGGGTGAATTCACAGAAATGACTGTGAGCCCAAAAATTACTTTTCATGAGCAGAAATTTAGGCAAGAAAGAGAGAGAAGCACAGATATGAAACTCTACTAAAAGTCAGGGACACATAATAATTCTTAACCACTGGAGCTCAGATCAGGGATGGGGTAGATGCAAGAAGATTAGGCAGGGGAGCCTGTGATCCCTGTTTCTGAGAGAATCACATCTCCAGCAATTAAACAAATTGATTTTCCAAAGCAAAGACAGGGACGGGTCTAAATTAAGGTTATGACATATAAGGAAGGTGTTAAAGACAGCAACTTTGGTGGTCGCTTCTTTAGGGGAATGTCTTTTCCTTAGCAGAAAACCACGGGTTTCTAAAGAAAGCCCTCCTGGATTTAGACTATGCTTTCATGAATACCTATGCATGTGAGAGAGAAAAGGCTTGTCTTAGAAAGGATTAACTCCTCAGGCCAAACAAGCTTTAACACATGACTACGTATCCGCTGAAGATTTTAGCAGCCAGGAAAAACAAAACCAAAAGAAAACCCACCAAAACCCCAAAGAACCCCAAACAACTGGCTTTTGCAGGCCAGTAGGCAACGTGGCTGAGTTAGGTCTGCCTAATGCTTGGTTAAGAGCTGCAGCCTCAGGCAATCATTTTCTATTAAATAGATTATATTCAGCACAAACACAGCACATTTGTAAGAAAGAGGCTACACATGAAAAGGCAGAAAATAAATTGTTCTGGGAACAGGAGCAGGGGGAGAACTACAGGAAAAATAATTGGTTTAAAACTTACAAGAGGAGGTGTTTACTATTTACCAGAGACAATGATCACCCTGCAAAGAACATCTTACTCCATAAATACATCCCAGCATGCATCGGCCCTCTCCTGTCCTCCCGCCAAAGCAGGGAATACAGTGATGGTAGGCTTGGGAACATGTTCTCCAAGAGCCTCAGGAGCCCCCAGGGCTCCTGCTGCTGCCAAGATGCTCCAGAGCACAGCAGGGCAAGATTCTCATCATCATCATCTGGCCTCACACCACAGCAGAAGTTCTGGCTTGGGAAGGTCAGTACATATGGACAGGAGTTTCTGGATGAAAAATGGCTGTTTGGAAAAAAATATCAGTTCCCTGAGATATTTTTTAGGAAATGACCACATTTTGGTTAACTTCTCAAACTGAACTATTTTAGAAAATCAGTATTGTCCACTTGCCCTCATTAGTCATTTTATATACAGATTATTCATTTTTTCACTCAAATAGTACTTAAATCTCCAAGTGAGCAAACTCTAAACATCTTAAAGTGTTGTCTTTTCCAGATTTCTTTTTCACTTTTTAGTTAAAAAATTAACCTCAACTTCCATAATGAATTGGAGAGTGCTTCTTCTGAGTTTCCAGTGCTTTTGTTAAGCAGGGAAACAGCTGTCTCCAGAGAAATTCAGCTTTTAACTAGCCCAGAAAAGGATAACCATCCAAATCTTCTAAGTCAGTAACAATCTTTTTAACCAATTTCAAGCAGGCCAACAACAACAAAAAAATCTCATTCAGGACCAAACCATAAAATGCACCAAACTCTCTTCACTTCCACGGTGTAAGAAAGTGGCACCCTTTAAAGGGTGAAGCTCTGAAAAGGCGCCTGGGATTTGATGCACGGGTCCTCCTGCCAGTGGGGATTTGTCAGACCCATCAATTAGCAAGAAAAAAGGGTAATATGGTCTCTCAACAGACAAACAGTTTTTAGTAAAGCCTGTGTTATCTCTTTCTGAAGTGGCTGGAAGAGTCCTCTACTCTGCTGGAGAAGCAGCTCATGCTTTGCTATTTTCTGTCTGACCACGTTTGCCACATTTTGCGAGTTCTAAGCAAGCCAAAGTGAGCAGAGCAAAGCTGACAGCAGCAAACCCACTCTGTGAACCTATAAATCTAGTGTGGACAAAGAAATTAAATGAAAGAAGGAAATATCTCTTTTAAAATGAAAGTTCTCCAGACGGAAAAAAAGTGTTGTAAAAGTAGACCTGAAGAGAACAAACCACCCAGCCCAAATTTCAGCTGGGCTTTCAACAGGGCTGGAACCACAAAGAAATCAGAGCAGATTGCCCTGGAAAGTGACAGTCATTGTCTCCTGATGGGGAAATCAGTAATTAATAGCCACCTGTGTTTGTCACCGGTGCTCTGTACCCCAGCAACCTGGAGTGGAGACAAAGGTTACGGCATCCCACCCCTGGAAGGGCTCAAACCTCCTGTGCCCACTCACAGGTCATGAGGGTGTCATTCCTTACGAGCCCCTCGGTTGGCATATATTGCTATTAATGTCAACAGGAGTTTATGTGAACATATGGGGACCAAGATGTAGCTGCAACAATCATCAGTTGTAAAGTGACAAGCATGGGAAAGGTTGTCCAAACATTTATAGAAAGTCCCAGCCCTACCATCCATAGAGAACCATCTTCGGGTGCAAAAGGGAAAGAGCTGGATCACTTTTAACTCTGTGTGATGTTGAGTGTGCCCTGCACCCACCAAGAAACCAGCAGTCCTGTCACCCCATGGCAATCCACAGTCTACAGCAACCTCGTTCCCACTGAAACAGGGGCAAAGACTTTGTGTATGTGGCATAAGTAAGGGACAAGAGGAATACGAGCTCCGAGAGATTCTCATTATGGTGTCTGGGATAGGGGTGTCCACACACCTGGGGGGCAAGACAAAAGGGACCAGTGGGACCAGTTTCTCACCCACCCACCCCACAAGAAGAGATCCCTCTGGGGCTGGAAGCAGGTCCAAGGGAAATTGAGGCAAGAAGGGTAAAGAGGAGGAGAGAAAGCTCCTTCCCCACTCACCGTTCCTGAAACACTGTGGTGAAAAGGTTTAACAGCAGCATGACCTTCATTGATTTCATGATATTTTTATGCCATCCAAATTACAAAAGTCCTCAGGTCTATCACCCACCCCTACTCCTTTATCTAGCAGGGAATACACAGCATGGCTAGACATATAAGGACACACTGAAGACGAGGTTTATTATAGCCTGGAACGGCTCACACATCCTCATAATGTTAATGTATTTTGGTCTTACAGCATGTTATGACACTGTGGCAAAGCCAGCTATAAAAAGAGCATCTCTGTGTTTTCATCGTGAAGAAGCTACAACACAGCTACAGAAGTGAGAGCACGGGCTGTAAGTGAGAGATGGAGGGCGGGGAGGACACAAAGCAGTTCAAGGAACCCCTCAATTCAGGGGAAAAATTTCCCCTGCCTTCAGCACACATCCTCCTGCAGTGTAAGTTGAGGGTGATTTGCATCTCAGACTTTTTTTAAATAAAAACCTAAAAATGTTTGCTTCAGAGCTCAAGACTGTCCCGGAGTTCAGCTGAGGAGAGCAACTTTCTCATTTTTTATCGACTTCAAGGACAACGTCAATGCTTTTCAGGATTGCCACACTCCAATTTGCAAATATCTATGAATTTCCAGGCTCCTACTCCAACTTGGCTTCACTTGCGGTTTCTTATCAGTTTCCTGTTAGTAGTAAGAGTTGTCTTCCTTGGATTTCCCTAATGTGATTTTTTTAAAAACTCCAAAGTATGATTCAATAAGCAAATGATAATTCTGTTCCTTTAGCCAGACTTTAAAAATTAGTCTTGTAAAAGTTAAAGAGAGGTCAAATTATAAATTCAATACAATTCCCAACTTGTAGCATGTCCGACTTGAGATCTTATTTAAACTCGTGAAAGTGCTTTCTAAAACAAGTCAGTTGTTTACTGAAACCAAGAGTATCTATATATAGCACATTTCTACATTAAAAAAATGTAAATGCTCTGTAAATGTAATGCTTTAAGAAAGCAATGAGAGCTTCCAATCTGTATCATAGCTTGAGTATAACTGTGAAGCTTTCACCCCAAATCTAGAAACCACTTTTCATTTAAATCCTTGCTATTATCACCAAGTTATCCTTCAACAGAACATAATCTGGTTGCCAATATTTGTCTTTCTCTATCTTCGTTGCCTGTGTTCTTGTTCTTTAAACAAATTACTTGCTCTATTTTGATAGCTCCTATCTACAGTAACGGTCTGTAAAATGACCCCTGGTGCATTTACATCTGACTTCACAAAACTAAATTTCTGCTCCAAAGAGCAAGCAGTGAAAAATGTTAAATCAAAAAGATTTCTGCAGCTCTCTTGATTAAAAGAAATTTCTTTCGTCCAAAGTCACCCTGCTACATCTATACCGAACCTACAACTTGTCACAGTGCTTTTGTCCTAGAACATCTACTCTTCAAAGGAAACTACTGAATCAAACTCAGAATCAAAATGCAATTTCATTTGCACCACTGAAATCAATGGAGTTTCCTTGCAGCTCGATCCAATGCCACATTGCAAAGAAAAGAGGAGGAAAAAAAATCCCCACCATAGGCTTATGAATAGCAGAAATCTTCCCCAGCTTCCTTCAGGATTGATTCTCAAGGTTAATTGGTCTTTTATGTACAGATGACTTGCAGGAGCTGGCTCTTTATCTCTGTAAAGTTCAGTTCATTAAATCATTTCTGAGCCCGACCGTGCTATAGCAGAGGAGGAAACACAAGGCTAATAGAAAAAGGAGCTAAATGGAAGGATTAGAAGGAGAAAGAAGAAATAAGAACTAAGATGGAGGCAGAAGGCAAGGTCCTCACTGCCAAAGAAGAGGTAGAGGGCTGTTTTAGCTGTAGTGTAATCCATGAAAGATGGAGAAATACATTAGCTATCATATTATACATTCACGGAGTAAACTAGGCACAGGGAGATAATATTGCAGCTTGGTTATATGAAGTCAACAGAACAGCTCGCATTTATGGTTGGCTTCATCTTACAGTACTGAATTTTACATTGAACTGCTTTTTCCTTCAACAGGATGGTTTTTTTCTTGTTTTAGCCTTTCTGGCTGTTTCTGGGCAGTGCACAAAGGCAGCAGGTAGAACAGGCTCTTTGGCTGCAGAACACAACATCCTCAGTGGAACTATGGATGCATTTTTCCTGATGAATTTAATGATCCTGAAACCTAAACACCGCTTATAATTGGACCTTCATCGCCGCTATTGTGAGAGGCAGACTCATTAAAGTCTTTCTGGCTTCAGACAGCCGTGTGCCAGGAGGAGACAAAGCTTTCAGCCCTCAAGCAGCCTCAGCAACACCAGGTGGTGTGACCCCTGGACCTGGTGATGGCCAGGACAGGTTGCCGGACCCACCAGGGCACATACGGTTGCTCTGATAAGGCAACGTGAAAAATAATTAAAAGCTGTGTCAAGATTGTTTTGCTAATTGTTTGTTTCAGTACTTGTCTTACCTTTTAAAAAGGCACCATTTCCATCAGCAGTGTCCCTCGGGACACTTGTATTTGATTTAGAAAGTTTAAATCCACACCAGCTTCCCAGGAAAGTATTTTTATGCCACAACCTTTTCTCCCCAGGGGAAAAGAAGAGCCTTGGAAAGCCTTTGTTGTTGCTACCCCAGGATGCAGAGATGGAGTCAGGAGTCCAGGAACCAGTCCCAGTCAGCCCAGTCATTTCAAACGGGTCACTATTAGCAGTGAGATGTCCCCATATTTCGTATTTCAGGCAACTCAGCTTCAACTCAGTACTCAGGGGACCACAACAGTAGAATAAAACTGACATCACATTTTCCCCCTCCATTACAACCACTTACAATCTATTTGAATCTGAATTGAATTTTTGAATTTAATTTGAATGGAGTTTAAATCAAATTTGAATTTTAATTGATTTTTCCCCTAGGCTATTTATTTACACCCTTCATTGCTGATATCTTTTATTATTTCTTCAGGAAAAGCCACCAGGAGACAGACTGGCACTTTCTGTCACCAAACTGACCTTTTTCACTATGCTATTTGTCAAATTTAGTCTGTTATGTTGTCACCCTCTATCCCTGGATCTCTTTAGCCACTCCTTATTGCTAGGCTTCTGCTTTCCACTGAACATGTCTTTTAGATTATTTTTACTACAGATACTTGAATTATTCACTGGAAGTAATTTTTTTCTGGTTAATATAATCCTCCCTTCCCCAACAAGTCATTAGAAAGTCATTTTTTTATTATTAGGTAGGCATTAGCTAGCATGCAGGAACCGAGTCATTTGGGGAGCATTCTCACTTGCAGTAGAGCACTCCATTCCCCATTTAAATCCAAAATATAGAATATTCTTCTACGATCCAGCCCAACCTCAGATGTAAGCATGTATCGTTAGGGGGGTGATGGATCAGGGGTTAGGATCTCTATACTCTCTTACCCGTTGCCTGCCCTGGTACGTGTTGCACCGGATCCTTTACAGGAAAGATGGAATTTTTTAAATTAAAGTTATCAAACATGCATGTGGACAAAAAGCTGCCTAAATGTCCAGGAACAGCCTTGAAAGGATGTAAGAAACAAATGGATTTCCATTGCAAATTTGACAAACATTGGCTCAGTCTCCTTCTGAGTAAAGCAATGCAATTCTGCTGTTGAGGCACATCTGGTTGAGACACATCCCCTGCTTATGGCCAACTCTCTCTTGCACAGAAACAAGGAAGAGCTTCATGTACTTTCTTCTTTGTGTACACCTAAAATACTAAACAAAAAATAAGGCAAACACTGAGAACATCAGAATAATTTATTGGATGCTTTGTCACTAAGTTACACGTTTAGTAAATAAATATCTCCATGCCATGAATTATACCTTTTTCCCCAGTGTTTCCTCTACCTACCAGTTTAGAACCATCTAAAGTACAGTTTGTGAGGGTGGTTGAAACTTACCTTTAACAAAAGGAAATGTTAAATAGAAAATGTTTTTGTTCTGTGAACTAGTTACCCTGCTATGAATCTCTGCCTGGACATGTCATTGAGTTCTTTATAGCTCCTTGGCCACTTATCAATCCACGCGATAGGATTCAAAGCACAGGCTGAATTTGTTTTATGAGCAGGTTTCAATGCAATACGACAGCAGCGCTTTATCACAGGACAGGCATAAATAACATGAGCTGTAGTCACCTTCATCTCCTGATTTGTCTCTATCAGAAAAAGCAATGAAATTTGTCTGACATCATTTGTTCCAGTGAAATCCATGATTTTGCTATTTGCTAGGTAACAATTTTCTCTCCGCCATAATTTGTTACACTATTTTAGTCAGGCTGATGGGCCAGTAACAGCCAAGACTGACTTTTTTTGAAAAATAACACAGCATTTTTTTTTCCATTTCTCAGAATTTTCCATTACTCATTACCATACCAAACTCTTCATATACATTCATTGAATCCTTGTTTTTCAGATTCGAATTATCCTTCCAATTATTGTACAAGCTCTTCACCACTTTCTAATTATTTTCCATAAAGTTATTTCACAGCTGAGTATCCCTTCATCATAAAATACTTACAACATTATCCACAATGGAGTTAGTGTAAACATTTTCTCAGTTCTCTAGGAGTCTAAAAGCTCTCTCCATTTCCTTGATATATTTTGGCCAACATCACCAGTCAACAGCACCTATTTTATATAATATATATGATTCCTCATTTTTGTTTGCTATTTTTCCAGTATTAGTCAGAGATGCCTCTTTATATCTTCATCTGCTTGTTTACTTTTCTCAGTGCAGATATTTTTATCCCCACTGTTTTGAAAATACCATTGCTTTTATTTCTTTTTCTGGTTAGCTGGTCCATAATATGTTAAAAAAAACCCTTGCATCCTTTACTACCACTGGATTTTTTCGGCTGCTCCCAGGTAGTCCCAGTAAGAGCACAGCTATGCTGTAGAGCCCAGCAGAGGTCTCTGGACATGCTCAGATACCACCACAATCATGACCAGGATCATTAGCGGATCAGGTTCTGCAGTCCAATTTTGCTCTGGTCAATGTTTGGGAGGGTTTTAAAAGCAATTTCCAAGTCTTGCTGCATACGCAGCTCATAGGAAAGCATCTTTTCAGTGTTATCAACTGCATGTTGCAACACTCCATAACAAAAAGGTCATTGAATTAGATCACCAGAGAAAAAATACTAAATGATAAAAGCAGCACAACTCAGGTTCCAGACTCTTTTCCAGCAGTTCCCACCCTATACTTCACCATGCAAAATGCATTGCAACTTGAAGAAAATTCATTAGCAGCTGTCTGGGGAAATTTGGAAACATTAATATTTCTTGAACTGTGTGGCTTTCTTAGCCCTGATTTTCCTTTTAGACACCTGGAGGTAAAAGTTTCACTATATCCCACTCTGTCTGCTTTATTTTAACTGGCCAAAGAAATTATGACTACTGAAATCAGAGGAGTTAGGCTATCAAATCCACTGGCTTTACAAATGAATGCAGCAGAGATTATTATTCACAGCAAGAACGCACATAGCTCCTAGGCTAATGGAGACTCTCTTCCCACTGACCCAATAGCATCTAACCTAATCCAAACATATAATGACGGAAACAACTTCTTGAATCACGTTTTCTGAAATGATGAAACTACTGAGCAGCGATGATTGCCCACACCACCATCTACTCAGTAATTCTGAATCTGTGCCTTCCGCTTAGAAGCGGCAGCCTTCCTTTAGCAACACGCGCTTCATTAAGGACGTGCAGAGCCAGACACAATGACTAATGGCCTCTACTCAAGCAAGTCATCCCACTGACTTCAGAGAAATCACCCATGTGAGCCAGAGTTGCTGAAAAACACCATTTCTCATCAACTGATGCTTTCAAACATATTAATCTTACTACAGCTGCTCCCTTTTTAAAATTGTTAAAAGATTTACCGATGGTGAAACTGAGTTCTCTAGAAAAGATTGACAACCTCAAAGCTGTGGACTCCCCTTTGGCTGTGTAAAAAAATGGGAAGCCCCGTGATAAGGTCTCTCTCTGGCACATGTGGGTCTGAGCATCCCCAGATTAATATGAATGGGCAGATCCTTCGTCAAGTGATACAGTCACCAAATGACATTCAGCTCTAGAAGCTGCATCCCTTTTCTTAGTGCCCTGCTCCAGGACTTCTGTCATGGAGCTAAATCCTCAGCATCCACTCTCCCAGAGCCATGCTGCCTGGAGAAAGGGAATGGACAAAGAGACAGATGACTTTTCCATTAATTCGGGAGTGTTTTTCTTAAGTTCTGTTGGACTGGGAACACTAATCCTTACCCACTCGGTGTTTCCCTCCTTGATGACTCCTACTAGAGACATTTGAAATTTTTTGCCTGCTGCCTTGCTTTTCTCTGCAATATCCCCAAGAAGAAGCAGGAAGAACATGCTCCACCCCCCCATCCATTCAGAAATTGAATTTGCTGCTGAAAATTTAATTATGAATAGCCACCTACGCAGCAAACTGGGATAAAACCAAATGTGAGACAGGGGTAAGTTCAAAGCATAAGCATGATGTAGCAGCACGTCTCTTTCTACACATTACACTTCATGAAGCACTTTTATAATACACAGGGATGATATGATACCACACCACATAAAAAGAATGCACTTAAATTACCAATAAATGACCATTTAGGCTGACCGAAAATAATGAGGATTTTTATCAAATTTTATCACCTCCTCCAAAACATAATTTCTTCAAAGTTTGGTTCAGCACACTGGTTTTAACATGATTTTCACTAATTAAAATGTATTAACTTTTTCCAAGTGCACATTACCCTTTACATACAAGAGCCATTTCTATTCCCAGAAAAGATCATTTTACCTTGACATTTCTAATTAAATGAAAAACATTGCTCACAGATAAATAATAAATGAGAGCGCAGATGCTCTTTTCTGCATGGCAAAAGAGAATAAGGAATTACTCATGAGCGTGTATCCAAATGAAACTACCAGACCTGTCCACAACATGCACACCTGGGTACCATAACAACATTTTCCACCCACTTTTCTCCAATATCCCACCTAATTGTATGCTTTTCTTTTTCTTCCTGAGGAGTCCTGTGATGAGTAAGATGAATTCATACATCTAAGAATGAATGCTATGCTGTTGCTCTTCAGGCTGTAGGTAGTTTTGGTAGTCACCCGAAGTCGCACATTAGTTGTATGTTTTTCCCTGAACATGGGAAACTGCTACAAGTAATCAGAGATATTTCCATGATTTCACCAGCTTCACTACTCATAATGGTATAGAAGAGCAAGTCAGAACTGTGACTCTCTATGAGAGGGTTGAAGATAACTGGCTTATAAACGACCTGAGTTTCACTCTCCTGGAGATTTCACAACACAGACTTTAGGCTTTGGCTTTGCATTAGGAAAAGGCACATTCGTTAGTGTTTAGAGCAAGCAATGGGAATAGGGCTTACAGCTCCTGATCCTCCTTCTGCCACCAGCTTGAGCTGTTGTGTGGCTTTGAGAGAACCACTGGGCCTCCCACTTAAATTTCTGCATCTCTAATACCTTTAAAGCATACTCTTTGTTGCAAACACTCTTTTAAAGCTCTTTTTCACAGAACACAGGTATTACAAGATACAAGTCTATGTGCACCCATATCTATGTGCACCCAAGATATGGGTGCATTAATGTGTGCACTAGTATGCCATGGTTAAGGGCTGCAGCATACTGTGCTATGCCTCGACTGTTGGAAACATGGAAAACTCCAAAGCAAGGCACAATTATTTATAGGCTGCTTAACTTCCAGCCAGTAATGCAGGTTTCACCCCCATCCATTACCCTATACAGTCAGAGAACAGCTGCCAAACCTAAAACATGCTCCTATAATAAATAATAAAAAAAAATGAGACGCAGAGCCCAACTCTCCCGATAGTGGTGGAAGCTTGTGTTGGGAGCTGGACATCTGATGGTCCGAAACAACCCTGCTGCTCTGGAAATCATGATGGCTCCAGCAGTCCAGCACCTTCCCAACAGCATCAGCAGGAGCTGGAGCAAAGTGGAAAATAACAGAGTGTGCTTCTCTCGGAAAATTAAGAGGGAGCAGCTTTGTTCCTATGAAATGTTAGTCATAAGCTGCTAACATTATTTAACACCATTTCATCTCGCCTTACTGATTGGAAAGTTGTTAAGGTAGCAATTTAGGCTTAGTCACATTTAGGGCATAATTAAAATTTCACTATGGATTCACAGTGAATGGATTCACTAAGTATCCGAAGCACTTCTTATCTGAATGTTCATTCTTGTTCGCATTATTGAGTTCAACACTCCTATCAGTAATTCCAGCTCCTTCTTAACTTACTCAGACAGGGTCAGCGTTTATAGTGGACTTTGTGTAAATCCTTTCCCTCCTCACGGGCCATGCCAGCATGGGGGGAAGGGAGGGAGGGAACACTTAGGTACCATCACATCTCCTCCAAATAATTAGCTCAAAGACCTAGAGATTGATTCAAAAGGCAAGATCCAATAATGGAGAGAGAACGAGCCATCATTAAGTCTCCAGTTTCACCAACATATCACTTTATCCTAAAGGCAAAATAACAACAAATGAGGAAACAATTTCCTCTATCATTTGCTTTTATTACTTCTCCAGGAACAGAGAACAGGACCAGATTTTACCACTGCTAACTCACTCTGCTGCTCTGAGAATAAAAGGCAAATACTGTGCTACCCAGTGTAGGAGGTTGAGAAACTGAGAAGCCAATTTTCCTCCTTTGTAGAATTGGAGGAAGAAATTATATCAGGCTATAACGTTGAGTGAAAATAACAGTTTTGACGCTGAAATTGCCCAAAGGTGGCAAAGTGCTGCCCAATTCTAGAGGTGAAACATTCGAGATAAAACAGTGAGGTCATAATAATTAGAGGCATCAAGGCCTCAAGACATATCTTTAAAAGCACAGCTAATTTATCTCCTGATGAGGAAGTGTGAGGTACAAACTTACTACCTATCCCCTTAGCTGGAGGGCTCAGGGAACACTAGGATTATTTTAAAGCAGATATTCCGAACATCTTCTATCCAAGCTGCACTGCTGGAGCTAAAAACCAACTGTGCAGGGAAATGTAACTAAGGCCAAAATTCTGAAGAAGCTTCAGTTGTTCAGGATTTTCCTAGCAACTCCATTTGGGTTTATTTTCCTCACTCTGAAAATGAAAATCTATTTGAATTGAAAATAGATAAAACCTGATAGAATTTAGAATTAGTCTTAAAAATGGACAGGATCAGGATAGAAGTTCAGGAGTTTGTCCAAATGAAAAAATAATACAGTAATACCTCAACAGGAGTCAAGCTTCTTGTGCAAATGCAAACTTGCCCTAAGATGCTTGGTTTAGACCTACAAGCCAAAAGCCGACCATCTTGGCCTGTACCTCTTGGCTTATATCTGTCCATTGGGTGCAGGGAGCTCCAGTACGCTGGGGAATGCAGTCACATTGTCAACAGAGAACCCCATCTCCAAGGCCCGGATTTATAGCTCCAACCCAGGCTCTCACCTGGATGCAGACTTTCATGCTAAAATTTTGGAAACCTTAAGGACACACCATAACAACCAATGGAAAAACAAGGATAAGGCTTCCAGAGACCAGTCTAAGTCCACTCTCATTTCAAGCAGCCATCAATCTAAGTCCACCCATTTCCATGGAAATTAAATCGGACCAGCACCAAATCCTCTGTAAAACCCTTCCCACTCCATCTCCCCAGGACTCAAGACACGGGTTGGCGCAATCCCAAGCACAAATACAGAGAAAGAAAAAATGGATTCAGAGCAGGCCTGAAGGACCTAGGGGTGCTGGTTGATGAGAAGCTCAGCATGAGCCAGCAACATGCTCTCACAGCCCAGAGAGCCAACCACATCCTGGGCTGCATCCCTAGCAGCATGGCCAGCAGGTCATGAGAAGTGATTTTGCCCTCTATTCTGCTCTGGTGAGACCTGACTTGGAGTACTGTGTCCAGCTCTGGGGCCCCCAACATAAGAAGGACATGGAACTGTTGGAGAAAGTCCAGAAGAGGCCACGAAGATGATCAGAGACTGGAGCACCTCTTCTGTGAGGACAGACTGAGAGAGTTGAGGTTGCTCAGCCTGGAGAAGAGAAGGCTTCAAGGAAACCTTATAGCGGCCTTCCAGTACCAAAACGGGGACTACAGGAGAGATTGGGAAGGACTCTTTATCAGGGAGTGTAGTGATAGGACAAAGTGTAATGTTTTTAAATTGAAAGAGGGGAGATTTAGATTAGGTATTAGGAGGAAACTCTCTACTGTGAGGGTGGTGAGACACTGGAACAGGTTGCCCAGAGAAGCTGTGGATGCCCCATCCCTGGAGGGGTTCAAGGCCAGGCTGGATGGGGCTTTGAGCAACCTGGTCTAGTAGGAGGTGTCCCTGCCCATGGCAGGGGAGTTGGAACTCGATGATCTTTTAGGTCCCTTCCAACCTAAATCACTCTATGATTCTATGGGTTTTTTCCATACACATAAACCACTCACGTCTGCCATTATTTTTCATTTTTAAAATAAGGCTAAAAGATATCTGCTCTGCTACAGAGGCACGGCAAAAGAATATGTATAGCTTACTGTGAAGCACTGGAATATTGCAGGATGGGGTCCCCATGTCTGTACTACAGATAATCAAGAACTAGTTTCCCACACAGTCTACAGCCATTTAAGGTTTTTCTCCAGTAGAACCAAAATTCACTGATTTATTTTTTTTAATGAATTTTGAATTCAACCCAATAGCTATTGGTCAGCAGCAATAACATGGATCCTCCTTTTGCATAAATGACCAAGACTTTCTGCTCTTAAACACTCCAATCACACACTGTGTTTCAGATGCCACTGTGGTAAATGAACAAGGTTATACCCTCTCTAACTGCTACTTGCCCCGGCTCATCCCCTTCCACCCCTCTCCCACCCACAGCACGTCCAGCTCATGTGATCCCTCCTTCTCCTCCATCACTGAAGATGAGCCAACACGCTCCTCACACGTTTTTAAAGTCAGCCTGGAAAGGGGCTGGCAGAGAGATGGAGATGCCCTTTCCAGCCCGTGCAGCTGCAGCCAGTGAGCCCCAAGCTTGTCACAACCCCTTCTACAATAACTAGTGCCTTGGAATGCAACGGTATTCGTTGCATGAATACAGAGAAAGATCACAAGCAGGAAAACACAAGGAGCTGCCCAATTAGGAGAATATATATACTATTATATAATGTAATTTAGTTTACAATATACATTTATATAATCTTGGTGCAAAAACCAGCCCAGCCGACCTCTGGCCAGACACTCTCCAGAACAAGGGAGCAGTTCAAATGCTGCGATGGGCAGCATTATCCATCCCCACCTCCCTGTTCTCTACAGCCCCTGCTTCTGCCAGGGACATGAGGTACCCAGTTCTCACCTGTCAATGTTTCATGAAGCATTTAATTATTGTTCTTTCCAAACCCTGGGACACATCTAATATTTTGCTAAGCTTTGCTGATATTGCTATGTGTCACTTTGCCCTTCAGGATTCCCAGCACCAAACCTATGTATTTCTAATACACACCAATCCAGGTATAGTGCTTCAACCACTTGGGGTCTTGCTCTTCTGATCACTAGGACCTTTCTCAAAGGGTTTTGCAGTCAAAATACCACATTTGATTTGATTTTAAGGCCAGATTTTACCATTTCTGGCCTTCAATAACAACTGCTTTGGAGGAGGTCAGCTACTTTGACACCAGCATTGTCTTTGGTGCAAAGCAAAGAAATTGGTGTGATCATTCTGTCACAGCTCTCCCACAGAATTCTTTAAAATGCTTTAGCCTGTGTAAAAAAGATGCCGAATGCAATAAGCCACAGACAGACCCTATTCATAATAGACTTGTCAGCGGAACATTGGCTTACTGCAGGGTAGCAGCATGTCATCTTCTGTCTCTGTGAACTGTAACACTGAGCACTTACACAGCCTTTCATCCTCATAAAGCTCTACAAATATTAAAAGAGCCCAAAGGAGAGTTCAGAGCCTTCCCTCTTGAAAATTAACCTCTATGAAAATGAATTCACTCAGACTAAGTCCCTCTCACTTCTGCGTTTTCTTCCCAGGAGCGTGTAGGTGGAAGTCACTGGCACCAGGGCTCTTGGAAAGCAAATGCTAAATCCTTCAACACAGGATTTCTTCAACACAACTCCACCACCCAGTGAGAGGACAGAGGGCAAGCCTGCTGTCCATTCACACCACACTAAGTTTCAGTTCTGGCTCTCCAGGAGTCAAAGCATGCTCTTGAATGCATTCACAGCGTCCACACATCACACCCCTCATACACCTCCAAGACACAACTTGCCCAGCTCTCTAACTCTGCCACTGTCCACCGTCACTGCTGGACAAACACTGGCAGAAGAGGGATGGATCCACCTCATCCAATTTCAGCCATCTACATGGTGGGACTTCTTGTGCGGTCAACAAGCTCACGTGGAGGTTGGACTTAGAACAAGATAGGGTGGGATGCAGGTTGGACATGTGCAACGTTGCCCACTGGAGAAGCACTGCTCAGAGAGATGAATCCCACTCTATTTCACACAGTAAAAGAAGCCCAACAACTCAGATTCTAAACCAACATGCTGTTCTCACATGTTAATTCAGACTGGGGTTTTCTTTGAAAGGAAACCTGACCATTACATTGTGAACAGGCAGATGTGGTTGACCCTTTCAAACACTGCTTTAAAAGCTTGCTTCACACCTTAATTACCCAGTAAAGTTGTGGTTTCACCTCAATTGACCAATTGTTCTTCTCAAGGAGCTCTTCAATGTCATTTATGCAGGCTGAGGTTAACTCCACAACCAAAGCAAAAATCCTAATGATTCCTGTTACCACATCACTCCCCATTCTTCTACCAGAGCCATCATGTCCCTTTCTCACAAGAGGAGGAAGGATGTGAGACTGCTGAACCGGCTAATGAAACACAAGACCATTCTGAAGAGCCACTCTGTATAAAGTTTCACAGAGGAAAGAGAAAGTCACAACAGAGC
Source organism: Gallinago undulata (assembly GCA_026546715.1). Lineage (NCBI taxonomy): Eukaryota > Metazoa > Chordata > Aves > Charadriiformes > Scolopacidae > Gallinago > Gallinago undulata. Next base: position 8,343,056 of record JAOTQQ010000001.1, on the reverse strand, counting down.
CCAGAAAGTGGGCAAGTTCAAACATGACGTTATGTTCATGTTCAGACCTGAGTCCAGCCTTCAGAAGCAGGGGCTGCAGTGAGGCATGTCCACCCAGTTGGGCTCCACATCTTGGAGGGAGGATCCCCCACTCCTCAGTGTTTCCTTACTACTACAGCCCAGTTTTCTACACAGCCTTTAGCAGAGGCTAATAATAGAGAAATTAAGATTTAAATCATGGGAAGTGTCAACAGAAAGGTAGAGAACCCTCCTTTGACCCAGGCATCCCTCCAGACTGCCAGGTTCTCACAGGGTTCAGGAGGACATTTCTGATGAACCCAGAGATTCGAGGTTTGGGTTGTGGGGTTTTTAACTCTTCAGTCTCAAAACCTAACAAATTCACCTGCAAATCTCTACTTTTTCTCAAAAAAATTTTAGACAAGGGTGATCAGGAAACCATTTATTTTTTTTTTCAGTGAGCTCCTAAATCTTCTGACAAAACCAGTCACATTAAAGAAAAAACTGAAGTGAAGAACATGGTGGTAAGGGATGTTTATAAATATATTTATCTTTGTTGTCCTAATGTTATTGAGTCATCCAGTCTTTTAGTCACCCAGCAGTAATATTTGGACAGGTTTGATCCAGTTTCAGAAAGTGAATATTTTTCCCATTAACTGCAATAAGCTTTCTATAAGGTTTTATTATTTTCCTCTTATATTGACTAACTACATCTGTTTGGCTCTAAAAATGAGAATGACTTTTATTACTACCAATCTATACATGACAACTGTTCTTTACTATACATGACAAGAATTTCTTACAGTTTAAGGATTATCCACAAATGAAGGGCTGGTTTGTGTTGTGTTTTTTTCCTAAAAGTCTCACTGAATAAAAGCATTTCAATGCAGATGTAATAATATTTTAAGTTTAATAAACACACACACTGCTTGCTACATCACTAAACATCCTCAGGGATACTTTCACTACCTGTGGCTGCACATCTGTGAATATTTCATGCTACCCCACTGCCTCATATCACTTTCCTTCTGCACAGCAGGAATCAACCTTTCCAGGCGTTATCACATACCACTGCTCCCAGCCTTTTCAAGGATAATGCCTTTTTCTGAGGTTATCTCTTCCAAAGCAGAAAGCCCAGTTTCAATATTCAGTATTTCAAAACAATTAATTTTTCACTTGTTATTCTTTATGACAAGAGTTTTTCAGGTCACTGCACATGCAAGTTTGCAGCAGAGAACAAGGTCACAGTGGTACTGGGCACATCTTCACCTCAACCCCAAAAGACCAGTCCCTTAAATGCCTCGATGAAGTTGGCTCTCAGGACTTAAACCTGGAATACTGAAGCCACTGAGCTTGAAAGATGGAGCTTTAACAGAAATGTTAGGCTTAAGGATAAAATGTCAGGTTTAATACCAATATTCAAAATCCCATGCAGGCCCATCAAAAGTAGAATTAATGGGCTACAGCTTTTTAACTATCAATATTTAAGCATCCTATCCGTACCTTAAGTAGTCACTTTGTTAACCACTGGGGTGGGAATCTACCCCCTATTCTTTTATATCAATTAAATAAATAAAAAGGGTAAAAAGAGGCACAGTGCCTCACACTTTTGAATTGATAGTGTTTTCCCTCCCCCACTGTCACAAATTTCTACCTACAGAACTATAAAGGAGAAAACTCCCTAAATCCTCACGTTTTGTTGTTTGGTATTCAACAGTCAGAGCACCAAGCAAATAAGCAGCCTTGCAGAGAAGCTGATGACACTCCCCATGCCACATTCAAGAGGAGTTTTCACATCCCACTCTATCCAAGAGCTGCAGGTGATGTCCATGCTGACTACTGAAGGGTTTTCCAAAACCACCCGTGTGATGACACTCATCTGTCCTCCCTATGGCAAGGAAAGCTCTGGGTAGCGGTGGAAGATGTTTCCCCAAGTGTTTCGAGACACCAGGTGCTCAGGCGCAGACCATGTGCCATGGTGTCACCACGCCAGAAGGTCCCCACCTGGCCGGGTGCCCTTCTCCTACTCTCTACCACACTAACAGAGCAGCATCCAGATAGAGCAGCAGAGAACTATTTGCCCAGGGTTGCTTCCATACACACAAACCGGCTTTTGTTTTCAGGAAGGTAAATTTCAGTGCCTATTATTCACAAACATCAACTATAGGGTACATGTTACATAAACATCGTGTGCATATGGACACTAGATAAAGCCACCCACAGGATATCAGTACCACATACTGTAACTCACACACACTGGTGCTGTGTAATAAGCCAAAACATTCTCCAAGAACAAGATTCATGTTTCACTGCAAATATGGTTAGGCTTTTTATTATAGTTGAGAAGGCCTGACAGTATCCAAGTTGATCAGAGTTCTAATTATAACTTCTAATATGTTGGATTTTATTCATTCCTCCTCCTTTTCAACCTTGATGTTTTATTCCCAGCTATTCAAGGCTTAAGATTCGTAAATGAAAAGAGAAGCTTCCATTTTTTTTGAGTATAGATGTTGCTGACTGTTGCCTATTCAGAAGGCAATCTATCTGCACAAAAAGAGTTCAGGTTATAACTATTTAATAGCCCACAAGCAAATCCCAAGAAGGCAATTATCTAAGGTACCTGCAGCATCCCAACAGATGTACTAAAGCCACAGGGAAATTCGCTGATCTTTTGTTTGTGAAAGAGTCAAGGTCATCAGAAGCTTCCAGACCTGAGATGGACAGCAACCAGACGCGTCAACTGCTTCAAGGCGAGTGAGCAGATCTCGGCCCCCAGGTTGCCTCCACTCAACAGATGTACAAGCTTTTCCCAGGATTCCCTTGGGCACTCGGCTTTCCATCTTTCAAGACAACTTCTTCCTTTTTATTTCCATTCCCTGCACTCCTGAACCCCTACACCAATGCTGTGGTCAATTTCAGCAGTTCCTTAAGCACCAGCCAAGCAAACCCACTTCTTGTCATGTCTTGTCACATCTTTTCTTTATCTGATGTAAGACAAGATGCTAAATTTATATTCCCCAAATAGAGGACACAGCAAAAACCTCGCTTCTGGTGCTCCTGAGATGGTGCAGAGTCAACAAACTAGAACTACAAAACAGCTGAGTAGGGCAAAATAGTTTACCTCAGATGAGGAACTGAGCTGATAATTTCAGTGGAAAACATATATCTAGGTACTTGAAATAAAAAATGAGACAGATGGAGCAAACGTTAAGGTAATTATTATAGTATATTTATCTATGAGGCTCATCCAATCTGAGTGAACCATTAAGTGCAACATAAACATTTCCAGGCATGTGCAAGTGCATCCCAGAGCCTGTGCATCTCCTTCCGCAGGGCCACTACCTCCCCGAGCCACTGTTCTGAATCAAATGTAACTTCTGCAGTTATGGTATCCATAGAGAAAATACATCTTCCAGGATTCAGTTCACAAAGCATCACCAAACCACCCGTCTCATCCTCACAGGGCTCCCGGCACGTTCATGCGGAGCAGTATAGAGTTAATACAATTTTATCAGCTGTCTGCTTTAATCCAGTGAGGACCTGAACTATGGCCAGATCTAATCATCTGAGGAATCAATGTGGCCCATTTCATTGCATTTCCTCTCCAGCAGCAGAGTCCCACAGAAGCATCCTGTCCAATCTGCTACATCAATTAAATTCTAAAAAGCATATAAAAGGACATCATCAGTTAGCCTTAAAAAGTCTGTGGAATGTACACAGAACAAAAGAAATACTTTTATGAAAACACATAAAAGACAGAATGAAATGAGCACCAAACTGACTTAACATTTAAATATCTTTAAAGAACACCAGTAAATGCATTTTTTTTCCAAACTACACCTAAAGGAAAATCTTTGGTTTTCTGGAAGTAAAAGCTTTAAATTCAATAATATATCTCAGTTACATCACAGTATTGACCCTGCAGCTCACAGAATTCCCTGACCTTAATCCAGCATGGTATTTAAGTACAAACTTCATCTTAAATAAAGCATTGGTTTTCAAACTTCAGTAGAATAATTCATGTGCTTAAAACCAGGCACATGCACGAGCGTTTTGCAGAGCTTCCGCTCCTGCCCCTCTGCTGTCGGTCATCAGTTTCCATTAGGTGTGGGAGTCTGGCATACGGCACCAGAACATTAGGAAAGGAACAACCCTGTTATTAGAGGGAAGTCTGGGTGATGCTCGCCCATCTGATCTTGTATCATTTTTCTGCCCTGTCACCTCCTTTACAATCTCCTACCGAATGCATTTGCTCCACGTTTCCTTTTCTCTCTGGAGAGATGTCATTATGTGAAAAATCCTCTGCTAGCTCTTTGGTTCGGACAGGGCAGGGGCAGGATAGAGCTGTGAAGAGCCCAGCCCTCATTTCCTCATCACCCATCATCATCACCCAGGTCCACATGCTCTTGGCGTGTTGCTCACCCAAGCCGTGGGGATGGATGAGCCTGGCTCACTTCTGTGCTCAGCTTCTCCCTTTCAGACCCTGACACCCTCAGAGGCCGAGTTTTAGGTATAGCTGGGAAGGGACATAATTTAATGAATCTTCAGCGTGGCAGGGATTACCCCAATATAACCCCCACACAAAAGCTCCTCTACCAAATACATATAGTCCCCAAAAGAAGAGAAGTACTGTGTCCAGTTTTGGGCCCCCTACCATAAAAAAGACATTGAGGTGCTGGAGCGGGTCCAGAGAAGGGCAACAAAGATGGTGAGGGGTCTGGAGAATAAG
>JAOTQQ010000001.1:8325737-8336478 GCA_026546715.1 Gallinago undulata | reverse complement strand
TCTCCAGAGAAGGGGACTCCACAACCTCCCTGGGCAGCCTGTTCCAGGGCTCTGTCACCCTCACCATAAAGAAGTTTATTTTCATATTTGAATGGAACTCCCCATGTTCCATCTTGTGCCTGTTGCCCCTTGTCCTATCGCTGGAAACAACTGAAAAGAGTCCGGCTCCATCATCCTTCAACCCACCCTTTTGGTACTTGTAAACATAAATAAGGTCTCCCCTCAGTCTTTTCTTCTCCAGGCTAAAGAGTCCCAGCCTTTACTCGTAAGGGAGCTGCTCTAATCCCTTAATCATCTTAGTTGTCCTGCATTGGACTCTCTCCAGTAGTTCCCTGTCTCTCTTGAACTGGGGGGCCCAGAACTGGACACAGTATTCCAGTTGTGGCCTCACCAGTGCAGAGTAGAGGGGGAGAAGAGATGAGAGTTTTGCTCATGTTCCTGAGCTGTCCCTTGCTATTGATGGCACCCATCAGATATGATCCAGTCTACAAGATGAAGAAAAGAAATGCACTCACAGCTGTTTCTCCGGCCCGGGGAACACAGCCAGCCTGTGATCGTGCAGACTGTAGGCAATCAGAAATTGAACACCTGCTTTTTTTGCACGGGGAAGTTCAATCTAAGCACAAGGTCTAGCCTATTTGACAAGCAGCTGTGATAAATTGCGAGCTGATCATTACATGCAAGCTCACACGTTAGGTTTAATCCTGCATATGTCATAAGCAGAAATTTACACTGGCGTGATCTTGGTGTTAATTATTCCCTGGATAGGAAGGGACTCTGCTGTGTGATAACGTGCTTTGGGTAGGAAGCCGCTACCAGGCAAAACAATAAAATTCTTTACTCACAAATAGCTCTCCAGAACTCAGGACCAAGTCTGTGCTCCTGCTGCACTTCCATTTTAATTCAGCAGTTCAGAGGCAAAGATTTAGGTCCCTTCTCCTGTGTAATTAGGTCACTGCAGAGACCTAGCTCCACCACTGCCTTATATAAACACCTTCACCCCTTCCAGAGCAACCTCATAGCTTGTGTAACAGATAATGGAATTCAGTTACAGTGGAGATTAATTCCACCGATGGGTCCAGGTTCATTTTATTTTGCTTGAGATAACTAAAAGTTGAACCTCTACCTGATGTAAGCCAGAGTTCCTCTGTAGTAGCAAGTGGAAAAAGATGAGCACTTTCAGCAGAAAACTCACACCACCCTTTCAGCATTAGAAAAATTAGTCTCAAAGGGTGATTGTCTCTGTCTTGACAACTAGGCATTTAGGTCAGACTAGCTGCCTCACTTGCAGAGTTAAAAGTGAGATAAATCCTTTTCATGGTATGAAATGCTGATTCTGCTCAGTGCTCAGCTACTTCCACAATTCCAGGACCTCATGCTTGGACTATACATGGATCACTGGAGCAAGTTTTCCTTTCACACTGATGTTCTGCTGTCCTGAAGAACTATGAGGGTGCTCCATGCCCTCTTAACATGGTAACTGTACCCAGTTATAGTTATCCCATGACAAAACTGCCTCCACTCATCCTTATTGTCTAACTGGAAGACTATCGTAGGAGTTCATCCACAGCTTCTGCTACAATGTTTCACTCTGTGCCGACTTTCACACGCAAATCAATGCCAGGGAGCATGCTAAAAAACTTTGGGGTGATCTGGACAGTTTAAGGACCTGAACTCTTTAGGCCAGTCATGTTTAGCAGGCTAGAGACTGCCTATGAAAGCAGAATATCACCCCAATAATTTACTTTTATTTCCAGAACGTGTGGTGCCCAGTGAGATGCCACCGGGTCTCCCCATCAGACTATTTACTGTGTAAATGCTAAAGTTGAATAACGGCAAAGTTTGTTAATCAAATTGTTCTTTTCAGTAAGAGTCACATAAAACCTCCCAAAACCTTGAGTCAGGCATCATTGCTTCCACCCCATCAAATTCATACAACGTAAGTTTAAATGCTACAGGACCTTAAAATACCATGCAACTTTTAGCTCCAGTTCATTTAACTTTCCAGATTTTGGCTTTTCAAGGCTCACATTTTCCAACTCTTCTCTGCAATACTGAGGACCTGACTTACCTTTTCTTCTCCCTGCTTTTTCAGTGAAAGCCATAACTCCTGAATAACCACATGATGAGGCTTTAAGGAAATCTTTTCCCTCATTTAGCAAAGCAGTTCAAATGATTAGCAGGTCAGTATCGCAATGGGCAATGCTGCAAATCAGCTTTCTTTCTTTTTTTTTTTTTTTTTAATTTAGAAGCTGGAACTAAAAAGCGATGACTCTTCAGAGAAGCCAGCAAACATTTAAGTAGGGTTGACTTTAAGTGCAGTTAAAAATATTGCAAAAAGAAAAGCCAAGGGAATTGATTCTTTTTTACATTATGGCTCCTCTTAGCTAGGGTGAACGGGCATCTGATCATCGATCCCAGCTATTTCAGTAGCAGTGCAGGGCTCAGTGCTGAACTATTTGTGACACCTGCTCTGTGCATCCCTAAAAGGATGCCTTGGCACTCACATGTTGCTTTGGTGCAGGATTGAGCAATGCCTCTGGAACCCCAGCTCTTTGCCGTGTCGGGGCTAACACAGAGCACAGCAGGCTTCCAGCCAAAAAAGGGAGAATTTAGAGTCCTGGTGAATCCCATATTCAGCCTGAAGAACAGGCATTAATTAACAGAATCATTCTGTCTGGTCTTCTGGAAGAGATGACAGTTGGCATGGGTTCAGCCGTTACTTGAGCAGCTTTAGGGGATACAGCCATTACCCTACCAACTGGGACACTTGACATCCATCACAGGGCAAGGCAAGCTGCTCATCAGCAGCTCTGCAGGGCAGCTGATTGCCAAGAAAGGTGTGGTGTGAAGAGCTGATTCGGTTCTCCACTCCAATTCTACCGAGCAGCATCCCCCCTGGCATCTCCAAGATGCACATCAGCTCCTGTTCCCTCCATGCAATCATAAATCCTGCTGTAAAGGAGGCTGGTCAGGGCCCCTGTTTCTTTCCCTTCAAGAGAAGACTGAATTTTTAAAAAATTGGATTAAATAAGACCAAACAAAAGAGAGAAGAAAAGAACTGTCTTGGGAAATCTTTCCTTTTCTTCATTTGCTTTAAGGACCCACAGAGCCAGAGATAAAAAGCAGCTCACCAGAAACAAGCAGCATTTGATCAGCACTGTTGACCTGCCAGCAGGAGGGAGCTGTGGATATAAAAGCCTAGGAAATATCAGAAGTCATCCATTTCTGACGTCCATCTCTCAAAAGACACAGCACCACCCCTACATGTGTATAAAACACGGCCGGCCCATGTGAAGATCTTCCTTTGAGAAACTTCAGAGAATAAGTACAAAACCAGAAGGATTTCACATGCTACAGGAAATGCTACAGGAAATTAACACTTTAAGAGTCAACAGCTGAGGTCTAGATCACCTTTCCCCTTGAGTTTGTGGCTATGAGTCGCCACCTCAGTGCATTTTAGTTTTCTGGGCCAGTCTGATCTATTTAGATGCCGATTTATCTCTTATTACATGTATGCTGTACTTTATCAAGCCAGCAGTAATTACGTTAATGGCATCTTCAGGCTTTGCACCCCCCATTGCTTCTTCCTCTAGCTTGGTTATCTGATGCAATTCAATTTTCTGACCATATTCATTACATCAAAAATACTTCTGTTCAGGTCAGTTCCAACCTTAGAGGGAAAGTTCACCCTTTCCCCTAAGCAGGGGTTTTTCATCAAATTGGATTATAACATTAGCATTGGTAACTATTAGTAGTGTTGGCAATTATTATATAGAAAATAGCTCTTCTGGCTATGTTTACCATGGTAACTAGAAGAGGGCCAAGGATCTGGCCAGCGTCATGGACTGGTCTCCCCTGCTTACGTGAATGTCCTCTCCTGGTGCTCTTGTACCCATCAGGGTAAGAATATTCTTTTAACCAATCCCAAACACCCTGAGCCACTTTTCTGTGGATTATACATGTAAAATATTCACAACTCTAAGGTGGAATGAAATCTAAACAAATGACAATCAATCTTGAAGGCATTTCACCAACAAATAGTTGAGATCCTATCGGGTTTTGTAGGTACTTTCCAGTAATCTTCAACTATCACCATAAACCATCTCTGTTACATGTTGCATTTCTTGGCCATAAAACACTATCAGATAAGAGAGATTTTTGCCATATCAGGAAGGGAAGATGAGATGAGTGATTTTCCCTCTCTGTAGCAGTAAAAATTCTATGTCAAAGAAATTTTCAAGTTGAGAATAGCCCATCATCTGAATTTTTTTTCATTGAAAACATATCTTAGCCAGCTTAGCCAGCAATTACCACTTTCCTTGCAGAGAAGGCACTTGCACCTCTGAAGCCACGATGGAGAGCAACAATCCAGTTATTTCACACCTTTAACACAAACAAACACATCTCTTATTTTCTTCTTCGTACATCAGGAAATACAACCCCCTTGCCATTATCTCAGTGTATACCCAGGCTAGCTCTATCCAACCAAAACTGTATGTTCTAGAACTAAAATAAAAGGGGACCAACCTTGTGCCTGGTGAGTCCCAAATCCTCCTGCATTAATTCCAGCCCTCAGAGACCAAACACTGAGTCATCTCTGCCATCCGCCCAGCTAAACACTCACCCTTTTCTTTTTCTTTTTTTTTTTTTCCCCTCTTTTCTTTTTTCTTTTTGGCAGGTTAGTTTTCAGCCGAATCAGCGACTGCTCTGACTCAGCACACAGTGACAGGATCATCAGGACCAAGGCAGGGGAGCCAGCAGCTCGGCTGTACGTGTCCTCTTAGATCATCCTAAATCAGCTGTGAGCCCTGTCCCAAGAGCACAGCGGTTACTGTCTTGCACTACTTGTAAACGTGAGTGCCACAATGACTGTGAAATAAGGTCATTATTAGATTTGGCTAATGTTTTGTAATTGAAAGTTTGGGGGTTTTTGTTTGGTTAGTTGGTTTTTTAAAGGAGGTTGTCAAGAACAGGGGTTTTAACTATTCCTCTTCTTCAAAAATGGAGATTTTTGTCTTTCAAAAGACTGAAAGCCAAAATGTTTCAACTACCAGCAACCAAAACCTAAACAGAATCTCAGGTCTGGGATAACAGCTAAAATATTACCAAGGGGCGTGGGAGGGACACTCTTTTCCCAACTGTAATAGTTAGGAAAGACACAGCCATGCTGGATACCAGCATAGGACCTTTGCAAGGTCTAGAAAGACCTTGAACAATGTCTGGGAGACAGGTGGGACCTGTTTCCTGACCTGTTTCTGAGCATTGTTTTTTTTTCCCCTTTCTCAAGCACGGGAAGTTCAAGGCTGCCTTTCTTGTTACCACCCTTTACCTGTTTTCCAATTCATTTATTTTTCTCTCTACTTAACTGGTGTTTACTGCTTTCTTCAGCAAGTGTCCATAGCAACTTACACGCACGACTTGGGGGAAGTCAGCTCTGATGGCACCTTCCCATTGCCCACAGAGTGAGCCCTGCAATTCCCAATAACCCCAGGCTCTGCTCCACCGTCGCAGCAGTTGGAGGGAGCCAGGCTGATGCCTTCACTGAGCACGGGGTCAGACTCACAAGCAAGGCTTTCCCTTCGAACAATTCCAGCATTTCAGGTCATCAGCCAGCGTAAAGCAACGCCCAGTGCTGCTAAAGCTTCCCCAACCATCAGCCAGTGGAAAACATGGCCCAAAAGAGGCAGCTGACAACCCAAATCACTGTGTACACCCATCCCAGCTCCTGGCTTGCTGAGGGTCCCTACCTGTGCCCTGCAGGGATGTGTCAGGAATCCCCACAGAGCTCCTGTACTCCCTCACCCTGTCTAAACCTACACAAGCTATGAGGAACAAAGAGGGGAAAAAGAAAAAAAACCAAGGAAATAAAACCACAGCCTTTTTAATAGATGATAAATACTCATCCTGCATGATCAAATGGTGTTTGATGGTGGAAGAAACGCAATCTCGTGTTGGCTTAATGTCTACTACTCTTTCAAATTTATGGTCTGTGCACGCACACTTTACACTGTGCCTAATTTTCTTACTCTTGAGTCATTACGACCACGGCTCACTTTCAATTTTTTGTGCCAGCATCTGTCCTCCTGCTCAGGTTTGAAATTCTGGCACCTCACTGGCTTCTCCTCTGCTTCCCCCACCTCCCGCCTTGGTCTGCCCACACGCTGCAGCGGCGATGCTTTCTGCTGCTGTACCTCTGTCTCGGCATCTGTCTTCTCACCATTTGGGCACCTGTTTCCACTCCATCGACTTTATTGTCAGCAGTTTTATAGCATGGGGTTTGCTCCTCTTTTCTCATCTTTATGACCCTCCATCACTGTGGCAAATGGAAGCTGTAGATTTTTCTTTTCACCTCAAAGACACAAGACTGTGTAGCAAGAGGTGATAAAAATAATACGAGCTGTCTAGGAATCTTTCTACAGCCTCTTCTGCTGACTGTGAACTGATCATAAATTAAGAATCTAAGATCTTTCAGGGAGTTTGGAAATAGAGGAATGCAACACCAGATCACCCCAGCAGCTGATACAGATAGGTCCTGCTTTGTTGCCAAAATAGCCAGTGCAGATGCTTCAGAGAAAGGGACAAGGGTACCAATAAGAGACAGCAAGAGGGAACAGACTTAGAAGGAGAATTCCTTTCTAAATGTTTAGCAATGAACTAATTCTTTCAGAGATTTTTAAGGTCAACAGAGACTATATAAATCCCTGAGATCAAGAACTCTCTGAGCTTGTTTACAGTTGCAGGAGAATAAAAACATATTGCCTTTTAACAGTGATAACATTTAGCCTTGCAAGTGCACAGAAAGTCTTTTTATTTCTACCTTATCCTGAAGATCCATATCTCGTTAATTTTCTCTACCCCGTGCATTAGTGCATGTTCTTCTTTCTCTTCCTCCCTCAAGTTATTCCCTTCTTACTTAGACCACACCACCCTCTGCTGTGATCGCTGTACGCTTGTTAACCAGTTCTAGAACAAACACAACATTCACTGTTCCTGAGTACTAATGATAAGGCACAAAGACACACATCCTTTATCCTCCTTTTTCTTTTTCTTTTTTTCCTTATCATCCGCCCAACTTATTTCACCATGAGCATATGGGCTGTCTCCTCCACAGAGCCACCCACAATGATCCCAGTCCTCTTCCCAAGCAGGTACAGGTCACTAACAACACAGGAGTGTTTCAGAGACTCAGATTCCCACCAGCAGACATCCCTGTTACTCCTGACACGTATATTTGGTGACAGGCACCCTGACTTTCCTCTAGCTTTGTCACATAACGTCCACCCAGGACTGACACATACCTCCTCTCCATCTTTTACATGGAAAGACAGGAATTCACCTTGCTTCCCAGGCTGCTTAGCTTAGTACCTAGTACCTCGATTTAATACACTAATATACTTACAATATTTCACACTTAACTTAGACACATCCCATTTTTTTAACCTTTTCTCATAATGAAAAATTATATTATTTCAACATACTTAACACTTTATGCTGTACTTGACCTAGTTTCAAGTTCATGCTTCCCCTCCTTCCTTAAGACTTCTTTGGCTTTGTCTTGCCAGAGATTTTATAAAAGATTTTATTTGTTGTCCAAATAAATTTTTGTATCATTTTTATCTTTTCCAGAAGTATTCCAGCATACTAGTAAAAACCCTCTTTCCCTTATATAAGGCATTTAACATTACCCTTTGCACTCAGTCACTTCATAATTCTATACTGAAACGGCAGGTAAACCACCCAATGTAGCAGAATCACATTTATTATCTGTACCAAAACCATATGTGTTTGCTGTCAATCTGCTTAGTAACTGAGAGTCAAACAGGGTATATGTAAGAAAACATTTTTTGCTAGCAGCTCAGATACTCTGTATCTCTCTTTGCGAACAATTTGGCTGAACGGTAAAGTAAGAGAAGAGTCACTCGGTGATATTGTATTATTTTTGTTGCAAAAACAACAGAGGGAAAGGAATGATGAAGTGAAGAGACGATTCATTTAGGCTGAGTATCAGTTAAAATGTCCTAAAAGCAAAATCTGTTCAGATTTGGGCCAATCTCTATGAGGAAGTCAAGAAAGAAGACTCATTCAGTTGGAAAGTTTAGAAAAAGCATCAAACGCTGGAAAATAAGATGTAATAAAGATGCTCCCTGCAGTGGCAGGGGAATGGGTATGAATGTCTCATTGTTTCCAACATAATAGCTGAATGTGTATTTAGTGCCAGTGAAAAACACAGGTGTCTTCAACTCCACGCAAAGTCATTTATGCAACACGTGAAATATTTATATTAGTATGCTGTTCATCATTGGCATAAGCAGGAAGAGTTCACCCAGCAGTTGTTCTACCACTGCCCTAATCTGAGCAACCAAGTCACCAGGAGCACAGGATACAGCAGGGGGTCTCCCCAGCTTCTGCACCCCGAGGTACCCCGGCCATCCGAGCTGAGCCTCCTTCCACCTCTTGGAGATGCACTTCACTCCCCTTCACCCAAGCTGCTGGCATCACAGAGCTCAGCAAAAGCTCAGGATGTGAATGGACATCACAGCCCGGACTGAACACTATTATGCCAGAAGCTTATGGTTGTACCAATTCACTCCAAAAACTCACAGGAACATTTATTTCAGCTCCTTGTGCATTTGGCTTGCAGCACAAACACACCTTTCCTAAATCCAAAGTGCTGAACTGCTACAGTCCTTGATGAAAAAAAAAAAAAAAAAAGCCAATGACAAAAAGGTTTCTGCAAAGTGACATTGCTATACGTTATTATTTTTACTATCTATGTAATCAGAGCACCACGGAGCCTCGGGCGTAGCCAGAGATCCCACTGCTCCAAATGCTGTACCAGCGCAGAGATCTCACAAACTGGCAGATAACATGTATTTCTCATAACAGCGAGGAAACAGAAAAACAAGCTGTCAAGGAAGGAGGAGGGGGAAAAAAAAAAAAAAGTGCATCTAAAGGAAAGATCCCCTGTAGGTTCAAAATGAACTACCCACCAGTGCATTGAAGCTTGTGCTTCTCAAGCCTCTTGGGTATAAAACAACAAGACCTTTACCAAGTCTTCAAGGGGCTGCAATACCCTCCAACAGGCTGTGCTTGCTCATTGCGAGGCTTCATCCCTGTCTGAGTCTGCCCAAACCAGAGTCAATCACAATGGCAGCTGTTGTGATTTTGATGGTGATATACCCAGAGCGCTCCAAATAGACTGAATTAGGGCAAATGGCAAAGTTTTGAGACCGACATATAATAGCCAGGTATTAGCCATGTTGTACATGACCTATTAACTTTTGCTCTTTCCTTTTCGTAAATTAACTGATCTGCTACCCTGTTTCTTTGCAAGCTTTTTCTTTTTTTTTTCCCCTTCTCCATCTAGACATGTTTGTGATTATATTCCCCGGGACATACGGTTGCGTGGATGCACACACACACCAGCACAAGTTACGTACAGCTTTTTAACCATGTGAGTGAGGGATCTCTCTGTCCCAAAGAGTATTCAAGTGCAATTAAAAAAAAAAAAAAACAACATTGTCCATCCTCCTGAAAACAAAGCAAAAGCACCCTAAAGATCCTAAAGAGGCACAGAAGTGGGGCTTTGAATTTGCACATTTAAAGCCCAGTATGCAATGCCAAAAATACCAGCTCCGTGCCTTTGGTACCTCTGCTGAGATTCAGCTGCCACCTTTAAGCATTTGCAGAGGTTTGGGGTTTTTAAGCAAAGATTTTTGGATGAGATCAGCTCTAGAAGGGCCTGTTTCCCTTCACTAGCTGAAAAGGGAGACAGGTAATTCAATGCAGGTGGCTACATAATTCCTTCTCTCTGAAGATGACCAACATTTAGGAGAAACATGCCCAGAACAGCCACCGATTTGGGCATCCTACATGTCCCCCTACTGCAAGATTTCCCACGCTAGCTTAACACCGAGCTCTCCCACTGAGGCTCTGCTACCTGGAAGACAAAAAGTAGATTCTATCGGCAAAGAGGGAATATTCTTCAGGCCAGGGATGCCCTCTTTCAACAGCGGGAGGAGACATGGACTTCTGGACCCCCAGCCAAGGATGTCCCACACTGAGATAGCCCCCAAGCATGGATCAGGACCCTTCTCCAGCTGAGTGCTCCAACCCAGCTGCAGCCACCCACCCCCAACACAGCCTGAGGATATACGAATTATTTCTTGCTAAACAGTGCAACTGCTGTAGGAGAGGGGAGGAAGCTCTGGTTCCCGGAGCATCCTCGGAGAGGGAGGAGAAAGGGGACTGACCGCTGTCAACCCACTTGCAGGTTTCTGCTTGTCAGAGCAGCGCCCCAGGCACGGAGATCTGTTTGGGAAGGTGGCACCCAGCCTCCCCACTGCTACGCCCAGATTTAAAACACAGCAAAGACCCACTTGCTCTTTAGAAGGAGCAGGGAGGATGTCCCTGCACGTAGGAGGGAGGATGGAAACCCTGGAGCATCCCTGCCCGGCAGCCTCGATCCCCGCACCTCGCACAGCCCCGCAGAGCGGTCCCCGCCACGAAGACACCGATGTTTCGGGTTTTTACCGAAGGAGAGAGGCAGAAAGTTTCTCTCCCCATGTCACACGCTCGGCTCAGCCTAGGACACCCCGGGCTGACACAAGGGGGGAGTCGAGACAGTTCCTCTCACACACACACACCCCTCCCGTTACTCTCCCGATTTTGCACTGATTTAATCCGGTATTTAGAACAGCAGAGAGGCCAGCCGAATCTCTCTCGTTTGGAACCGGGG
>JAOTQQ010000001.1:8308518-8325637 GCA_026546715.1 Gallinago undulata | reverse complement strand
GGGGGGGGGCTGTGATATTTCCACGCACCGGAGGGAATAGCAACAACCGGGGAGGGGCGGGGGGAGTCGAGACCGACGGCTCCAGGCGTGATGCCGGGGGGGCTCGGCCGCCAGCAGGGCGGGCGGAGGGTCCTTCCCCGCGGGTCCAACCCCTCTACGGTCCCACGAACAGCCCTGGGGGTGGGGGGGAGCAGCAACAACCAGCAACACCCCTCTCCCGGAGGTGCCACCCTCCACCGAGCCGGTGCATCCTCCCTCCCTTCCCCGCGCCTCTAGGGATGGGGAAAAGCCCAGAGGAGGAGGAAAAAAAAAATCTCACCTCTTCGCAGGGAGGCAGCTGCAGGGCGGCCGCTTGCCAGCCCAGCAGCCAGCAGCACACCCAGGCGCTGCTCCGGTACCCCCGCTCCGCTCCGGCCCGCCGCATCCTCAGCATCTTCATCCTCCCGCCCCCGCCGCGGGGAGCAACCGCGCAACCCTTTCCCCGCGCCGCACCCGGGGGGGGCAGGGCGGCGGGGAGGGAAGAGATCACCGTCCCCTGCCCCTACCGGAGACCTCCCCGGGACGGGCTGCCCCTGGCCCTGCGCCCCTCCTGCAGCTGGGCATAACCCCCGGGGGCTGGCACGGACGGCAGCGGCCCCGCCGGCCGCCTGCTCCCGGCAGCCGGCACCGCCAAAGCCGGGAGGAGGGGCCGGGAGAGGGAGGAGGAGGAGGAGGAGGAGGAGGAAGGAGGAGGAGGAAGGAGGAGGAAGGCAGCGCAGGCGCATGCAGCCGCCGGGGCTCGTGCAGCCCCGACGTGGCAAGCGGGAGGACGGCAGCACCCTCCCGGTGGTATTCTCCCCACCACCACCCCCCGGTCCCAAAACGGTGGGAGCGGCACCGGGGGATGAAATCTCGCAAGCATTCCCGGTGCCAAAGGGCTCTGGGGTGGGAGTAGCGCCGGGGAGGTGTGAAATCGCCCCCCTCTGTGCCGTCTGCCTGGCCCTTCCGCCCCCCGTCCTTGTGGGGGTGCTTGCACCCACCTCCCTTGCTCCGCTGGTGCGAAGGATGCCCGTGTCCCCGCTTCAGGTGGGATGTGCTTTGGACCACTGGCCTCCTCGCCGGAGCACGCCAGCCACCCTCCTCCGGGGGATGGGGAAAGCCGCTTACTCCTGGCCTGACCCAGAATTAGGCAAATTTCTCCCTCGGGGGTTGCCTTTCAGTCCGGATTTCGTCTCCCCTTCCCCAGCAACGCCCGGCTACTTATTCCCGGCTACTTATTCCTAACGAGGCGTTTTACTGCCCCGGGCACGGACGGTCCTCTGCCACCCTGGCATCGCTGTCAAAGCTGCTCGCTTCCCTGCTCCCTCCTGCCTCTTCCCTCCTTTCTGCCTCCTCTCATCGAACCAGCAAACCCCAGCAGAGACACAGCGCTCCTCAGCGCCAGCACAGTATGTTCCCGTCCCTATTGATCTACCCTTTCAAACTCCAATACATAGTCCTTCCTTTTTTTTTTTTTTTTTGACTTATAATTTGTTGAGTGACTATTTTTTTTTTGGCAATTTCACCACCGTTCCTGCTCACCGTGACAAAGGTTTGACTCAGCCTTTATTCATCTCTTGAAAAGAGATGAGGAATCTGAAGGCAGAGTCGTCAGATCTTTGCGTGAATCACGTAACCCCTCTCGCCATCCTCCAGCTGGTGTCAACACTAACACAAAAATGGTTGAATTCACTCATTTTTATGTCATTTCAGGGCCTTGCTGGTGCAATCTGGAAGGAGCTCTGTGACACTCCACTAAGGGAGCACAAGTTTGAAATTTCCCTTTGTTCTCCTTGCTCTGCTTTTAGCTCCAGCTGGAGGAAGGAAAATGGGTTATTGGTTCTTCCACCGATGGTCCCCATCCCTCACCAGGGTGCCAAGTGAAGCAGCTTGTGTAAACCATTACAAGAAAAAGTCAAATAATCTTTCCAGAAAAAGCAGAGGATAGAAACTGTGATGCTGCTTTATGTTTTGTGCTCCTGGACCAGGTGGGTCACAAAGTCGGTCCCAAGGATTCGTTGCTCACCTTAACTGGGGGCTAAAATCCAGTGTTTGAGGAACACTGATTTCAGCTGGAGCAGCAGTTCTCTTTACATTTGCTAAAATCAAACACACAAAGCGGCAGGGATGCACAGCAAGGAATTCACCCTGAGAATGTGTGGAGGAAAAAAAAAATTATATTGCTGGATTTAGCACGTCTTTCATACAAGGAAAATGGGTACAAGGTCAACTTCCAGAAAAGCACACTTCTTGCTGCAGTTGTTGGCCTTGAATAAAAATCCCGGGTGGGAAGCAGACCTGCTGGGGGCTGCTCACCGAATTGCTTTCTGCAAGAGGCAGGTTTCTGCCCCTAAAGTCCTACTGATCCCAGAGACTCTCCAGAAAGCAATGGGGCCACTAACACAGCAACAGCAGGAGTCAGTGCAAGTGAGCAGAGCTCCCGTACAGCACAGGGATGTGCCGGGAAAGAGGGTACCAGACAGTGCTCTGTCAGCAGCTCTGTCACTCTTTTGTCTCGTTAAATTATTTAATTTTAAATCTCAGAATGGGAAGAACTCAATTTACAACTAAAAGGCTCATTGTCCTTGCTTTATGTTACCAAAAATTATTTATTGTCCTCTGTGGGATTTGCCGTCATCCTGGCAAGAAAAATCACTAAGCTCTATGATTTTATTTTTTTTTCCTTGCTTTATGTTTCCAAATGACAGAAGGTCCAGAAATTTCTCAGCCTTTAAGAGCAATGTTGTCACTTTGGTTGCCATGCTATTTGAACAGGATCTGAAATGCTCATGCCATTAAATCCTGCAAATCTTACCTGAAGGCAGCATGGCAAAAATTCTGCAGAGCACAGTAAGCATAAGGCCAGCAGGAAAAAAAAAAAAAGTCTACTATTTAAAAAATTAATCACCTTAGATAGACATGAACAAATGAGGTAGAAGAAAGCAGTGCTGGATGTGAAAAGCATCATTTAACTAACACCAAAAAAAAGGGTAACACCTGTATTTAAGGCAGTGGTGTTAAAGGATTTTTAGATCTAGTAAAAGCAGATAGCAGTTGGTTACTCTGGGAGGTTTGAGATCTGTATCTGAAATCTTGACCTAATATTTTGATTCAAGTGAGAGGGTAGGAAAGTAATTCAGAAGAATCATGCAATCTGATTTAAAAGCAATTGCCCTGCTCTGCTACATTAAAGTACAAAAGAAAAAGACAGGAAGACAGTGAAGTAGTAAGTAATAATTTATGCTGCAACAACTGTGAGATGTGTCTCAAGCCTCATCTCCAGAATTTCCTGTGTTTTATTGCGCCTCTCCGTTAATCTGGTGTAAATTAAAGATGCCCTTAAAAAGTGTACATTTGTACTGCTGTTGTAAGCTGTGCCCGGAAAAAACCCAACAGCTTCCAAGCATTTAGGATCCAGGTCTGTAAACGCTTCTTCCTGACATCTGTGAGATGTTTGAAGTTAATCACGGACTTTCATGTTTGCAGAGCTCAAGCCAGAGGTTTCTCCAGTAGCCGTTTAGCCATGGCAGGGAAGCAGCCATATGTCGCTAATGTTAATGACACCAAGTGAAAGGGAAAATTAAATGGCTGCCAGCTACTGTTTGGATGACAGCAATTAGTAACTACACTTGGGATTAGTCAGGCCTGTAGGCTGACATTGGCTTGCGTGGGAATACATCACAGGGTACATAAAACTATTAACTCTTTTTCGCTCTGCCTGCTTCTGATGAAAACTCCTGAAAGACCTTGACTGCATTTCACTGATGCTTTTGGAAAAAGTAATCAATATAAAGCAATTTTATGGAGTTTCTTCATTGGAACTCGTTTTCCAACACTGGTGACTCTCCACGTGGTTAAATTACATGATCCCTCTACAAGGGTAACTGGTTTTCCCACAGAAGTAACACGTCCTTTCAATTTGCTAACACATCCATCTGTGGGCTCTACCACAGTGTGCTTTGCTCAGGAATCTCCTTTTTCTTATGGACCACATATTTTCCCACATAACCCGGTCATCTGTGTACTCTCCACCAGGGTATACTTTATCTGACATAAAAATCAACATACTTTCAAGACATTGTGTCACCCTGGTGCTTTGCTAAGTGCAGTTCCAGGTAGCCTTCAGATGCTCTTTCTCATAGGCACATTCTTACTTCTGGATTCCCAAACTCTTCTAGCTCTTTGGAAATTCAAGATACATAGAAATAGTAAATGAATGTTCCATACCTGTGCCTCTCTTTCCACTCTGACCTACTTAGACAACGCTTTTATTTCCCAGTCATTCAAGGACCATCATGAGTCCATCCTAGGATAGTCTGGAGAACCATGCTGAGAAAGCTGATGTGTCAGGGCAGGGCCCAATCAGTCACAGTCACTACAAAAAAAAAAGAGGAGTGGTGGGATCCTCTCTAAGCAGCCCACAGAAGAGCCAGATGCTGGGCTTCATCTCACTTAACTTTGTCACCCCCATCTTGGGCTACTTTGGGAGTACCATCCACCCTCTCTTGAAAAAGAATTTATAAACACATCAAATACATGTTTTATATGGTAACCCAAAGTGTCCAGAGCTGAAAGTAGCACTCATCAGACATGCTTTAATCACCACCTATTTTAGGAGGAGCTGAACATCTTTTCTCTCCATTAACTGCATAGGTAGCTCAGATATAGACATAGATGGTCAAATGAAGCACACCCTAGATAATTTTCTGCTGCCTAGTGTCCTCTTTGGACAAGGTTCCTGTCCTCCAGCTTTAGGGGCATATTAAGTGGAATATCTGACTGGTCTATACACCACACTCTACAGCCCCATTTTCATCCAAACCAGAGGACAGGACAGTGAAACAGACCTGAGACAGTATTTGCTGGGCTACATGATCTGGGCTGTGCAGGCTCAGCAGGTAGCTGTAGCCTCCTTATGTAAACCCACACCTGCAAAACTCCAGAAAAAGGCTTTTTGGCAAGGTAAAAGCCAGGATCAGCTTGTACTGCCTTTTCATAATTCTCACTCCTATGTGTAACACTCAGCATTTATCCCTTTCCCTCCTTTCTTAATATCCTTGTTTCTGAGTACATCTCCCTCCCTGGAGATGTTTAGAGTGCCAGTATTTTGCTTTCCTAGAAAACTTCATCTTTTGGATCCCCTTTAAGCTTCTGGGAGCCTTCCAGTTGTGATCTCTTTGTTCATCCTTTCTCTCACTGGGACTTTACCTGAATTTTCCTGTAAATCTTGCTCGTGGTTTGGCACAGGGGAAGCTCCTTGAATACATACAATGCAAAGGTTAGACACAAAACACCCAAAGCACTCCTGCACCATTTCAATCTATGGACGTGGAGAAAAGAGGTTAGAGAGCTAAACTGCCTTGCTTGAATCTGAATCACAAGACATTCAGCCATAAAAGAAGAATTTCTCTGCTTTCAAGATCGCCACATGATTTCACAGCTCCTTCTTTGCTTTTCAGACTAAGAGGAAAATATTCATTTTCAGCTTTAAAATGTATAGGCCAGTTGATTATTATTTTTTCCCCTGGTGCATATGAAATAAAAAGCGGCGATCGCTGCATTAAAATCAGCATGTTTGTTTTGAGCAAGGAGGAACAGCAGTGGTAAATATTTCCAAGATAACTGATGACAGACAGCAGGATCCGCATCCGAAGCCTTTTGCTGTTGCTGTTAGAGCTTCTTAGCCATTCATCCACGGATGCCTTTTCCCAGTAGGCCCATTTATCTGGTATCGGGTGGCAGGAGCGTGTTGAGTAATGATGACTCTTTTGACTTGGCGTGCAAAACCCAGCCTCGTTAGATGGCTCTCAGGGACCCATCGTGACATGGTCATGTCCAAAGAGGACACGCCGTCTGGGGGAGGCTGGGGGAGCAATCTGAAAAGTAACGGAGCTCTATTAATAGAGGACTAAGTGCAAGCTATTAGAAAGCTAAAATCTATACGCTCTGGCTGTGTGATTTGGTGTGTGAACCGAGTTAGGATGAATGACACCGAATAAATAGCTTTCTGCAGTGAAGAAAGGTTATTTGGGCTAATCTTGTATTCATTTCTGTAGCGATGTCGGGCATATTAAGGCTGACCATACTCACTGTACGTTAGCAAGGGCTCTATAGATGCACATCCTCAGCTCTGGGAAAGAGCAGGAGGCTGAGTGGCTTCCATGCAGTGCTGTATCCCTGCCGAAAGGGTCCCCACATCAGCCAACTTCTCCAGACACCATTTGTCCCTCGCACCATCACCAAAATGTCCAGGGCCACCATCCCACTGAGTGGCACAGATAATCCCCTCTCCCCTCCACCTCACCAGAAGCATCTTGCTTCTCCAGAAAAATAAAAATCAAAACGTCACAAGGCTTTTGCATAGTTGGACTAGATGACCTTTAAAGGTCCCTTCCAACCCAAACCATTCTATGACTATGATAGTGTTCCCTGGATGGAAAAGGGGCTCGTATTTTCTATTGACCAGCTTGGTCTTGAAGAAAGCTTTTGTCATTAAAAGGCTGCATTTCCAAGGGTCTTCTCAAAGGTCTTTCTGCTTCCCCTGAATCAATGACATCTCACTCTTCAAAAGCTTCAAAGAAAGCAATGCCAGATTCTCCCAGGAAAATTGGTGGGAACTTTATTGAGCCATCATTAAAATGCTTTTTAAGTCCCACCTGTTTGATAAACAGGAACTTTTGTATGTGTAACGTATTTTATTACCATATGGTTGCTATGGTTGGTAGCAAAATTAACTGAGCTGACACTGCCGATAGTGTTGACACACACAATGGCCACAAACAATTGTAACTCAGTATTAACAACACTATTGATTTTCTGCTCCCGGGAGAGTCTTCGTAAATTTTCAAACCCCAGTTTTTCCAAATAAAAAGCACCCAACTAAATGTCAGAGATTGTTACAAAATCATTTCAGACAAAGGCAGAGTTGTAATTTATCATGTGAGAAGCCTGACTCTGATCTCACATACGTGGGTGTGAAATTGCGATGACCCTCCACTAGCATGTGACCGAAATAGGTATTTTCAAGGTGACTCCAAAGTGATGCCTTGACCAGGCAGCCTGATCTATCCTGGCAGGCTGACCTCCAAGTCAACCTAAAGTCCCAACTATATTTCACAGAATCACAGAATCACCTAGGTTGGAAGGGACCTTTCAAGATCATCTAGTCCAATTTGTGGAGCTTCAGGTGAAATGAGGCCATAGCCATGCACGTTGCACCTGACTCCTAATGCTCCTGCAGGCAAGGATCTACCAAAGTTAAAGCAGAGCATGTGGTGTTAGATGGCTTTGCAGCTATGACAGGGAAAGCTTCAAATGCACAGTGCTGTTAGAAGCTCTCTCAGCGTCTGGGAGGCTTTCACCTCCATCATCACCAATCCCGGAAGCAATAAATACCATCAAACGTGTGCACTAATGCAAAACCTTCCTAACGACTTCTTCTCCTCTCTGTTGGTTATTGCAATTAGATGAGCACATCTAACTGTCACATGCATCATGTATTTGAGAAGTTATTTTGTCCTGACGCTGCGACAGCCGCCCATCGGGTTTTCTGTTGCTCAGTTCCGTGTGAGTCACAGAGTATTTACCCGGCGCGTTGGGCTGGGTTATGTTTAATTTCTGAAAACAATTTCTGCAGCCATTCAGGTGCCGCAGGCAGCTGCCAGCGAGCTCAAAAATAAAGATTGCATAAACTCTTTGCCTGTCTTGCTGAGCTTCCAGCCTTCCTCTCCCAAAACTCCCATGCCTTTTCACTCATTAAACCCAGCTCCCTCTATTGATTTTCAGGGCAAGAAGGAGGTTTGGGGCCAAACCCAGCAGAGGAGCAGCCCTCCAGCTTGGGGGCTTTCACCCCTTTCCAAGAGGGAGGACCACTTGTCTAGGGGAAAGGATGCATGGATCCGGAGGATGGCTGGGCTTTGCATGGTTTTCCACAGGAGGAAGGAACAGCAGCCCTGTCCCCACCTTCACGAGATGCCTCAGAGTCTTCCCTGGATGCTCCACACACAGTTTTGGGGTGAATTATCTCTTAAGCTCTGAGCCCTATAGATTAAAGAGTATTATGGTGTCTTTAGGATTATAAACTGTTAGACTCACAGGGAATAAGGCAGTATTCGAAGAGGGAATATACCTTTGGTTGCACATGTTTACTTCTCCAGCTCCCTCAGGATGATGTTGTTTTGACACAAAGTCTCAGTTTGATTTGCTCCACAAAATACCGATTGCGCTGTCAGCACCTTTAAATTTGGTAACACGTCACAGCCTTCAAAATACACAAATGTAAATTTGCTATTTAAGGGGTGAAGTGATTTATTGCACTATAAATAGCCTACCATATAACATACCAGTGCTCAAGTGGCACTAAGCTAAGTGAAATACTTGTAAGTGTAATTTTGATGCTTTATTAATTGTTCCCTCGTGGATTTGCTTTCTTCCACCAATTTTCTTGGTGTCTGATTTTTTCCCGCTCTTTAAACTGCTGCTTAGCTTATTACCTCACCCAAAGATGCATTTTCTCCAATGTCTTTCCCAATGCCCCTTTCCCTACAACTGACTCGAAAGAAAATATTTTGAATTAAAAGTCTGCGAGGCACTCTGGTTCATTTTGAACTTTCTCAATAGAGATTCATCTCATGTACCAGCCCCACTGTTTGCGGGATGTAGAGCAGCACATCGAGGATGAGTCCCTGCAAGACAGCTGTGTCTGGTGGGTAAAACGAGCACTCCAGGGACAGGTTTTCTGCTCCCATCACTGCCACTGACTCATTCCAGGTAACATTTATTCTTTCGCAAAACACCAACCTGAAACTACGCCTTACTTAGGCTCTAGTTAAAGGCTCAAGGGGAGATTTCAATAGACTCAAGAGATGAATGATGCTTTTATGGGTCTTCCTCCCCAGACTGAATTGTGGGAAGCCACTTTATACTTCTTTATTTCAATTTCTTTCTCTGTAAATTGGTTTTTCAGCCTTTGAGATGCTTGGATGAGAAGAACTTACAAAAGGACAGGAAGGGTTTATCTGCCAGCAGATTATGGCCAAAAAAGTGCAGTATGAAGTTGGCAATGCAAATGGCAAATGGCAAATGAAGTTGGAGTGCAAGTCTCTTTGATCCAAGCTTCTATAGGACCACAGATGCTCATACTGGAGAACTTGCCTGCTTGTTCTTGGTCCACAGGTACTCATTCCAGCCTAGACTTGCCCAAGGAGAGATACAGGATGACCCACAGGGATCCTAGTCCTGGCACATGCTCCACAGGGCTCTAGAGGAGGACCAAGCATCTCAGGATGGGACCAAAGCAGCCAACACATTGCCATTCCATTGCCATTCCAAGATGGCAGAGCTCTGTCTCTGTTCAATCTATATTTCATTACCTGCTGAGGGCTGGAAAGATTTTTTTAAACCCCCTTGTGAGGCTGTGTATTAACTCATCCCTAGATATTTCCAAGAAATTGTGAAGGTGAGGGCAAGGTGAGTCTTTAGTACCCCTGGCTTTAAAAAATACAAATATTAAGGCCATTAGAAACCCACAGACATGCAAGAGATCAGCCTGAGTGAATTTGAAATTAACCTTGCAAAGAGAATAGTGTGTTTGAATTAATCTCTAAAAGCGTGCTTTACCATGGATGTAAGGTAAAATGTCAGCCTGAAGTTAAAAGACTTGTCGAAGCAATCTCTGTTTTAAGACGCAAAGTGACCCTTGATATTTATCAAGGTAATGAAAATATTACAGGCCTTTTCAAAAGCTGATGAGAGGTTGTACTCAGCTCACCCATCGTAATAACCAGGTGTTCTTGTCATAGCTGGACAACTCACTTCTCTGTCACTTTCCCACATGCGAGGACAAAACCTGCAGACTCGTCATTTCCCAGCATATTTCTGCTAAACTTCAGCATTAATGAAATATACCTATATTTATTTTATATTTATATTCAAATAAAGGGTATATATGTAATATATAACATATATGTAAATGTATTTCTGGTGACTGGAGCAGCCAAACAGAGGTAACCCAGCTGACCCCCAAATGCTCCAGACAGCCCAGCAGGCAGAGATGCTGCAAGCAGCAGGGACAGCAGAGGTGACTCAGCCCTCTTCCTGCTGTGTCACAAGCAGCTGAACAGAGACAGACTTCACCTCTACACCAGCAGGCAGAGGCGATGAGCTGGCCAGCTGAGTGCGCAGGCTGCTGTTCTATAGGTAATCCATTAATGCCTAAGGCCAATGACGAGAGGTCTTTAATTTATTTGCTGAGCACAATGCCAACAAAGAAGACAAAAACTCATGAAGCCAAACCACAAAGTCCTATGTCAAAAAAATATCAAATGAGTAAACTATAATTTCTTTCAAAATACAATACTTCCCCGCCTAGCCAGTGCAGCTGACTTATGCTGTCAAGTACTTTACTTTTCATCTCCCCAGGAAATCACAGGAAAAAATTCAACCCCATTTGGAAAAAAAAACAAGGAAAACCAACCACATGCTTGTGTCCCTGATGGTGAGGTAAAATATAGGCATTTTCATAGAATCATAGAATGGTTTGGGTTGGAAGGGACCTTAAAGTTCATCTAGTTCCACCCCCCCTGCCATGGACAGGGACACCTCCCACTAGAGCAGGTTGCTCAAAGCTCCGTCCAATCTGGCCTTGAACACCTCCAAGAATGGGGCATCCACAGTTTCTTCCCTGGGCAACCTGTTCTGGTGTCTCACCACCCTCATAGTGAAAAAATTCTTCATTGTGTCTAATCTAAATCTACCCTCTTCTAGTTCGAAATCATTACCCCTCATACTATCACTACGTGCCCTTGTAAAACATCTCTCCCCATCTTTCCTGTAGCCCCTTTCAGACACTGGAAGGCCACTATAAGGTCTCCCCAGAGCCTTCTCTTCTCCAGGCTGAACAACCCCACAGCCCCACAAACTCTCAGCCTGTTTTGTTGGCACTTGTGTAAGATGGATCGGGTACTTCACCCTGCTCCAGGTGCAGCTGGGCTATTTTAAGCTGTCCTCTTTACACCTACACGAAGATCCAGCTTCCCAAAAGGCTATTTTCCATGGGTACCCCTTTGCATGTCTCCAGCAAACACAGGTGACTGGGACTTCACAAATAAAGTATCAACCAAAAGCTAGTCGTCTGGAGGCAGCAGAGGTCCAACGAAGTCAAACCCTCCCCAAATTGTGAAGGTTTAATGAAGGACAAAGAGAGCTCACAGGTGCTGTGAAGTCTGGTTCCACTTTTTGCCACCCAACACACTTGAGTTTTTGTGCTAATAGACTGCGAGCCTGGATCAGGCCACCTGTCCAGACCTTCTCCATCTGTAATAGATTCACCACCTGGTTTTCAGACATCCCATTGCCAGTGCCGGGGTAACTATAAGGTGTATTATCCTTCATCTTTTGATACGTCCTTCTAAATCTAAAAACCGATCTCTTATTTTGCATTTTAGTAAGCGATGCTCATTTTACTCTCACCTTAAAGCTTCCTTAATCATTTCAGAGATTCAAAAAATTCTTGGCGGAGTGTCACCCATGGAAGAGCAATACTAAAAGAAAGCCAGCTTGCTCTGCCAAGCATCCCAAAGCGGTGTCGGGAGTCCCCAAAGCTGGCAACTGCAGAGCTGATGCAAAGCTGGCAACTGAGTTTATGGAGAAGGGACTCTCAGCAGCAAGTGTTAACCAAAGCTGCTGTAATATTCACCAAGGCTATGAGGGGAGAGATCGCGGGGTGCTCGTGCAATTGGAGCCTTGAGTTTACATCACATATTTAGTAAGTGAACTAAGAATAGAAATGTTTTGTACCAACCGCAGTTTTGATTGTAAAAGATTGCGGGATGATCGTTATGCATTGAGTTATTGAAGGATTTTGTCCCGTTACGCTGATTTGCTAAAAATAGGCTAAAGCTCTCTCTGATTTTTAAGGTGGAACAGCCAGAATATCAAACATTTCAGAGCCATCTGCTGCACATTTGGATTCACACGGCTTATTTCAGACATCTGCTCTAAAATAGGATGAATGATGCCCAATAGCTACCTATTTCTCTCCACTGGCTAGAATGGTCTAGGCAGCTTGTTGAAACGCAGGTGCCTGTGCTGTAGATATAGACTTGCTCAGGGGCATCCCAATCTAGTGCTAATTTCAGAGGATAATTAAAAATCACTGACTTCACTCAGAATATTTCCACTAGTCACAATAAGGATTAAATGTGACCCTAAAAAGCTCCTACAAAGTCTTTAAATGACTAAGCCCCTATCAAGACTGTTGTTTTTACCAAGATTGTGTCCAAACATGAGGTTATTTCCCCAAACCAGGGTTCACAATTCGCAACAGGGTAATGTTGGAGAAGCTGAACTGCCCCAAGACCAGCTCCAGGTGGAATTCCTCATTCTCCAAGACTATAAAAACCTTCGTCTTTCCCCACCATAAAACTGAATTTTAAATGCTTTACAAGTTTTAACAGCGCTTTGATTTTTGTCCAGGAAGCAGGATCTGGTTTTTTTTTTGAACAGAAATGCAAAGCTATCATGTACAATTTATATTAAACTATCATGCCCCGTTGACGTGATACCATTATGCAGGATAACCGAAAGCAGAGCCCTTGCTAATCTTAGAAACACAGGTCTGGAAGCAATCTCCAGGGCAGCGGATACCTCATCCACATTCCAGGCACTGAAACTCCCGGCCTGGTGCAGCGATTCTGGGAGCCGCATTTATGAAGATCATTATCTTTCTTAACCTCTATGCAAAATTCATAGAAAGGGAGAGCGCTGAGAGCCAAGGATTCACTTTACATCAGTCATGGTAATAGTCTGACACCCCTGAAGTCCTTATTATTCCACGGAGCAAAAAAAAAATATATATTCAGTTTTCATTGTGATTTAGACCAGACAGGCCAAATCCTGGCGTACAGAACCAGTCCTACCTGCTTAATTCAGAAAATCATCCCCTGAGAATCCACTTTTGTCACCTAAAGAAGTTCTGCCTTTAATCACATCATTAGGAGAATCACCTCTCAGATCTGCTGTGATGCAGAACTGCCCTGGACTGCCTCAGAGAGCAGCTTGGGACAGAAAATAGCACAAACTAGTCTCTTAGTCTTCACTGTAACCCTGCAGTTCAGTAACAGCATTTCTTCATAAAATAAAATAGAGGCAAAACGCACAGATTCACCCAGTTATTGAGTTGTAATTCTGGGGCAAAGAATAAATAAAGCAGAAGTAAAGCTGTTGGGGAGGGAGCAATGTCCCACTTGTATGTTTGATAAAAGTTTGATAAAAAGATATGGTTTTCAGGAGACAAATACAGAAACATTGATCTCAGGCCCCTTCCCAGCCAGCTGATTGCATGGGCAGAACTTTACATTTGGGTGTCATTTTCATTATTATTAAAATTATAAGAGAAAGGACTTCAGTGTGACCCTGCTAACTGGGATTTGCTTCCTACCTAAGCTCTGCTTATAGTGATGCTTAAAGACAGCCATGATTTCCTGCTCAAATTTTATTGTAAGGGGAATATTGATGAACCAAAAGATAGAAATCACATAAAAACTGTTTACATGCCAGTGTTTTAATCACAGGGAATCAGGGGCTTCCAAGTTCTGTTTTGGAAGGTGCAATGAAGAAGTCATAAGAGATGGGCAAGTTGCCTCATTAGGAAGAGTTTTGTGAATCAAGCTAGGTTTTTATTTCTTTGGGTTTTTTTTTTTTTTTTAGGAATTACATAAGAATTCATATGCATAGTACTCCCCCTAGATAAAAGCGAAAGGAAAGAAATCTCAATGCTTTCACACAGTAAAATACCATCTGCTTCTATTTAAGAAATCCACGATAATGGAACCCAAAACACTTTGAAGAGGTTTGAATTAGTATTCCAAATCAGCCTTGCAAAAAGTTGTCAGCTCCAAAATTGCTTTTCAGCTCCTTTCCAAGGAGATCGAGAAAGAAAAACCAGTATTTCACTCCCTGAGAACAATAAAAAAAGACTTCCCCACAAATTTGATGAGTTTTTTATAAGCACAGAAGAAAACCCTGACACGTATTCAAAGTGTATGCAGTTATAAACATCAGATTTGGGTCAGACCGTATGAAATGGCTCTTACTCTGAATCATCGATTTAATGAGCATTTAAAAGTCTCTTCCTATAGACTGTGAATGTGAAGTTGATAGTCCAATATAGTAAGACTGCAAAATGAATACCCCACAAAATGAAGATTGAGTAGAAAGTTAAAATGGCAGAAAGATGCCTCTCTAACTCCCACCCGCCCAACCCCCCCCAAAAAAAAAGTTAGGAACCTCATATATAATTTCATCCATTACAAAATAAATGTCTATGCTTGACTGCAGAGGCACTGCTGTGACCTTGCAGGGATTTCTTCAACAGTGGCAGGACATTGTATGGGGAACAGAGAACAAAACCTGATGTTGGTTCAGGCTGGGTCTGGACACTAGACACGCTAAGGATTGACTCTGAAAGCTGGAACAAGACTCAATCAGATGCAGGAGGGTAAGGCAGTCCACAACGAAGGATCTGAATTAGAAGTGAGGCAGCTTCAGATACCAGCAGGCTGAGAGAGCTGCAAGAAGGAGCCAACGCAGGGTCACACTGTCAGGGCTGACAACAGCAATGGCAAAGCCAGGGAAGAGGAGCCACTTTAAGAAGACCCAGTCCTTAGGTAAAGACTCAACAGGACCTTGTTTTGGATTAAGCTTTTCCTCCTGAGCATCACCAGCACATGCTACTGCTCTTGGGCTGGTGTTACACCCCAACCTTGCCCTTCTGTGAAACAACTGAAGTCTTATTGGAGGTGTCCAAGCTTCTACAGAACTTCAAGATGGGAAGTCTCTGATGTGGGCAGGCATACAGAATCATAGAATCAGAATGGTTTGGGTTGGAAGGGACCTTAAAGACCACCTAGTTCCAACCCTCCTGCTATGGGCAGGGACACCTCCCACTAGACCAGGTTGCTCAAAGCCCCATCCAGCCTGGCCTTGAACACGTCTAGGGTTGGGGCAACCACAGCTTCTCTGGGCAACCTGTTCCAGTGTCTCACCAGCCTCAAAGTAAAGAATTTCTTCCTTATATCTAATCTAAATCTTTCTACTTGCAATTCAAAACTGTCACCCCTCGTCCTATCACTATACTGTCTGAAAAATAGTCCCTCCCCGTCTTTCCTGCAGGCCCACTCTAAGCCCCCCAGAAGGCTCCTCTAAGGTCTCCCCCAGGTCTTCTCTTCTCTAGACTAAACAACCTCGGCTCTCTCATCACCCCCAGAGCTGAACACAGTAGTACAGGTTGGGTCTCAAGAGAGAGGAATTCAAACAAGCAGATTTCCTTGACGTTTCCGGTGAGGAGGAATAGACTTTTCATAGGCAAACCACAGATTTTCTTGTATTTAAATATTCCATGGTCACCTCTGGTGGTCACAGAGCTCACAACAAGCTTTCCAAAGCTTGTGAAACATGGGGTGGGTTGGGGTAGCTAAGAATGGTCAATGGGTGTTCTTACCTGGGCAGGGATGGTGAAGGATCCCGGGGAGAGCATCAGAAACTCTGACAGTGTGGTAGATTCCTGGAGGAGTCACTGCAGTTGAGACTGGTGGTTTCTCTAGCTTTTTCCTGATAGTATGGACAGATTTGACTTAGGGTCTGCATTATGGCAGAAATGTTTGCTGCTCCCTAGGATTCCTATGGAAAAAAGAGACAAAACAGTGATAAAATCCATTACTCATACTCCAAAAAGACCAATTGACCAAAATCTAAAAAAAAAAATTGCAAAATACCAAAAAGTATTCCAGAGCAAGTCATGGCACACATTCCTTGTAAATTTGTTTATCTCAAATCTACTGGCAAGGTACATTTGTGCCCTGTTAAAAATACTCAGTAAAACCTGCAAGACTTTTACGTGTTCATGTGTTTTCCAGTATACATCAAAACAGATCAAGAAGTGTATTGCAATGTAGGAGCTGCCAAAATCCCTGTCCATTTCCATAAAAACAATTAATTCCTTTCTATTATTGTTGAAAACAGGGTTTTTTCTTCAGTAAATTATGCAAATATCCGTCTTTATTATCTGACATTCAAAAGGGCTTCAGAAAACATATTACTAAAATACCAGGTTCCCAAAACCTGGGGATTATTCAGATTTCATAAATTTTTCTGGATTATTTTTTTTTTTCAGGTTTTGTTGGGAAAATAAGGAATTAAAATCAAACATTTATGCCTACACAACTCAGGGACAAATAAACCTTTTAAAGGGAAAGAGCAGTTAATAACAATTTATACCCTTTACTTGGTTAAGGAAAAGCTAAATTAAATTCATTTTCTAGATGAGTTACAGTGAAAAGCAAATGCCATATGGTTTTTCCTAGGATTTGTTAACTTATATTAAGCAATAACTGAAATCAGATGACTTTTAGATTATTCAGGCTAAGCTATTTTAAAAGCATGGAGATACGAGTACATTTTAAATCTTCGAAGACATTAACAGTCCTGCCCTTTTGTCTATGCAGGGTGTGCATGACGAGGGAGAAACGGCCACTCCTTTAGATGACAATGGCAAGGAGATGCCCAGCTCCTACCTTCAGATCTCCTCTCCAGTACCATTTCCACCCCAAATCCCAAATACAGGGTGTTTTCAGTCATAGTCACTAATGGGATGCTCATAAGCTAGCAGAAGCTGAAAAAAACAACCCCACTTTCTGAACCATCCAGCCGCTGCTGCATTTAATACATGGATATCAAAATATCACCGATTAGACCAGACTAGGTTTATTCCAGTTCTTTCTGTCTTTCTCATTTAATTTGTACACTTGGCACTCTCTCAGCATTGCCCACTTTGCAGCTATTTTGTACAGGAAAAATTACACGAGGTGTGTGTATCAGTGAACCCGGGCGCCTGGATTGAAAAAGCCTGAACCTTTGCCAAGACAAATAAGCTGATCAGATGTAATCACGAGGACATTTTTAAGAATGTCATCTTTAATTCCTGTGAAATATACCTTTGGGTTTCCCATTACAGCAAACACCTTCCTATGGAGCACAAGTCTTACGAGGAGAGGCTGAGGGAGCTGGGGTTGTTCAGTCTGGGGAGGAGGAGACTGAGGGGCGA
>JAOTQQ010000001.1:8271895-8297220 GCA_026546715.1 Gallinago undulata | reverse complement strand
CTGGAGACTGTGCTACAGGCTCAAGAGAGGGGCTCCCGAAAATGCAGATGTGGAAGCCCTGTCTGCATTTCCATGCTGGGCTCAGGGCTCCCACTGGTGACTGAAGCTACTGAGGGTGGAACAAATTCAGGAATCGTGGCCCCAGTGAGCGGCTTTAAATTAACCTGATTATTTCATCCCAGCTCTTTGACAAATGAGTCTGATTTATTTAGCTCTTTTGAAACAAGTTCATTTTAATGAAGTTATTTATATAGCTCCTTGATGCCATTAGCCAGATTACATGCTGTCCAAAGGGCATAACGCATGATCTCATTTCCAACTTAAACCCCTTCTATTTCTTTCATCCTCTAATTTAAGTTGCAGGAGTTCACAACTTATGTTCTTCCGTTTTCTCTCTAGATGGCAAGAAGTCATTTGACAGCTGCCAAGTAGTATTATCAACTCATTTAGTCACTTTTTCTCTAGCCTAGGAAATCCGAATAGAATGTGAAATATATTTCTGCTAAATTGCATGGAAATGCAAGTCTCTTTAACGTCCAGCAACATATCACTTTGTCACTTTGGGAAATGGGTAGTGTTATCCTGGCCACTGTCCTGCAAATTGCCAAATTTGATTAACTGCTTTGATTGCTTCTGAAGATTATTCTCACCAGTTTTTTGCAAATCTCTGATAGGAAGAAAGAGATCGATTGTGACTCGGGTTTCAAGCCCTCCCCTGCAATCAGTTTTCCTAGAGAATTCTTTGCACTCGTACTCAACATGCAGGCACAGGAATCCACCCCACAGAGCGCTTGGCGTGGCTGAGCCTTGCTCCAAACATATGAGAGAACTCCAGATGAGGGACATGGGACTTTGAATCACCACTGAAACTGGGCACCGGGTACAAACTTAGGCACAGAATCCTCCATTCTTTGGGACTTCAGGTGAAAATACAATCAGCAAGATCAATGTATCTGAAAAACTCACACAGGATTGGACTGTCATTATTAATGTTACTTATGAACTGTTGACTTTGAAAACTGTTACCTGAGGCCCACATATGCTTATATGTCAGAGGCTTCTCCTTAGTCCTTCTGATTTAAGAACATTTATCAAGATGTCAGAGGAGAGAGAAAAGTGTCTCTGGACATTTCTGGAGGATGATCTTGTCTGTCTAAATTAGCCTCTGTCTCCTCTTCTTCATTGTGAGGAATCCACAGGAAGTGTTAGACGCCTACATCCTACGAGGACCCATTCACCTGTCCATCACCTCACAGTGGGTCTCTAATGGACTGGTTCCTTTTAAACGGGAAGAACATGACAAGAGCACCAGTGCTCACTTCTTTTTGCATGAGATCTGCTGGTAAAATGCCTGTCCCAGCAGTTGGCAGGCTTGTGTCCAGGCTCCTCCCCAACATGGGGCATAGGTCCACGTGGTTGTCCTCCTCAACAGTGAAGCCATCTAAAGAGCTTTCTAAGGTAGTCCTCCTGCAACCACTTCTGTTTATACATCCTGCAGCCCTCTCCTGTGGCTTTATAACAGCTTTGTGGGTTTGTGCTGAAAATGCGGTCACTGAAAAGATCCAGGACAAAGCACAAAAACAACAAAAAATACCTATTTTGGACATTTTTCTTAACCCAGATCACTTCAGTCATGCTGCATTCTAGCAGGGATAGTGAAGGTTTCTTCTTACACAGAGCCCAGGGTTGGAATCCTGATGCTTAGCTGGGCACGACAAAATAAGGGTGTCACAGCCAGCTCTGTTTACGGTGTGAGGCTTTTACATTACACCCTCAGTGGAGGAATCTGAGGCTAGTGACAGAAATCCTTCTTTGGCTCCAAGAGTGCTGGATGCTGGAACAGGTATTTCCTTTTCTTGGTGTTTCTGGCCTTCAGTTCTGGCATTTTCAGCTGCTCTCCAAGGATATGGATGCAGAGCTCCAGGGACCTCTCAAGCAAAGCAAGGAGACAAAGCTGAAGAGTTTAAGCACCTCTTGGTCAGAGTTTTAGAAAGCGAATGAGGTCTACCACTGGATTTTTGGTAGCTTTTTAGACCTTTAAATTTAGAGGTTAAATAGGCTTATCACACTTTTCACTAATTCCACCAAATATTCTTTTTTTTTTTTCAAAACAGTTTGGGGTTGATTTTTGTTGTTTCCCAGAAAGAAAAAACTGAGAGAAACTTTTAATCACGCTGTATGTTGCAAGAAAAACAATCAGCAATGAGCCAGATGAGCCACAGTATCAAGCAAGTGAGATAAAATAAAAAGAAACATTAAAAACGAGGGCAGAAGTGACCCTCGGGGTTATTTAGGCTGTGTCTCTGGTGTATCTGCTGACAGAAACTCCAGGCTACCATTAAAGGGAGGCTGCAAGACCAGCATAGGCCAAAAAGGCAGGTTATGTAAACAGCAGAAAATCCTACTTTGAGAGAAATAATGCTGTGAATAGCTTTTCTTCCAATGGAAAGATTTAGGTTTGGAGTTGAGTTCTGCCTGCCAGCTCTGTGCTAATCCAGAGAGACAAAAATAAAACTGGCCGACCTGCTTACATCGCTGAAGTTGGAAGCAGAACAACGGAGAAGAGAAGAATTTCATTTTGTAGTAAAACAAATTTAGGAACAAACCAGAATGAAAACCAAAAAGTAAATGCCGCTTGCTGACATCCCCTCTGAGCTGAAGAAACTCTGTTCCCGGTTCCTGGGCATATCGCAGCACCATCTGCCAGCCGAGAGTAGAATTACATGAAAAATGGTACATTCTGCCTGAAGAAAACACTTTGTCCCCTACAAATGCACGGGAGCTTTGTCATTGCTTTCATGGTAACCAGCACTTGGCAAACACCACCAAAATGCTGAACCTACACGAAAGCTAAGTCAACCTGCAGCTCCAAAACAGGATGCATTTTTCCCACATGGAACATATCACTCTCCTCCCACAGCTCCTCGGAGAGTTCAAGACCATGACCATGTGGCTCAAATAACTGGAACTTTATGGGTAACACAGGCCAAGGAACCAGCTCTTGTGCCCTGTGTCCCTGGCACAGTTGCTGATCCCCTGCCCACCCACAGCCCCTGCCCACACAACCTGTGTGTGATGGATGCCCTGCAGGAAGCACCTGCCCACTTCTCTCCGTCCCTCCTGCAGCAGCAACTAAATGTCACCACCCTCTCCTCATGCCTCCCCCTGCCATCAGCGCCTTCCATTTTGGTGGCACAAAGCAAGCCGCTTCCCAACTGGGATCCATCTGCTCCTCCCATCTGCTCTGTCCTCTTCTCTCCCTTCTCCTCTGCCAGCAATTGTGTAAAGACTTCTTCCTTCTCTTCTTCTACTCTCCATACACCCATCCGACAGAAACCGGTTCCTCCTTCTTGTTCTCCTGGATATCCCCTCCAGCCACCAAATCCTTTACAGATCCTGGTGAATTGCACAGCTCCCTTCCTGCTGTGATCACTGGCAGGAAGGATGCATCATCACCATAAGCCACCGGCAGCTCAGACCCACGTAGACCTTGATGGCAGCTTGCCCTCTTCTCACTGTCTCTGGGACTCTGTTCCTTTTTCTTCTTCATATTTAGCTGTATCAACACAAACATTGCTAGTCTCAGGTAGGCTCAGCGGGACAGCTACTGCTGTGGCCCAGTCTGTGCAGAGAGCCGGGCAATTCTAGATGGCAACCTAAGCTAAGTGTGCTTGCCCATGCAGCCTAGACTGTCTGTGATCGTAATTCAGGTGTCTTAGTGGAGATTTCGGGGAAAAAAAAGAAAGGAAAATGCCCTCCTTCTCAGTTTCACAGACTCTATTGAGGCTCCTGAATTCACTGACGTTCTCTAATGTTTCCCAGGACTCTGACAGAGGGTAACTTAACACAACAAAACCTATCACTAGAAGCTTTTCAGTCCATTACAGCCACTGTAATGTACAGCATTACAGTAAAGAAACATATGAGATATTGTCACCAAAGTCTCAAAATGAGTGACCACTCTCACAGAATCACAGAATGATATGGGGCTGGAAGGCACCTTCGGAGATCATCTAGTCCAAACCCCCCTGCCAGAGCAGGTCCACCTAGAGCAGGTTGCACAGCCACATGCCCAGGTGGGTTTTGAATGTCTCCAGAGATGAAGACTCCACCACCTCTCCATGGGATTTTTCCAAGGCCAGACCCCACTGCAATATTTTTTCCTACACTCTGCAGTGGAGAAGCCACACAAGCTCACACCACGCTCTGTTACTCTTTCTCTGGCACCTCCCTCTTTTATGGCAGCTCTTCAGAGCCTGAGCAATCCTCCAGAGCCAGCACCTACCAAACTGTGAGCATATGAATGAACAAGTGTTATATAAATATTAGATTTTTTTTTACATACATAAAAATATTTTTCTATAAATAAGTGAATATATTTGCTATACCCATATGTAATTAGACACATATCTGTACAGACAGAAATCTATGTAAATATGAATAATCTCATAAACAAACAGGAATCAGACTGTTTGCAGGATAGTGCAGTGAGGAGAGGTGTCTTTCCCTCTGGGTTTGTTCCCTCCAGCTTATGCCAACTGCTACCTCCACTCTGGAATTCCCTGCCTTAGAGAGTAACGTCTTCGTGCTTGCAACAGCAAGATACAGTTCCTGGGGAAAGGATGGGAAAACGCACATACAAAGGCTTAGCCAGGGGATAATCTACAAGAGACAGTCCAGCTCTTCTCTGTGGACTTGCATTTTTCTTGGACCAAAGTTATCGTGACTGACATGAAGATGTGTTTTGGAAATGCAAACCCTGAACTGCTGCTCAGCTCCCTGATCCCTGTCAGCGCGACTGGGAGTGAATGGAATTAGAGCAGTGGACATTGGTGGGTCACATCAGTGTTCCAGCTCTACCAGCCCAAAGCAACAGAGGGAGCACAACAGGTAAAACACATGCAGCCAAAGGAGGAGAACCTCCAGAACCAGGGATTGCAACAAGCTTGCAACAATGGCACAATTTGTGACAGCAGCTTTCCATAAGACCACAGACAAGAGAAGTAAACCAGTCCAGGGTCTGAACTAGGACCAGTGCAGCAGATTGCATTAAGCAAGGCACATCATACATACCGAGGCAGAGCTGAAGGACCATTTTTATTCCTCTGTGAGCACCAAAGCTCCTTCTGCTGCCAGCGACATAAAACCAAAGATCTCCCTAATGAGATCCAGTCCACTGAAATTAGGAGTAGTTCTGCATTTAATCATTTTGTGTACAACACAAACTTCCAGAAGCCAAAACCCTTGAGATCCCCAACCTTTCTGCAGCACAGGGAGTGGAAAGCCTCTCTTGCCTCAGAAGCAGGAGGCACAACGGGGCAGGGTTTGGGCAGCCGGGGTCTGCAAGTACTCAGCATGGGAGGAGACTATGGCCTGCCCTGGGCCACTCACAGGAGCTCCAGCCAACTCTGAAACCACTGAAAATAACCCTTTGTGTGGCAAAACACCACTCGATCAGGAGAGAGTGTGGAGCTCCTCCTCAGACAGATTTAAGGCAGAGAGGCAAAAGGAGGAGAGACATGTAAAGAGACAGGCAAAGGGGGAGACAGCAGAGATGTGTGGCTGGTGACGTGCTCTTGGAAGGAGATGCTCCATGCCAAAAGGGTGCACTCCCAAGGTGTGTGGGTTTTTTGTTTGTTTGGTTTGGTTTTTTGTTTTGGGTTTTTTTTGTTTGTTTGTTTGTGGGGGGTTTTTTGTGTGTGTGTTTTTGTTTTTGTTTGGTTGTGTTGGTTTTTTGTTTTTTTCTTCCTCCATTGGTTGGACTAGATGATCTTAAAAGGTCCCTTCCAACCTAGGTGATTCTGTGATTCTGTGATTCTGTGATTCTGTGACACCCTGCACTGCAGCCCATCAGTGACTCAGGCTAGAGCAGAGGAACATCATCAAGAAGCAAAAAGCAGCAGAAAGAAACCATTACACACCAAATAAGAGCCTGCTGCACTGCGACATTACCCACCAGGCACCTAAGGCAAGCTGAGTCTGCAGAGGGGGGAGAAAATTGTGTTTAATTAAGTGTTTGATTGTTCATGGGGTCTTTTGATACCCAATCAGTGATCAGAATGTGGTGTTAACTGATAATAAATTAAATATAAGTAAAAACTCCTCCAAATTCTAGACTCTTTTTCCGGCAACAACTAGGTCCTCTGAATCTCCAGGGAATGGTCCTCTACCTGTCCACTACAGGAGAGGGCTTACCTTCTGGGATGTTGGTGCTCTCTGCACCAAATGAAAGGAGCACCTTTACTCCAAACACTTGTCTGAAAGTGTATCTCAGCAGAGCTGAGGATGGGAGGTGGTTGTCCATCTCAGAACAAAAATACTTCCCGTATCCCTGGGAAAACTAAAGGACTAAAGCAGCCTAAAGGACTTCCCAGTCAGGGGTACCCTAAGTGGTTAGGTTGATCTGAAGCATTAGCAGTTTGGACTGTCTGCTGGGAGCTGCAGGACTTCAGTGTTTAAAGCAATCCACATAGGTTTTAGGCACGCTGATCCCAGCCAGTTAACATGAGAGAGAAAGACAGTAATGAAAGAGTCGTGCAAAATATCTCCTGCCTCTCTGCTAATTGCTCTGACTTGACATCAGGGAGATCCCTGTGTCAGTTCATCCGTGCCCAGCCCTGCAGCT
Organism: Gallinago undulata; assembly: GCA_026546715.1. Lineage (NCBI taxonomy): Eukaryota > Metazoa > Chordata > Aves > Charadriiformes > Scolopacidae > Gallinago > Gallinago undulata. Next base: position 8,290,595 of record JAOTQQ010000001.1, on the reverse strand, counting down.
GCTTCACCAGCCTATACTGCCCGGGTGCCTCAGCTGCATGTCACCCAGATTGCCAAGAGGCAGAAGGCAGCAAGCAATGTGGTCATACCCCAGCCCAGGGATTTGATAAAACAACCAAGATCTAGGATTTTCTCTTCCAGCTCCAGAGTTTCCTACATCGACTACTGGTCCTCTCTGTCACCTACTTCATGCTTACACCATACATACAGGTCAGTTCAAGAGCCAGCTGCTAGGCCAGCCACACTGCTTGTTGTTTGTACATCAGCCACCCTGCCCACCTCACAGCACTTAATACATATAATCCAAGGCCTTCTCTAACTTCTACTTTTTGCTTTTCTTCTTTTGATTCTTGGAGAAACATTTTTTATTCGATTAAGAAAAAGGATGTATACCACGCTTTCAGTCTTCTACACTGCCTGTCACCGCCCATGTAATCAGATTTAGGATTATTAAGTTTACGCTTTGCCTACGGGATTTATGGTGAGTCATCAGCATGTTGATGATCCTCCATCTCACATCTTCTTCTTATCAAGCAGTGCCACCGTCTCACTTTTCCCCTAATGCCTGATGAGGAGTGAACGCAGTGCACCTACAGAGCAATGCTAATTTAACTTTAACTTCACTGCAGAAAAGGGAGAACAGTTCCGTCTCTGGGATGCAACTGGTGGGTCCAAAACATATTGCAGTAGAGACACCTGGTGGCTATCAGGAATATAGGTCCTCTGGAAGAAAACGGTATGGATGGGTAAAAAACTAACTGCTACTTTAAAAAAAAGGATTGTTAGGTCCATAGCAAACTCTGTGTGCGATTCTTACATCAAGTTAAATAGGTATATATACATATAATTGTTCCCTTAACAACTCAGGATCCATGAATATCATTTGCTTCACAGAACAAGGGTCCATTATCCATTCACAGAGCAAGATTTCATCCTGTTCATAAATCAACAGAGTATCCTAGTCACCACTTTTTGTACACGTACCTTGAATCTGATAGAAAGTAAGAGTTCCTGATTGCAGTTACATCATGTATCTGTCCGAAAAGTGATGTTATTCCCATTGTACAGATGGGGAACGGGCACAAAGAGATGTCATAAGCACAAAAATGTGCACAGTCCTGCATGCATGTGACAAAGGCACAGGACGGCGACATACTGTTCCCAGTGCCCCAGTTCACAAAGTGCTGCTGCAGGACCTGGCAGCAGCAGATTATCACCTTTGTAGCTCGCTACGACGCAGAACACCACCACTGCGTAAGAGGAGGTACAGATTTTGCAGTGCAAATATTGTTTTCTACAAGGTACATCCAGATAAATAAGATAAAAAGACAATAAGGAGAAAGACTTCATACCCAGCATGAAAGAAGCTCCTAACTGGGGGGATAACATATGGAGAAAAGCATGGCATGGGAGGAGTCTTCTTCATGTTTGCTGCTTACTGCATGAGGGTCCTTCTAGAAATTTTCATATGGTGAAGACATCTACGAAATGTCAAAATTATTGCTTCCTGTACAGTCTGAATTCAGCCTCCTTATTATGCATTCTGGTACAGCTCAGCTAAGTGGTAGCCTGTTATTTAAAAGCAAAAGCACAACTGTCTGGGGAAAAAAAGAAAAAAGAAAGAAAAAAGAAAAAAAAAGGCAAAACAGACATGTACTTCATAAAAGGCAACTGTAGGGGCCCTGCTTCATTTGCTGAAAAAAAATGTACCTCTGCTTTGGCCAAGGAGTGCCTAAGGGCACTGGGCACTTAAAGTTTTCCCTGGAAGTCAACCACTGGACATCGAATTTGAGACCCCCCAAGGTTTGATGTCTGGAAAGACCAAGACACAGACACTAGAGTTAATTTAAGTGTGCTTTGAACAAAACAGATACTATAGATCCTGCTTCCAGCTCCTTATCCCCGCTGCCTTCTCCTTGTCCCAGCCATGCATTTCATCTCCATTCTTTCACCACCATAATTTGGTGTGCAATGTCTCCTCCCCACCCTGCCTTGTCTCCTCATTACAATTCTCATCTCAGCCCCTCTGCTTCCACATCCCAGCTACAAGCCCTTGTTTTACAGGTGTAAATGCCCATTTTTTCCTCATTGCTACAATTTAATCCAGAATAAGAGACGGCAAAACCAAGCTTTGCTATGCTCCCTTCCACAGAAACTCCCTGGGAAGAATCATGCAGGGGGACCCACGTTGCCCCAGGATCTCCAAGGTGTAGCATGCCCAGGGCAACCAGAGCAGCCTGAAATCTTATGGATAAGACACAATCACCTAAGCATAGCCATTTAGCCCCATTGAAGATATCCTAGAGCAGATGCAGCATCTGTCCTGCCTTGCCTCTCTCCAGTTGCTGTTTCAGAAGCACACAGGGCTCCCCTGGTCATGCCGACTAGTCCCCTGCTGACATCTTCAACAATTTTGGAGTTTTAAGTTCTTAAAAGGCACAAGATATTTAGGATAACTGAATCCTGCCTGACAGATTCTGCAAAGTTCTCCCGAGGCTTTGAGATGCCTACAGGCTGTGAGGAAGGTTTTGCAGAAAAGCTGTTTACAGAGGACATGGGTACATTTTAAAGCTCTCGAGGCCTGGGGGAGGAAAAGGTTGGAGGTCCACCACAGTAAGGGACATAATCAAAAAGGGGCTTTGCAGTTGAAACCCCTATGAAGACAGGCTGAGAGAGTTGGGGTTGTTCACTTTGGAGAAGAGAAGGCTCCGGGGAGACCTTATAGCCCCTTCCAGTACCTAAAAGAGCCTGCAGGAGAGATGGGACTCTATCAAGGAGTGGAGTGACAGGATGAGGGGTAACAGTTTTAAACAGAAAGAGGGGAAATTTAGATGAGATATTACGCAAAAATTCTTTGAGAGAGTGATGAGACACTGGAACAGGTTGTTCAGGAAAACTCTGGCTGCCCCATCCCTGGAGGGGTTCAAGGCCAGGCTGGAGGGGTTCAAGGCCAGGCTGGAGGGGTTCTCACCTGCCTCGAGAGCAACCTGCTCTGGTGGGAGGTGTCCCTGCCCATGGCAGGGGGTGTTGGACTAGATGGTTTTTAAGGTCTCTTCCAACCCTAACTGTTCTATGATTCTAAATGTAATGAGGTTTTTACACATAAAATCGCGGCCAGGGGACTCCACTTGCTCTCCTGCCCTCATCTACCTGGTGTGCCTGTGAGGGGACTGAGCGGGTCGCTCCTTTCCCCCGGGGCTCTGGGTGCCCAGCCAGCACCCGCCCCATGAGGTGGCGAGCGCCAGCAGCCGCACACCGCCAGGCGCTTGTTTATTCTCAAGTCACATTTTTGATAATAACACTATTTTTTGTGGGGTTTTGGTGGTGTGAGTTTTTTTTTTTCCTTCAGGTCGTCAGGCAAGAGGGCAACGACGAGCGAGCCAGGAAGGGAGCATGGCTGGAAAACAGGGCTTTCCCTCAGGGCCGAGCACCGGGGGCGGTTAGGGGAAGACTCTTCCCGCCTTCCCCCGGCGGCCGAGAGGAAAGCCGTGCGCTTTGTGGCGCCACCACCGCGGCGGCCTCGGCTCCGTGCGCTTTGTGGCGCGGCCGGCGGGGCGGAAGCGACGGCCTCAGGCGGGCGGCGGGCCCTTCCGGCGGGCTGCGCCCCGCCGCCACCGCCTCCGCCCCTCCCCCTTTCCCCCCCGCTCGCTGCCGCTCGGCGCCTCCATCCTGGTACTTGGGAGTCTCCATCCTGGTTTCTCAAGTGCCCGGACCCAAAACAGGAAGTAAGTGCGCGGGGGCCTGCGGGCTGACAGGGCCGGGAGCGGCCGGGCAGCGGCGGCGGAGCGGCGGTGGGGCTGAAGGAAGGGATCGTGAGGGGGAGGCGGCCATGTCCAGCCCCGCGCCTTCAGCCGCGGCCGGACAGGGGCTGGGCAGGGCCGGGTTGGGCTGGCAGCGGAGGTGGCAGCGGTGATGGTCAGCGCCTCCCGCCCGCCCGCCGAGAGGACGGGGAAAATGGCGGCGGCCGCCCGGGACCAAATGGCGGCGCTGGCGGCCGGGGGGCAGCGGGGGGCTGAGGCGGGCCCTGAGGCGCGGAGCCGCCGCCCCGGGGGCAGTGCCGGGGGCTGGGGCAGGGCGGGCAGGGCCGTTGCCTGCCGCTGGATCTGTCCCCCGGGGCCTGGGCCGTTGTGTCCCCGCCTTCCCCGGGGTGCCGCCGGGCGCCGGCAGCGCTGCGCAGGAAGAAATTCGGGAAGGAGCGAGGCAAAATAAGGGGAGAAACTTGGAAATTAGCAAACCTTGGCTCCTTTGGGAGGGCAGGGAAAGGGGAGGGGTTCTTTTGTTTGCTATTTCTGTTTTAAACTCCCTTCCCCTTTTACCTTAATGTCTGTAATAAAAGGCCATCCCCACGAAGGGCTTTAAATCTCCCGATTTCCTCTCTCTGGGACTGCTGTCGGGGTATCCTAAGCTCGTGGCTTTTATCTGGTCTCCTAATCTTTTTTTTTTTTTTTTTTTTTTTTCCTTCCCCAGCGAGGGTTATGATTTGAGGTTGCTCGGGGCTTTATTTTTAAGTGGAGTCTGAAATGTGTAACTCTGCCAAGATCAGGCGTTCCATCTAAAACCAGTACCAGGCTTTTCTGCACTAGAGTTGCACACTCAGTTTTGCCAAAATAAAGTATTCCAGTCGGACAAGTTTTGGGTTTTTTTTTCCCCCTTCCTTCCTCTTTTTGTTTTAATTCTTTTTGAGGTCTCTTTATTCTTGATTGTGCATTTGGGCACAGTGAAGTGTATTCTTCCAGTAGCTGCCCCTTTAGCTGACAGATAGTATTTCTAGGTATTTATTCACAGAGAGTTACCATTGCTCAGCCTCACCTGGCCATTGTAAGTTCTGTGTTGAAGTAATCTAGAAAATGTTTTTTGTTTGCCAGCGCTGCTCTGGCCGTAGATGTAAATTGGCTTCTTGACAGCATAGTTAAAATTCTTTGCAAAACTTAGGAAGTGTGTGTAGGCTTTGGGATGAGTTGGACACATCTCATTCAGATTCTCATTTCTATCAATCCACATGAATATAACAACGGCGACAACTTCATGCTTGTTTTCTGGACACTTACTGAAACTTTCTAGATGATGTTTTATGACTTACCAAAAAGATTGAATGTAAATTAAAGCTTCTTAAGTAGAATATTTAAAAATACTAATTTTTGTCTTAACCACTCAAAACTATAACAGATGAGTATATAAGAAATAAAGATCTCTATGTGTCTCTACTGTATTTTACATATTCTAGTATCTCCTTATTTATGAGTGTTAATTTTGAGATGAGAAGCATGCTCATCTGTCTGTCAGAAAGCAACAGAGCTGTGGCTTTGCTTACCAATCTTACACCTTGTACAGTTACCATAACAATCAACTTTTCATATTTTATTGCATGCTGAATTTCTGCCTGTTATTTACAAAGGTGGAGAAGTTACTGCAGTGCTTAAATAAACGTGGATTTACATAAAAGAAACAGAATATTTACTTTAGTGCATATCACACTTAGGAAGATTTTTATTGATAGTCGTAACCTTGTGCCCAGGAGCTATTTTCTGTTACTGAAAAAGAAAACTTAAAACTTCATGTATTTTTAATTTTGAAAGAGCTAGGACTTGACTACCCCCTCCCCGTGACATTTAAAGCATGCTCAGTGCTTTTTATTAAAATATCAATGGATAGGCTAGAACTCATGGAGTATTGCCAAATTTGGATCAATGCAGATGAGAACAGTTTGTCCCATTGTATCTCGCATATATTCCGTTCCTGTGATGGCCCACTTCTTTAAATGCCACTGATGCGTAGAATGTAGCTGTTCCTAAAGGACCCTAGTCTCGTGATGATACACTTTAATAAATCTTCATATGTCTCAAACTCGGGTCTCTGGGTCCTTCTGTTTGATGTATGTCAGGTTCGGTCCCCTCTTGCGTCCACTGCTGCAGCGGTTAAAAATGACTTCTAAAAATGATTTTTAGATTTGGGTGGAACCCGTTTGGTGTTGGGGAAAAGGTTTCTTGTTGAAAAATAGCATAAGAGAATGGACACTAGTTGAGTAGTAAAACCTCCTGATGATACGTTGTATGTATCGACTACATAAGAGACATGGTATAGAATACATTAAGCATTCAGGCTTCCTTAAATATGAGGTATATGGGTTCCTGTAAGGACTTTGTTTCCTTTGTGTTCCTCTTGAACAAATGCCTTAAAATCCCAGTGCATCCCATGTGATTGTTCCAGTGAAATGCCTGAATCGCCGGAAGCCTCCCTTAATACAGTTCAGTTTTTGGTTTTTACAGGATTTAGTGGAATATACTTTTTTTTTTTTTTCCCAGTCCATAGAACACAGCCTTTAACACAATTTCACATCAAAAATTTAAAAGATTTACAGCAGTCCACAGAAGACTAAATGTATCATTCAGTTAATAGCTAGGCTTAATGACAGAATTCTGTCTGTAAGAGTGAAAATACTATTTTATAATAGTGCTTAATTTTTACAGCCCACAGAATAATTGACCCCATCTGCCTGATGACGATGATTTAGAATTACAGGAATTTGGTATAAAAATGTTAAATTTTTTAGTAATTCAGTATAAAATCAGCTTTGTGGATTTTTTTCCTGCTAAATCTGCTGCATGTTTCCCAAATAAATAAGGACTGCTGTATTATGTGGTTTTAGTGGAAAATTTATATTGGAATTTATTAAATGATTCTTGCAGGCAAAGTATTTTCCCATCTGGTTGGTTGCATGTTGAAACCTGTTTAAAATTGTAACGCAACTCTTAAAAATGTTGAATTTGGTAAATGCGCCCAAAAATCTAACAACTCAAAAAGTGCTTATGACATTTGCACAGATTTCTAAACTGCTATCTTAGAAATCCAAGATGATGTTATCTTCACTGTGTTTCCTAACGTGCATCCACACTCTTAGTCTGTGTGCTTCCAACAGTGTTCCCTTCCCCCACAAGCTCACACCCTCCTTCAGGACATAAAATATTAGTGGTAGATCGGCATTTCTGTAAAGAATATGTTTGATTTGAGGATTAAAGAAATGGCTTGGGTCATGCATTTAAAAATTAAAGCAAGCTTTTAGTTTTAAATAGAAAGCCATGCATTTTCAAAAGCATACTTAGTCTAAGTTATGAAAAGAAGATGATATTTTGGAGGTGACGAGACTGTTCGTGTCACAGTTCTCACTAATTAAGAAACCTGTCATTAACTTTGTATTTAACTTTTGCAAGAGCAGACGTGTAGGGGATTTGCAGGTGTCTGTATTAAACAGAATTTGCATGGCACATGCTACAGAGCCCTCTGCGGTGGTACAGCATTGTTTAGTGTGGTTCCGGCTGTCACCCCCTGATAAATCAAGGACATCGGGTGAGCACAGTGTCCCTGCAGCCAGTATGGAAGCAGCCGGCATCAGAGGGCGTTGTCTTCTGCAGCAGCGCTGTGCTTTTTCCACCCAGCTCCCCATAAACTCCAGGTGGTCCCATCATATGTCCTATTTAATGTGTCTTCAGCGCACACTGTAGTTCCGTCATTATTTAAGTGTAAAGCAGTGATTTTTATAAGACCTGAAGATTTTTTCCTATTCACACAGTGGAACCACTGCAGTCACTCAAGATTTATGTATTTTTTTTCCTCACTTTTTGGTTACTAATTCATGTCTTCATGGGTTAGTGCTCCCGCCCTGGTATAAATGTGTCTTGAAAGAACAAGTTTGCTTGTTTCCTTCAGTTTTCTTGTATTAGTGTAGTCTAATGAATAAAAAACAATGTCCAAAATATGTATTTGTCTTTGACTTAACTCCTCATGTTTTTTTGCAGTCAGTTTTCAGTTGAGGTCTAAAGCCATATCCATTAAAGTTGATCCAAATTTTTCCAATCCAATCAAGGATTTGGCTCATCTTAGGTTTTTATTGAGGCGTGGTTATGATTACTACCTTTACTCAGAAGACTTTTCTGTGTCAGATACTTGACATTTAGCACATCTATATTATTTTTTTTTTCTGGAGAGCCTACACTTGCTGTTGCAATAAATCATTCTTGGGAGATTGGCAAAAAGTTAACAAACCCTGCTCGGTCCAGGAGTTACACCGAGGGATGCTCCTCGGGAAGTCACGGTTCCTTCAGTGGGGTGCTGTGCAGAGGTTTTGCTGCTTTGTGATGAGCACCTGGGAGCTCAAGCAAACAAGCGTAGACCTCTAACTTGATCAGGAGCCTTATAAATATAAGAAATACAATCCTATAAACATATTCTTTCATTCTTACAAATACTGAGGAACTGGTGAAAGAATGGCCCAGCTTTGCTATCTGTGTATCCACTTTGCAGTATCATTTCAACAAAAAGAAGGAATGGTCTTCTGCTGTATATGGTGCTATGGTTTCTGCTGCTTCTAGATCAGCTTTAGGTGAAGCGCATGATTGACGTAACATGTTTTATAAAAATACATTTGTCTTTGAACTGGTGAGAAGATAAATGGGTGCTTTCGGCTGATTATAGAAAAATAAATATTTTTACTGTCTGTTCACATATAATTAAAGAATTCTCCATGGCATTTCAGTTAACTTTGGGAAATTCTGCTACAGCATTCCCTGTAGTAAAAATTGTTCAGAAAGTGCACATGAACATGAAAAAGAGAATCTTCACTATTTTTTTTGGCCCTCCAGAGTTATCCAATTTGTTCCTTCCAAGAAGTTAAATGAATAACTCAAAACTGAGTTGAAGAAGTTACAGTCTCCTAATTTAGCTATAACACTTTGGATTTCTTTCTTCTGTTTTTTAGAGTTAAGGGTGATGCTTTTGGTTCTTAAAAATGAGTACTATAGCCGAGTGACAAACATCGCTTCTACTGGAGAGGATAGGGCAGAGGCCCTAAAACTGAGAAACAGATGAATCCCAAGGAAGTTATTGCCTCCTACGCTTGCATGTGGCAAGGTGCTGTTGCTGACGGTAGATATGAAAGTCAATTTGAGAACCCTCTGATTTAAAATGTCAACGGTATCTGAAATATTTGATGTGTTCAGAAGGGTAATATCACTTCATTCCAGGAATCAGTCACTACATATGCTTAAAGATGTGCCAAATCTTTGTCAAACTTGAGAGGTGATAAGTAATTTTATTGAAAGACTAGCAGTAGTTTTATCCTTCCAAGAAAATGCTGCTCTTGGGAGTCTTCAATAGGAAAGAACATGTTTTCTGATTAAAATTTAAATAATTTCCTGCTGAACCAATATTGTTAACATTATACAGAGGATTTAAAATCCAGGTTGTAAATTCCACTGTGGGGTATACCCGCTGGGTACACAGAAACTTTGTAATATAATTGTGGTTAGTTTTTTCTCAAAGCTATAGTTAGTTATTTTTTAACAATGTAAGTTCAAATTTGTGGTACCAGTATTTTGGCTCCAAAATAAAAGTTAAAACTATTTTTTTTTCTGTTGTTGACATACAAGAAAACACATAATAAGGACTGAGCGCTTCAAGGAGAAATAGATGATGTTTTCTTTTTTACAGATGTTTGCCCAAGGCAGTCACCAAACTCAGGTGCTCAAAACTGATGAAAACATTGCAAAGCTTCTAAAAATTTTAAGTGTAATTTCATTTAGCTTCTGCAGCAGAAAAGCTTACATTTCTTTGATGGATTAGAACTCTTTTGTGGGGTTTTATTTCAAAGTTAGCAATAGTGGTGGATTACATTGAAAGTCTCATAAACTTTGGGTTTCTTTGTAGCATTTTTGTAGTGTAAATGAGATTATCAGAAGCACTTTGCATTGCAATAGTTCACTATATACTATGGAGATATATGTATATATATATATACACACACACCAGGATACTGCTTATCCTGGATGACTTATTTTCTGAGCAATTTTTTATACTAATAATTGCTTGAGCAACAGAAAAATTGTGTGTCTGTTGTTTCAACAGTAAGATTAGCTTCACAAGTTAGTTATATACACGGAAGGAGAATAGAACTTTGGAATTTAGTAATCTATAAATAGTGCGGCTATAAGTAGTATGACACTACAAAAAATATTTTTCAGTCCTGACTAGTGTTAGGTTATATAATAGTAAAATTATTAAATGAGCAGTGGAACAAATATTAGAGAGACAAAAAATACCAGGTGTGGAAAAGTAATAACCTAGGTTTGTTTTTTTTTAAAAAAAAAAAGTAGTAGATTGCACATGCTCCTGAATTGGGAGTCTAGGTACTATTTTTAATGGGAAAAGCAGTTTTGAAACTGCTGTTACCCCATGCAATATGTAAGTGTGCAGGAAAAGGAAAGGCAGGTGAATGTCTTAAACTGTGGAATTGTTGATATAAAAGGACAGACAGACATTCTCCATTCTCTGTGGGAGTTTATGCTGGGTGTTTGAGATAAAGGAGGCAGCATTATGGTCAGAGTGACCGTCTGAGTGAAGAAAAGTAATCTGTGTGTTGCTCTTTCAGGTTTGAGTATGAGCACAGTTAAAGAAGAGTCTGACACAGTGACAGTAGAAACCGTGAACTCTGTGACTTTGACTCAGGACACTGAAGGGAACCTTATACTTCATTGCCCTCAAAATGGTATAGAATTGTGTTGCATGGTATTTCTTCTTTTTTCATTGATCATACCATCATACTTCTCTGCATTGAAAATTCTGTGAGCTACTTAGATTCAGCTTACTGTGCTGCACTTTGTTCTGCTTCAGTTTAAAGAAGGATAGTGTCAAATTCAGTGTAAATCACAGAATTCTGTAGGTGTGAATCCAACAAGAATATAGCTGTTCTCATCCATTTCAGTGGAAATGTCTTCTTAGAACTGAGCATGTACCCGAATACCTGTAGGCTTAAGGGATTGGTTTGTGTGTAATGGACTGAGGATGGAATTTACATTAAAATCTCACAGAAAACATCTGTAGAAAAAAGTGTATGAAATGTTACTGCCCATAGCTCAGACCAAGTGCCTGGGCAGTAGTAAAATGCCGACCCAACCTATCGCATCTGCTTCTACCTTTTGATTGGGTCTACTTTGTTAACAGAAATTAACCGGTGTTATGTTTTTGTTGTTAGAAACCCATAAAGTAGACTCTGAAGACAGCATTGAACCTCCACACAAGAGGCTTTGCTTATCAGAGGATGATCAAAGCCTTGATGATTCCACTCCATGCATTTCTGTTGTTGCAGTTCCGAGTAAGTTCTCTTATGTCCTCCTGTAGCAAATGTTTCTGTTGGTAAGGGTTAAAAGTGGATTCTTTGGATGACATTAGAATATTTCACATTTTATTTTCAAATTCTATTAATATACTTAGGTATCATCTTTACCTCTCACAGCCTTGGATAGTTTTACAGCAATTGTTATCTATACAGTACTGACAAAATAAACCTGCCTTGCAGATAGAAGATTGCAGGCACAGGTGCATTGAATAAGTTCAAGGATAAGTGAATAAACAACAAACTAGATACAAAGAGTGATTAGGTTTTTTTTAATGATCAAACACTATAGTTAGTATTCTCGTGTTTTGTAATACTGAGATGCATGGTCTTTTTAAGGTAGAGATTTGTACAAAAGATAGGCCGAGTACTGAATTAGTCCTAAGGAAGTTGATTGAGTATTTGAGAATTCAATATAATTTCCCAAAGGGAAGCAAAACCAGATCTAGCAAGTTAAAATACCAATTTACAATACGTAGGGTGGCTGTTTATTTGGTGGAACTTAGTAGAAAGTTCTTAGAAGTAAAGGCATTATCGTGTTGAAGTTGAAGCAAAACAGGAGAAGAGGAATGCAGCTGAAAAACTTAAATGTTGTCCTTTAATAATTGGAAAAGGGAGCATTGATATAGTACCAAATGTTTGCACCAAATCAAACACCTTTTATTTATGTGTTTCACATTAGGTCTTAGTTATAGACAGGTACAAAACAAAGTTTCAAAACCCATATTTAAATTTTACAAAGAGCAACAGTTGATAGTCATCTTGATAATTTTACTGTGTCAACAAATCAATACCAATTAAGGCCTCTTTAAAATATACAGTGCAAAGCTAGCAATTTCTAAAACCTGGAGCCATGCTTAAAAAAAAAGTTAGAAGAGAAAAGCAGATAACTAACTTGTCCATTCTGAAGTTTCAGAAAATGATCAGAGCTTTGAGGTGACCATGACTGCTACCACTGAGGTAGCTGAAGATGAGATTAACGAAGGAACTGTTACTCAGATTCAGGTACAGTAAAACTTCTAAATTGACCTATTTGATGTACGTTTTTATTTAAATTGAAATGAAAAGGGAAACAAATAATAGAAGGGACTTATTAAATGAATAGGATTATTTTTAGTGTGAAACTGACGTATTTGAGCATGGATCTTGTTTGTAGAATGTTGTTTTGTAAAAGTGCAATTGAATCATTTTATATATGAAAGAGGTTATTTGTAGTTTAACTTCCTGCTCAAAGAGCAACACAGAAAACAGTAAGAGATTTAACCCTCCACTGATAATTACTTGCTCTCTGGTGATCTGCATAGAAGACAAGTTTATCTGTTGCTTCTATCACTCTTTGATTATAAATCATGCTTTATAACAGGCCTAAATATGCTTTGTCTTGTCACCAGTCCTAACAGTTACACATGCTTCTCATTGTGGGTGTGTCATGTTTAAAAGTTTTATATTGGAGATGCTGAACATAGTCCTCTTTCCACCAAAGCCAGTGAGACACTTCCTATTCACTGTACATTAAATGGGATGAAGAATGGTATTTAATGAATTCTCAGAACATCTGTATGTTAAGGTATTTAATCTTACTGGTGTTTTAAGATGGCTGAATGTACTTTCAGTGCCATATCTAAAAAGGGGCACTTTCTGAGCAGTCAGTGAGGAAACCAAGTGTGCTGGTTTAATTTTCCTTCAAGTTATGCCTCCATGTTAAATGCAAGGTGGTAGAAGTAACTGCAGATCTTACTGGATGATTTCATATTGGTCTTTTCAAGATTCTTCAGAATGAACAGCTGGATGAAATCTCCCCAGTGGGCAATGAAGAAGTGTCAGCTGTTAGTCAGGCCTGGTTCACAACCAAAGAGGATAAGGATTCTCTAACAAATAAAGGTAAGATATTTCAAATGCAACTCTCCCATGCTTTAAAAAGGTAAGCTATTCCAGATTCATCAGAACATTTTGCAGGTCACATAAAGTAATCTCTGGTCTGGCTTTTTTAGCCAAGATATTTGAGAAAACTGATTCTAAAAATGCTGAGAGAAATAATGCATTAAATCTTCACCATCCCTCCTACACTTTGTATGCAAGAAGAAAGTTGGAACTGCATATACACTTGGAGAGGAAGAGGGGACACGCTTGCAGTGGTGACAGTGATTCCAGTGGCTGTAGTAGAGAACTGCTGTGTGTTGGCACAGGCTGGGCAGACAGTTGTGTTTGCTCTGTTGCACTTCTGCCTGGTTGGAAGATGGGAGGCTGCAGTCAGAGGAGGGCTATAACAGGAGAAAAAACCTAATCTGTGCTCAGGTTAATAGTCCTCCTCCAAAGAAGGCTTATTCGTCTGGCTGTTGTGTTGTGATTCACACTTAACAGTTTCTGGAACGGAGTTGCCTCAGAAGAGGAGGGATTATTCAGATCAAGATATACTGAAATAATCACTGCTACTCCTAAAACTGCCACCCCACTGTCATTCCTCCTCAAAATGCATCTGCTCAATCACATAGTAGTTGCTGAACTTTAGAGCTTTTCTGTTCATTTTTTCCCCCAAGGGAAGTGCCTTCCTAAACCTGGAGAAACAGCTCAGTGTCAGATGAAGACATATTGTCTCTTCAGTTTCCTCAGTCTCTGTACTATTTTTCTGACATTGACTTTACCTCTTTCTTGTGGAAAAAAAAAAATGTATCTTTTTCAGTCATTCCAAAGCAACTCCCTATTTTACTAGAAAACTTTAGGAAAAAAAAGTAATGGTTTTCTGTCATAGAAGCAAATCATCTTTTACCCAGTGAGTTCTGCTCTAGAAAGCTGAGAGTCCTGCTGAGCCAGTGAAAAAATGCGAGGCACCCAGAACTTGGGTGTTGGGTATGGAAAATTCAGAGAAAGGGAACTGACCAACTAAGTTAATGACCTTTTCGCTCACTGTGAAACGTGTGTGCTAACAGTTGCTTCTAGCAGCCAATAAATAATTTCTCCCCGATATCTCTGTCCTTCTTTATTGGATTTATAGGGCATCAAAGCTATTGAGTGTTCACTGAGAGTGCTGGGGCAGAGATGGGGTAGCAAAGAGAGCACTTTGCATCACAGCATTGAGGCAGCTGGATAGAACTAGAGAGAAATCATGTTGCTGTGGTCCAGCGTGAGAGGAAGCACGGGGATTATGATCTTCCCAGTAGCCAGTGGTGAAGGACTTAGGGAGCAGCACATTCTCAGCTGTGACTGGAGGAGCATGTACTGGTGATTTGGTAGAGAAATGACTGGTTTCATGTGACTTGGTAGCCTCATGTTTGATGTGTGTCTTTTTAAACATGTTAGAAACTTACAGCATTTGTTCCTTTTGTAGCTCTCTCACAGGCATGTCAAGTGACCACACATCACAAGGGGCGTTTAGAGTTGTGGATGAATGAGGGCATTAAATCTGGTGATTCTAATTAAGAGATAAATAATTTGGGGAAGACATTTCCGATAAAATATTCCTAGAAATATATTTGAGAATCCTCGCTAGCTGAACTTTTCTTGGGGTCTCCATGCTATGTCACAGAGATCAGCTGTGAAAGAATCTCCCTGTGTATCTTCTTTTACAGGAGCTCAGAGTTTGACGTGTGTTGCCTGAGCTCATCATTTTATAGCAGTCTCCACCTGATAATGCTTTGTTTGAAGACCTGTGGACAGATTATAATAATCTTGGCACTGGATATGCAGACACGTGAAGTGCAAAACACACTTCTGTTCCTGAAATAGTTAGGTGTTAAAAATTATTCCATGTCAAGAGTAACACTGTCCCTTTTAAGTCAGTTCAGGTGCTTGGGTAGAGGTGTGAATTGCAGCGACAGTGGTAGGTTGTTCTGTCTCTGTAGCTTTGGAAGAAGAGATTGAAGCCGTCAGGCCCAAGGGAAGAGTTTTCTCTCATCAGTTCCAATGGAGTTAGTAATAATGCGTATACTTTTCATTATAATTGGATTTGAGTAAACAGTTTCTTTGGTGTGTTCTGCCTCGCAGCTCTGGTAATTAGCAGTCTGAGAAGGAAGTACCCTGATTTTTCTCAGCAGAGATGGGCAGGTAGCCAGCACACACCAGTATGTAAACTGGGTCACCAGCATAATCTTAATTATAAGTGATTGTTAATATTAAGTATAGTATGAGCATGAGGAGAAAAAAAGAGGAATCTGTATATAAATTCAGGGAAGGAATGTTTTAATGTTTCATTGATAGACCTCAGGTTTGACATTTTCTCTCTGAATAAAGTTGATTGGTTTTTCTTTTAAAGCTTAGCTGGCGTTGCAGTTACTAAGGATATAGACAGAGATGAATCATAATTTTTTTTTTCTATTGGTTTGCCACTTTTATTTGAGAAATAAAATATTCAGTGTGAGTCTCCATCTTGACTGTGGCCACTGGGCATTATTTCCAATGCAAAAAAAAAAAAAAGAGAGAGAGGGAGCAGCTTGTCAAAATCGACTAGGTACAGCATTTATATCTCTGAAAGCACCCACAGTAGGTAGCACTACTCACATATTGGGAAGTGATAAAGTACAGAAGAGAACCCAGCGTTGTTGCCAATTCCTTAAGTTATATTTTGAGCCACTTGTTAAGTCCCATCTTCTGGAATCATTGGAGTGCATGGAAATTTCAGATGTCAGTTTAAAGACAGAGATTTTCTAGTTCTGGCTGAAGAAAAAGCCTGAAAATGTGACTTGACAGCACGTAGAGGAATCCATGTTCTGTTTTTAAAAATTGGATAGTTTTGAAGAGGGCTCTGACTCACGTTATTTAAACAGTAGTTGACAGTTAATAAGGATTGTTTATCAGTTCTGAAATAACATCTGTTTAAAATTCATCCAATGAGTTTAAGTAGCTAAAATTACTACTCTGTTTTCTTCGTTAATTGCAATAATGAGAGTAGTGGTTTTCTGATGTTTTTGGTGGTGTTGTTTTGCTCAGTTTCACTTTGGTAATTAATTTGTCATTTCTATTTTCAGGCCATAAGTGGAAGCAAGGGATGTGGTCGAAGGAAGAAATCGACATTTTGATGAGTAACATTGAGCGTTATTTAAAGGTATGTGTTAGAGTATGGTACCTGGTAGTTGGTGTGGTGATGCAGCTCCTGCTAGAAAACAACTTTCTTTAGTACTTCCCACAATGTGCAATAAGTGATTCTGATCAGCTTGTAGTAGAAATGGTGATTACCCACTTGAAATACATAATATAATTATATCCATATACAGGATTTAAGATTACTGAATATAACATTGCTTTTAATTTGTGTACTTAACCTGTTTTAAAATTTCACTTCAGGGTGCTCAAGTGGCTTAATTTCTTTCTCTGAATATACATCAACCTCATGAAATCTTTGAAGAAAGAGGGGCAAATTGCTCTAGGAATAGAGATAATTTTCCTTAGAAAGCATTGAATACAACTTTCAGACTTCTTTGGTGCCGCATCTGTATTTGTTTACTACACTCACAGTAGTATGTACAGATGCCTAGATCAGCATTGTTGCTGATCTATATTGTTGTCAGAGTTCAGTGTTAAAATAGGCTTGCAGTTAACACGCTGACAGTGGTAATTGCCCATAAGCCATATTGGTGGGAGGCTTACAGCTGAGAGTATTTGAGCTGAGCACTTACAACTGAGAATGTGTGACCTGGGTATTAGAGGTTCACTAACCTTCATTTATGAATCAAAAAAAACCAAACCCTGAGTATGGTCTTCATTGGTATAAAAATCCTCAGTGTTAGTGGTAGAAAGCGTGCCTGCCCACGTGTGTATTACAATTTCTGCCACAAAAACATTCATAGGTAATATTTTTTAAATCTAGAGAAGCTTTTTTTAGCTAGCTAAAAAAACAAAGTTACTGATAATTCATTTGATTTATTATTTTCCCATGTATCTGCTTTCTTGTACTGCTTCAAATAATTGGAATGTAGTTATTTTTAGTTTAAGCTGAAGTTAAACTAAAGCTTTCCTTTTGTACTTAACTTCAGTGGTTTTGTATCAAATTTGCTTATAGTTTCCATCAGAACAAGAAGAGTAGTTTAATTGAAAAAATTGCTTCCAAACAAAAAATATCTGAAATTATGTAATGAATTGATATGGCACTTTTTAACAACCTTCTGCTGTGTAATCCCAGGGTAATTCCACAGAATTTTTCCACTATGTTTATTTTCCATGATGTTCTAAATGATGCTCCAATTTTTGATCTTAAATATACATTGGACAGATTTTTTTACATGTAAATGAAAATTAAAGTTTCCATGTCTGTCTGGAGTCCAGTGTAAAAAACGAAAACAAAACCAAAAAAAACTGAACAACCAAAACCCACAAAACTAGTGTTAAAGGGTTTGTATTTGAGGTAGCTAATTTATAATTACTCAGTGTAACTTTCAGACTGTAGTATTTGAGATGCAGAGAATGTTGCATAATAGTGTGCTAGGCTTTAGTTCTTAAGTATTCTACTTCTTCTTTTCTGGGAGACTTTATCTAAGGTGTCTTGATTGTGAGTTGTTTGTTTGTTTTTTTAAAATGTTTTCTTCTAGGCCCGTGGAATAAAAGATGCCACCGAAATTATATTTGAAATGTCAAAAGACGAAAGAAAAGATTTCTACAGGACAATAGCTTGGGGTCTGAATCGGCCTCTCTTTGCTGTCTATAGAAGAGTTCTTCGCATGTATGATGACAGAAACCATGTTGGAAAGTATGAAAACCTCTAATACTGCATGGTTTTATTGGCATGATAAGGGTCGTGTATTTAATGTTATAGATGAGGGAGAAGATTCCAGCCAAACATACCTCACTCTTCCGAATCATAAAGTCACCTCTGCTGAATTCTGGTAGATCAGTCTTGACAATAGTTGTGTTAAATTGATGGTTTCCAGAACTTAAAGAGAAAGGTGGAGATAGGATTCTGATACAAATGGAAGATTTTGACACAAGTGTGGATCTGCTGAGAAGTAGTTTCTTTCTAGAACTGTGATCTTTCTAGAACTGTGAACTAATTGATCTTCATCCTTGTGGCCTTAGTTTGCCCATCTGTAGAGCAGTGGGTGTGGCACCTTCCGAAAGTGCTGAAAAGGTTGTTAAATTTTAGTTTTTAAAGGTAGTCGAAAATTAATTGTACCATCTCAGTGCTGATTATTTTTTTTAAATGGAAAGTCGGCCTTACAGTGATTGTGAACTGAGACAAGAAGGAAAAAATGACTTTTTATTTGAGAGACTAGTATACAGAATTCTAATTCTGTTCTTAGTAGTGAGATCACCAAGAACGAGGAATTTTACTGATAAAAGAGAGGAATGTTAAACCTGATAACCTTAGAAATGCACTGATGTGGAAAATGACATTCGTTCTTCACGTTCTTTTGAAGCATTCAGTCAGATTGTTTCTTACAGCTGAAATTCCTTAATCTCTTGTAACTAAATGTGTACTGTGTAGCTAGAAGAACAAAAATATTTATGCAGTATTCTTTCTGTTTGAAATCATATCTTTTTATTTTCCTGTTGCTTAGGTATACTCCTGAGGAAATTGAAAAGCTTAAAGAGTAAGTATTTTTATTAACAG
>JAOTQQ010000001.1:8243972-8255617 GCA_026546715.1 Gallinago undulata | reverse complement strand
AGATCTTCAAGACCCACCTGGATGCAGTCCTGAGTGATGTGCTCTGGGCAATCCTGCTTTGGCAGGGGAGCTGGACTTCCAACTCTGACAATTCCATGATTCCATGATACAGCAATACACAATTAATCCAGATGTGACTCACGCCAGTTGCATCCTTATTAGTCATAGCTTACCTTGACACTAGAACTGATTAATTTCATTTGAGTAATATCACCTGAAATTGGTTAAAAGTCCAGACTGCATTTTCTGTCTCCTAGGTGCGTATTTTCTCTCTTGTTGTAACGGCACAGTAAGTGATAGTTCTAATGTACTATGTCTCTTGACAGATCCTATCCTGCAGCATCATGGAGACGGGTCACACATCATTGGCTCATCGTTGGGCAGTCCCGACTCGGAAGATTCAAAGGACGTTGAGGATTTAGTGAGCTGTCACTGAGAAGCAGTAATCGTGTCCGTTTTCTATTGACCATGTGTGCATTGTGAAATTAGTTACAACCCTGTGCCACATCTCCAAAGAAAGCAGTCAGTCCGTGGTTTGAACCAGAAACTTCCAATTTGAAATAACTCCGGCGCGCTTTCTCCGCTCAGGCTAATTACCTCATTTGTAAAGGGTTACAGAGCAGCCAACGGAAGCCTGAGATGCGGCGTCTCAGTGTTTTAAGGAAACGTGTTGCAGCACTCGCTGCTGGGATCCACGCACCCAGCTCGGATCTGACTCCTTACTGGTGCGCTGAACCGCACGTCTGGACAACTGGGCAGAAGTCAAGGATCGTTGGACCGTGGTCGCCTCTTCGTGCCGCAGCAAGAATGAGTTTGCACATGTTTCATGAAGAATGGGTGAGGATTTCTGCACTTACTGACTCTTGTAATATGTGGAGTAAGAGACTGTTACATTTCAGGAAGAAACGTATTCCCTTGGGGCAGCATCATGAATGGTCTGTGTTCCCATCTCGGCTGGCTCGTTAGTACATCTACAGCATAGCAAGAAGACACAGATGCTTGTGGGACTTGCCTGGTCTGCTCGCTCCTGAGGAGTCCGTTGCTGGCAACGGATAGAGCTCAGAAAGATCACTTGTGGAATTTTGGAATTTTTTTTTGTTTAATTTTTATTTTTTCTTTTATCACTACAGCAAGCTAATAAAAAGGGAAGGGCTATGAGAAAGGGAAGCTACCGTGAGCCACCAGCCTCCCCCCACCAGCTCATAACTTCTTTGAAGATTGTTGTGAGTAGGCTGGGACATTTGTCTCTCTCACTGTTTACACGACACTACCAGCCACCTCTCCAGAGGTGATTTATGCAGCAAGGCAGGAGATGGGGGGGCGGTGTAGAGGTGGCAAAGTCTTGGGAGGGAAAAAAAAAAGGCTCTGAGAATTTGGGCATAAAGCCCTGAGGCAAAGGAAGCCAATTAATTCCTACATTCAAGGGTTGAAACAGACACTAGGCTGAGCAGCAGCCTGTTAGCTAGGGCCTGAGAGAAAAAGCTATAGAAACTAAAGACTCATGTATAAATTATTTTATTTATTTCTTAATTAGCTCTTCATAATCAAGAGTTGGTCTTTTTAAGTCTGTGGTTTTTGTTAATGTGAAAAATAAGTTGTAGTTTCAAATGGTTGCCTAGGGAACAGAAATAATTGTATATTCAGTTTAAATGAAATAAAGAGTATTTGTCTTATGTAACTGTAAGATGCCATTTATTTATACTGCTACAGATCCTTGCAATGCTGCAGTTTATTTGTACAGTAATAAAAAAATGCAGTTTTTTCCAAAATGAAAAAGCTTGTGCCATTCTGAAACATCAGTACAACTGGAATGTTCATTAAGTGCAACAGTAGCTCTTCAAAAAAAAGCAGAATGTCACGTCTTATGGCAATAATTCTCCCCAACAAGAGGGACATTACATATACATTTACATGAAAATCATGTACTGATTTGTCCTTGCACAACCCACTTCTTTCCTCTCAGGCTGATTGTCCTCACGTGAGCATCTTGGGTAGCTCTGAGAGCCGAGCTGAACGCAGTCCGACACAGCAGCATCTCCGCTGGGTGCTCCCAGTGTCCATCATTTACCCACTTCATGGAAGTACAGGTTGGCACATATACATAACATGACGATAGAAAATAATATATAGTAAATTAGGTTCCTAAATTTAGGTTCCAGGTCTCCTTGTCGATACCAGTAGATCTAGAAGAGACAAGGAAGTTTGTATTAAAAGGCCAGGTACTTCTGAGAAAACTTTCTGTACTAAATGTAGTAGGCAACTTCTAAAAGTTGGTTTGGGTTCTGGGGACTTTTTTTGTCTGTAAAACAGCCCAGCTTCATCTGACTAGAGAAGACTGGGTGTGGAGTCCAGCTAATTTTCTTAAGAAATACCACCTATGTTTTCTTGGCATGCTTGTGGAATACATGAACAAGAACTTGTCAAGGTGTTTCTTCCCAAAACCATGGAATGGTTTGGGTTGGAAGGGACATTCAAAGGTCATCTAGTCATTTAGGCTGAAGAAACAAACAAGGCTGTTTGTGAAACTAGGGTGCCAGAGCTATGAAGACCTGGGTTATCTTCTTAGCTTTGTTGAAGAGGGTGGGTTGGTTCACACAGTCGAAACTGGCTACACGCTGGTTGATGAGGACACATGACGGGTTTTGCACTGCATGGTCTGTCTCAGGCAGAGTCATGGCTACCAGGCACAGAACCAGAAACTGGTACTGACTGGGCAACCCAGAGCACTGAGAGGCCGCAACCGTTCCAGGTCACAGTTGGAAGAAGGAGAACACTCTGAAAAGCTACAGCAGAGGAAGGAGCCACCGAGAACTCTGACCTGCTCCCTCCCTTTGGAACCAGCTCTCCTGGGATGCCGCAACTGCTGAGTCCAGAAACCTCTGCCACTACCCAGATGAAGTGCCACCTGCTGCAGCTTCCATTCCATTCTATGATTCCTGCCACCTTAACTCATGCCCTGTCCCGTGAAGGCCACTGACTTCTGCAAGTGCCCAGCTGTCCCCATCGCTCACGGGAAGTGCTTTGCTCCACCCCTACTCTTCTGCAGCACAACCATCTCTGCGTCCCCATCTCACTGCTCTGCTCTCCAGCTTCCTACTGTATGTCTCCACCAGCAGCTACAGGTGGCATTAGCACAGAGGTGACAAGTTTGCATCACAGCTTGTCTGCAGACCTTGGCTCAGTTCACACGCTCGCCCTGCAGTAAATACAAAACTTCCTACCACTCCTTCATTGTCGGCTTAGTCTATGAGCAGGAAAGCTTTTCTGGGAGAGTGTAAAAAAGAAGGCAGCTCCACGTAAAACAGATTTTACTGGGATTTCACCCTCAGTTATGCATTCAAAAGCTCACCCAGCAAACACAGCGGTACTTACAAGAATGCCAGCAGAAATGCAACACAAGGAGATGCAGAAAGCAAAAAATATATTCACAGGTTTTGGAGGTAGTTGCGGGAAGACAAAAGCACTGATTAGAGTGACCTGTATGGAGGAAAACAGAGGTGAGGACTTCACTCTCTTCAGAGCTGCTGGGAGAAGATGCTTTCCCTGGCAGCCAGCGCGCTGCAGCACTCGCGTCCACCCCCGCACACCTCCCTTGCTCTTCAGCTCCCACCGTGTGAAGAGGTGGAGGGAAATGTAAAATTCTGGAGGAAAATCACTTTGACACAACTGCAGACTTAAGGGGGGGGGGGGGGGGGAAGTGCCGAAAGCTTTGCTACTCTGGCCTGTTGCTGGGATCCATCCTCCAAATACCTGGAGAGCCAGCAGGCACAGGGGCCACACTGCCCATATAGGAATCACAGAATGGTTAGAATTGGAAGAGACCTTAAAGATCATCAAGTTCCAACCCCTCTTCCCTTGGCAGGGACACCTCTCACTAGACCAGGTTACCCAAAGCCCCATCCAGCTTGGCCTTGAACACCTCCAGGGATGGGGTATCCACAACTTCTCTGGGAGCATCCCATCTGCCAAGCTTTCCACCAGCTGGCACCTTGGGTGTCCCCAACGCCTCCCTGCACCTCGGCTTGCAAACAGTGGTGCCACCATGGACCGCAGAACTGATGACTGTCCAGTCACCATGGCGTTGGGTTTGTCTTTAAAGCTTGGGGAAAGCATAGCTCGAGACAAAGTGACAAACTTTGGAAAAACTCTTGTAAGCCACGAGTAGAGGGAAATAAATCACAAATAGAAGAAAATAAAGAGAAGCAAACACATTCTCCTGGGTCATAAGCACATTGCCACCTCACGCAGCCTCACGGTCAGCCAGGATGGACAATATGCCCATGGTCTTGGGGCTTTTTATTGTACAACCAGAACTTAAAACATGGCTTAAAGAATTCTCCTTCCCCTCTTGTCAAAGAGTTTTGATGCTCCCCAAAGTGACTACCCAGGCCCCAAACTATACCCTCTTCGGTCAGTGAAGCTTCACCGTTTTGGGAAGGAACTCTGGTTGTCACCCCGTGACCTAAGGGAGACACAAAACGTGAGACGGAACAGGGGATACTTACTACAAGCAGCAAGGACGTTAAGCCGCCAACAATGAGATTGATGACTCTGTCCTGCAGAAGAGAGAGGACAGTTACACGCACACCTTGCCAAAAAAAAAAAAAAAAACACCAAAAAAACAACCAAACCCCACATAAAACTAGACATTAATGGACAATGCTGAGAGCACCGCATCGGCCAGGCCCCACATCATCCCCAGCATGTCCAGTAGTGCCACTGAGATCCCTGGTCAGCTCTGGGAGGTGGCAATGGCCAAGGGAGGTTGTACTGGCTGAGTCCTCGGGCAGCAGGTTTGCTCACCTGCCGTTGGCTTCTTTGCTACATCCGAATCGGTTACAGTTGTGCAAATCCTTTTAAAAAACACTTAAAGAAGCAGGACTCTGCAGATGGAAGTTGATAGAAAAAGCCTCAGCGCCTGCGAGTGAACCTGATGGTGTCTTAGGTGGGAATCTGTGGGCTGCTGGCAAGGAGAGGTGTCCCCCCAACCCTGGCCATTCCCCCTGAATACCAACAGACCTGAACGCGCCTGGGGGTGGCTCTGCTTGGACAGACAGATATCCCCCCCCAACTTCATTCTGCTACTCCCCATCAGTATCAAACACTCGGCTGGGAGAAGACAACCTTGTGGCACCTGGTGTTGACATCACAACCCCACCCCAGATGACACCGGGCTCAGAGGAGCACCCAGGGCAGGACCCTGGTACTGACACACTTGCTGGAGCAAGGAACGATTTGATGGAAAAGGAGACCAGTCCCATCCCTGCCGGGACACCTGCCTCCCCCCTTTCCTCAGGTGCTGCTCTGAGTGTAGACACCTATCCCCAAAGTCAGACTGGGTTGTGTCATCAGGTGTAACACCCCAGAGGGCAGGCTCCCCAAATAAAGGCTAGAAGAGCAGCAAAAAAAGATGTGCAGAGGAAAAATCCAGATTTCAATTAATTATACTGAGAGTCATTAAATAGGTATGGCTAAAAGAAAGTGAGAAAAGGGGAGTCATTTAGAAGAGCTGAGGCAGAGAAAGCATCTTGTCCGAAGACATCCCAACCAGCGAGCAGAGCAGCCCAGGTTTCCTTCCACATGGTCCTGCACCCTTCTTCCTCTCCCAGCCTTACACTTGTAGAAGCTCATTTATACAAGGAGAAGCCCCAGGCTGTGAATAAAGTAAGACGTGGCAGCAGCCGGGCAGGAGGAAAAGGCAGAGCTCAAAGAGGAGAGGGCAGAGAGCCCAGCATGCTCCTGCAGGAGCCCACCAGCCCTGACCTGGAGCTCAGTTGATCTCTGGTGCCTGAGCCTGCGGTGCCCTCACTGGTGGGGTCCCTCGGAGCACCAAGAGAAAGGGCCACACCAAGCTGCATTTTAAAAGCTTCTTCTAATAGTCCCTGGCTCCTCAGCGTAAACCCAGACCATTGATGCTCCTCCAGCTGAGAGGGGACAAGTCCTGAGGGCACAGTGGTGGCTGCAGCCGTGGGAAGTGACCCACGTCCCACAGGGAATCGTCACCAGCACCCCCTGGTGCAAGGTCCTCCTCCAGCCAGTCCTCACCGGTGTATCGCCAGGTGGTGTCGGGGATGCAACAGCAGCCTCTGGGAAGCCACCTAGGAGGTAGCCACCACCCACCCCCAAAAACGAGCCAAGAGAAGTAACTCCAGGCAAGTTACAGGAGCCACAGGGCAAAATGCACTGCAGGCTCTCAGCTGGGCTCCTCCACCTAAGCTAAAGTTAGTTTTGAGTTCTCTAATTAATTTAAGCTAGATGGTATGCAGAAGGGTCCCTACCCACAAAACACCTCTGGTGCCAGGTCCTGCCAGGAGATGATGGCAGTTTTTGCTCTGCTTTGCCCTGCAAAACCCATCTGAGCCCACCAAGGTGGTTTTACGGAGGGGACCGGGGTTTGCATTTGGGCTCAGCTCCCCAGGGACAAAAGGGGTGGCTGGAGGGGAGCAGCTGGATCCCTTCTCCCTCTGTGCCATGGGGAGAGGGAAGGAGAAGCTGAGGAGCTGGCTGCAGAGCACAGTGGTGGTCACCACCCCATACAGCTAACCCGGTGAGGGGACAGTCACAGCCTGCTCTCTGCAGACAGCCCACCAGGGATGGACCACATGCCTGCGGACAGGGGTACACCCTCCAGAAACTCAGCCGTGGTTAGGTTTCTCCTAATTAACCTCGGACTTAGAGGGTGGCCAATTTCAAGACGAGGAGAATTCACCTGTTTTGCCCATCGGAGACTCATCTGCTGGGAGGGGGCCGGACTCAGAGGTGACCCATGGAGTATTTCCCCCTGCCTGTTTTATGGGGTGCAGGAGAGAGGGTCCCCCTCTTGCCTCCGAGTGACGGACATGGCAGCGACGGCCGGTCGGGGCAGGGATGCAGAGCGGCTCTGCCAGGTGACAGCCGGTCCCCGCGGGTCAGGGCATCCCCTCCCCTGCGGTTACACCCGCGGCCACTGAAATTTTCCAAACGCGGTGCCGGCAGAAGAAGGTATTTCAGGATCCGGGGATTAGAGGCACTGATCCTGAAATCCCAGGCTTGGCAAAGCGGCGAGAGGCTGGATTCCCCGGTGCCCGCTGACACTTCAGCCCCGGGCAGCTTAGCGCAGCAAAAAGGTTAAAAATACACAAGCAGAGGCCGAGACGGCTAAAGGGATTGGGGATGACGGAGCCTTTCACCTCCGCACCGTGTCCGAGCGCGCTGCCACCCGTGGACACCGACCCGGGGACGCAGACACTGGCCGGGATGAGCCGTGTGTCCCACAGGCCGTGGCACCGATGGCACAGCTGACTCAGGGAGGGCTTTTCTCCAGCATGGCTATGTTTTGTCTTGCTAGAGTAAAAAGATTAAAAAAAAAGAAGAAAAAAAAAAAAAGAAGGTGAGCACACATGCTGCTCACTGCCCAGCCAGCGCTGCTGGGAGTGACCTGCACCAGGGCAGGGCACTTGGACATGGACATTAACTCCTGAGACAGCTCAACAGCATGTGACAGAATCACAGAAGGGTTAGAGTTGGAAGGAACCTTTAAAGATCATCGAGTTCCAACCCCCCTGCCATGGGCAGGGACACCTCCTACCAGACCAGGTTGCTCAAAGCCCCATCCAGCCTGGCCCTGAACACCTCCAGAGATGGGGCTTCTCCGGGTAACCTGTGCCAGTGTCTCACCACCCTCACAGGAAAGAATTTCTCACTGATATCTAATCTAAATCAACCCTCTTTCAATTTAAAACCATCACCTCTTGTCCTATCCCTACACTCCCTGATAAAAGAGTTCCTCCCAATCTCTCCTGTAGTCCCCGTTTTGGTACTGGAAGATGCTATAAGGTCTCCTTGGAGTCTTCTCTTCTCCGGGCTGAACCACCCCAACTCTCTTGGACTGTCTTCACAGCAGAAGAGCTCCAGCCCTCCTCGTGGACTCCTCTGGACCTGCTCCAACAGGTCCGTGTTTTTTCTCTGCTGGGGGCCCCAAATCTGGATGCAGCACTGCAGGTGGGGTCTCACCAGAGCAGAGCAGAACAGAGGGGCAGAATCCCACCCCTCGCCCTGCTGGCCACGCTGCTGGGGATGCAGCCCAGGATGCAGTTGGCTTTCTGGGTTGTGAGCACCCATGGCTGGTGAATGTTGAGCTTCTCATCCACCAACACCCCCAAGTCCTTCTCCTCAGGGCTGCTCCCAATCCATTCTCCGCCAAACAGGGATCCCGGTTCCACCAGCTGGTTCCCCAGGAATCCCACACTTCAGTGTTGCACAAGCTGCATTTGGAAACAGAAGGGTGTCTGACCTCTCCTCCTGTGCCTGAGAGGGCATCAGAGGGCCTGGAGGCACCCAGCCAGCCCCAGGGAGCTGCTGTGGCATAGAGGTCTCCTTCCAGCTGCCTCTGGGCAAGGGACACCAGGTCAGGAAGCATCAAGCCCTCGTGAAGCAAGAGAGCACCATCCAAGATCCTTCAGGATTTGGGTCAGGGTTACTCAGAGGAAGAGGGAAACTGAGGCAGGATGGACGGTGTGTCCACACCCCTGTGCTCCCAGCACGGGTCCTGACAGAGCAGCAGCTTTGCTCTCCACTCCGTTCCAGCTCGGCACCTTGCTTAGATCGGATATTAGGAAAAATTTCTTCACTTGAAAGGGTTATCAAGCATTGGAACAGGCTGCCCAGGAAACCGTGGAATCACCGTCCCTGGGGGTATTTAAAAGACACGCAGACGTGGCGCTGAGGGACGCGGTTTAGGGGTGGTTCTGGCAGCGAGAGGTTGATGGCTGGACTCGGGTGATCTTGAAAGCCCCTTCCAACCTAGAGAATTCTATAATTCCTCTCTCTCGTTCTGTCCCCCAAGTCAGGGGCTCGCGGGCTGAGCCCATGGGGAACAAACTCCCGGCAGAGGCTTGGTCAGGACAGAGGAAAGGGCAGGTCCCCTGGAGGGTGGGTACCTGGTGGCATCTCTGCAGGCATGACGGAAAAGCCATTTTTATGCCTGACATCAGCAAGTCCAGATGGTCAGAGCAATCACAGCCCATTGCAGCCAGAGAAGATACCTCAGTCCCGTGCCAGAGTAAACGACGTGGAGCAGTGGACAGTACCTCGCTGTACATGAGAAGAGCTGTGCTCACCACCACACTGGTCACCCCCACACTTCAGGACACAGGGAGAGGCTGTTGTGCCCTCAAAGGCTCCTCAATCCCATCTCGGGGTGCTCAGTCTCCTTCTACTGCCTTCTGCTTTCAACCCACAGCAGTTAACGCCCACTCACTTATACTGAGACGCTCCTATCACGGAGGAACCCACGCAGCTTCTACTTTCAACTTCTTTCCCTAGAAGTCCTGCATCTGTGAGGCTCGGTCTCCTCTTTGCCACCTGACCACTTGTGCTTTGCATCATCTCATACCTACTCACTGCCAGTGCTGTGAGGAACCACAGCTGAATCTACCAGCATCATCTTGCTCCTCTTCCCCTTCCCTCCAAAGACCTCTTTGGTACCAACTTGCCGCCAAGATCTACTCAGCAGCTGGCGTGGGAGGGCAGGTGTGTCAAGAGCAGCTGGACCACAGCAGAGGAAGAAGACCAACGCTGCTGCCCAACTCTCTTGTCCCCACAAGGTGGCTTTAGCCCCAAAGCCACCAGTTTGGAGACCAGGAGAGCGCAAGGTGGCAAGAAGGCGGCATCCCCATCTCTATGTCCATCTCCAACCACTGACAAGGGTGCAAGACCCCCAATTTGGCCACAGGGCTTCCTAGGGCACAAGCACTGCCCTTCCCCGTGGCTTCGTGCCCAGCCCGAGCAGAAGGTCCCAGTTCGCTGGAACCAGCCATAACTTTGAGATCCAAAAGCAGATCCAGATGCTCTTCTCCTGACAAAGACAGACCTGCTCCCATTTTAAGGCAAAGCTTAGCTTCACCGTTTCCAAGACAGAACATTCCCAGCTCTGGACTTCACCAGCATCAGTCTCTAAGCAACCCCAGTGAATCATGGAGGAAACCAGCCCAGCACAGGGATCCTGTGTCCATCAGACACAGCTATGTCAGCGAGAGACTATCAGCTACCACCGGTCCCATAGGATGGACCATAAAATCAGCCACAGGAGATGGGCAGGGGGTGACGTGCAGGACACTGGACCCCCATTCCAGCCCAGGAACTAGAATTAGCACCCCATGTTTATGATTCACCACGAGTGGAGCCTCAACCAGAGTCAGGGGGTCGGGGATGGAAGGTACAGACCTGACCTGGAAACTTCAGGGTTTGCCTGCCGGGATCACTGCCCCCAACAGCACATCCCGGTCCCCAGAAGTCCCCACCTCTGGAAGCTTCCCAAAATCCCCAGCCAAGGACCAGCCATCACCACCCCACGGAGGGCACCATGGTGAGGGTCCCCTTACCTCCAGCGCTCCCCATCAGGGAGATGTCCCCTCTCAACTCATCCTCTTGGATGTCCTCCTCCTTCTACCCAATACCATTCTTTTTTTCCACAAAAAACCTGGCTGCTATCACTTTATTTTCATGAATCGTTATAGTTTTAGCAGCATTTCCAAGCATTGTTGGGGGAGGATGATGCATTTTACACACTTCTGTGACTGACTCCGCACGATTTTACCCCCCCCAAGCCCAGGCTGATGGATCCCCACCAGGGGACAACCCCCAAGCCACACACCGCCCTCACCACGCTGGAAAGGGGTAGGCAGTGCCGGGTTCTGGTGATTCCCAAGGGATTCCGATGCCAGGGAGACCCCTCCCCAGCACAGCCCCCCCTCCCCTAAGAGTCACCCCGCTTTATGGGGAGGGGGGATTGACACGGGGAAAAAATTAATTCCCAGGAGGGTAATTAAAAAGAAACTCCCAAAAGCATCTCCCCCCACCCCAAATCAAAGATACCCCACACACACCCCCAAAATTGGGTGAGATGCACATGGAGGGGGGGGCAAGGGGGGGGGGGCTGCAGGGACCCATGTGGCCGGTTGGGGCACCCTGATTGGGGTGACCCCCTCCCACCCGTGTCCAAACCAGAGGGACCCCCTGACACCGGGGGTCTCTGCACCCCGAGGCCCCGCAGGAAGGTTTATCCGGAAGTTTATTTTTTGGGGGGTGAGGGAGGGAAGCTGTTTGGGGAGTTTATCTGGGGAGGGGTACTCGCTTTGGGGGATCATTCTGGGGATGTGCTGATTTGGGTGCTGTTTTTTGTTTGTTTTTTTTTAATTTGGGGGGTGGGGTTTGTTCGTTTGGGGTGTTATTGATGGATTATTTTAATTTTGAGGGGGTTGGTTTTATATTTTATTTATTTGGGGGTTTATATTTTTTTAAAATGTTTTTATTATTTTTTCTGCTAATTTGCAAGGGTTTCTTCCTTTTGGAATTGGGGGGGGGGGGGGCTGTCCTTTTATATTTTCCCCCTTGGGGCACAGCCTTGTTGTTGCTTTACTAATGTTTTTACGCTGGTGGGGGCGGAATATTAATTCTTCTTTAATTTGTATTTTTTTATTATTGTTATCGGCAGGCTTTGGGCAGGTTCCCGTCCCTCCTGCGGTACTGGCTGCCCGGGGGAGGGCTGCCGTTACTCGGGGGCGGCGGAGGAGGGGGGGGAAACAGGGGGGATCCTTCATTACCGGGGAGTATTTTCGTTGTTATGGGGGGGTGGGGGTGGGTGTTGCAGCAACATTTCCTTCGCG
>JAOTQQ010000001.1:8228331-8243819 GCA_026546715.1 Gallinago undulata | reverse complement strand
GGGGGGGGAGGGTGCTCCGCGCAGTGTTTCCCACCCGCCCGCGCCGCTCTTACCCTGGCCGAGGTCTCCCCGAAGAGCGGCCGGTTGTCGGGCCCGCCCGTGCCGTATCCGCGGGCGGCGAATCCCTCCATGGCGCGGGGGCGCTGGGCCGGCCGCCGGGGACGGGGGGGGGGCGCGCCCTCATGCTGCGCCCCCGCTCAGCGCCGCTCAGCGCCCCCGCCGCGCCGCTCCGCGCCCCGCCCCTCCCCGCCCCCCCCTCCCCTCCCCGCCCCCCCCTCCCCTCCCCGCCCCGACGGGACACGCCCCCCCAGCACGGCCCGCCCCGGGGGGGGAAAGGGGGGGGGGAGGCCGCGGAGGGTATGCGGAGAAGGGGGGGGCATTACGCGTGTCTGTAGGCGCAGGGGTGTATGGTTATGCCATTACCATAAACTCCGAGCCTTACGCGGGCGCGGAGCGGCTCTGCGGGACCGCCGGGGCGGGGCGGGGGCGAAGAAATTAAGGTCACCGGGTCTATTATTTATTCTATTTATTTGTTAATTCAACAAAGTTACTAGTTAAACAGATCTCACTATTGCTGGTGGTGTCCTGATTTGGAGAAATTAAGCTTTTGGGGTTTTTTTTATTTATTTTATTTTTCATTCTGTTTTTTTTTTTGTTAATTTATATTTTCTTTTCTATTTTGATATTTTATTATAATTTTTTTTTTTTGCTTTATTTGTACTTTTATATTATTTGCTATCTTATGTTTTATTTTAATTTTTGTTTTGTCGTTCTTTATTTTTTATTTTATTTACTATTTTATTTTTCTTATTTTATATTTTCAATTTTATTTTATTTGCTATTTTAGTAATCTTTTAATTTTCTTTTATTTTTTGCTTTACTTTATTATTATTTTGTATTTTATTTATTCGTTTTATTTTAATTTTGTAAATTTTTTTGTGTTTTTATTTATTTTCTTTTACATTCCTTAAAACATCTGACAATGTCTGATCTGAAAAATGAACATACCCGTTCGTCCCAGTCACCTGCATAAATTTACCTACGTAAATCAGCTGAAGGGGAGGGATTACCCCCGGAGCCGGGACCGGCAGCAGAGAAACATTTTTGCTCCGTTCCACGCGTGAGCCAAAGGTTTCTCTCAACTTTCCCCGAGCGACACCCCCCGCACTGCCCCCTCGCCTCAACCTTTGCCGCTTTCTCAGAGCTGGAGGTGGGTTTGCAGGTGTGAAAGCCTGGGCATGTCTTAATCTAACTTTTTCTTTCTTAATTTTAAATTGCTTTTAATTTTTATTCATTTTATTTTTGTTAATTTTATTTTTATTGATTTTTATTCATTTTCAATTTTATTTATTTTCTTTTTATTGATTTTAGTTTTCGTTAATTTTATTTTTTTAATTTTTTTTTATTAAATTCCTGTTTTCTAACCACATCACTCGGTCTCACAAAATGCCCTTCTCTCATGGATGCCCTCAGACCATCGTGACTACAGCATTTCTCCACCTGCGTTTTAGGATGAAAATATATCAATTTAAGATGCGCTAAATGTCACATCCCCCAGGACAGATTTTAGGCTTCGTTGTCCAAACTGGCTCTGGTATTTCCTCCTGACCCTGTTCTCCCCTGGTACGCACCTCTCCACCACTTCCCAGGAGGTTTCTTGCCCCGAAAGACAAATTCCAGTAAATACCAGTTGAAATTTAGAACCATACAATCATAGAATCATTTGGGTTGGGAGGGACCTTAAGGATCATCGAGTTCCAACCCCCCTGCCATGGGCAGGGACACCCCCCACCAGACCAGGTTGCTCAAAGCCCCATCCAGCCTGGCCTTGAACACCTCCAGGGATGGGGCAGCCACGACTTCCCTGGGCAGTAGAATTTAGTAGGAACAGGATGGGCATTTCCTTCTTGCTGGACAGAAGAGCTCTAGAGGCCAGATCTACAGGGGAAAAAAGACCAGAAAGAAGAAAAACAGCTGCAAACACTAATTTATTGTTGGTTGGTTGGGGGTCAGTCCCTGCCCACCCCCTGGCCCCCCTTCAGACCCCTGGTCACCACACGTAGGAGCACCCCAACTCTTGAACACGCGTCCAGTGAAACCAGTCGCTTTTCTTGCGAAACATTTGGGTCATTTTAGATGAAAAACGGTGCCAGAGCGGCTTGGCCTCGGGGCACGTGCTGTGTACTTAGGGTTTCAGGTCCACTTGATCTCCACTCGGCCACTCCTGTGGTCAACGCGCTTGAAGATCAAAGCACCGCAGCTTCAAAGATGAAAGGCATTAAATTGAAGGAAAGCCGGAAAATTATTAAGCTTTCGACGAGCGTGACTTGGTCCTGAGCTGAAGTACTGGGTGGAAAGTTGGAAATACCTCCTGGAACCCTCCAGCATTTGTTCCCACGCTCGCTGCTTGGTGAAGAAAGATCTCCAGGACTCAGTGGAGAGACTCTTCATGGCATCTTGAGCCACTCGGAATAGAAAAATCCCATGTGGTGAAGGATGTGGCTTCTGGACACACAAGTGCTCTTCACCTGCGGAAACCTTACAGCTGGTTTCACGCTCGTTTTTCAGCATTTATATGTTTTATTCCTGAGCCAGCTCAGGCTCTGGTTAAATCCTGAAGGTTGTGTTGGGTCTGGTGGGGCTGAGATGAAGATGCCAACCAATGATAGGTGGGTTTCTTAAGACCGGTAAAACCATTCCAGCCAGAGAAGCTGTGGATGCCCCATCCCTGGACGTGTTCAACACCAGACTGGATGGGACTTTGATCAACCTGGTCTAGTGGGAGAGCTTGGAACTAGATCATCTTTAAGGTCCCTTCCAACCTAAACCATTCTATGATTTACCTGTTGTTCCAGCAGAGCTTTCACTTGTGTAGCTCATTTCAAGATTCCTTTCACATTCTGGCCAAGGAGGGTGGGTTGTGCTTGTCTCAACCTCTTTAGGACATAAACTCCCTTTCTATGGCTTCCGTCCTTCCCCATCAGCAGCACCTCCAACACTTGAAGCTCTCAGATTTTGGTATGGGAGGTGTATCCTAGACTGGTCAGGAGTCAGAAGACCAGACTTCCCCCTTAGGTCTCTAGAACAATATTTTCTATTAAATGTTACTAGACAATAGCCATTTGTTTGACCTCCAGGATGCAGTGGCCCATGGTCTTCATGAGCTGGTGCCATAGCAGCATGGAAATCACAGCTGGGCCTTGTGGGTGGCGTGGGTCAACCCTGGCCCCTACAGGTTCTCTCCTGATCCTGGAACCAGACAAACACCTCGGAGGGGACAAAATGGTGAGGTGTCCGCGTTGGGAGCAGAACAGGGGAGTTACTCAGACCACACTTTGCTGCAGTATCTCGCTTTTACATGTCTTCTCCACTTAACAGATCTGCATCTCCTGCCCGGACCAGCTGCTTGCGCATCCAAATGCTTCTCTGGGTGACACCTTCAGAGAGTAGGCAGATAATTTGATGAATGAGAATCTGATGGAGCCATTAACGTATGAGACCCAGGAGATAACGTAGTGGATTTAGCAGCTGACTTGGTCAGATTACAAATGGTGTGATGGACTGTGTCTCCTCCAGCAGATGACAACACTTGTTCAGTACACAGTGTGTCTTGTGGAGCTGGGTCCTCTTTGTCCATAAGAGCAACTCTTGGGTCATTAGGTGAGGAACATCCCCTCGGAGCCGGTCTGCTCCATCCAGGAGATGATGCTCTCCAAGCAGCAAGTATCTCAGCGAGACCGACCGCTGCTGGGGCACGTGGTCCCGGCCACGAGTTTCGGTCTCTCTCTCAGCGCGCGACGCAGCTGAATTCCTTGGGAGGCTGGGAATGAATAACTCTTTGTAGCAGTAGGTCCTCAGGGAAGGGAAGAGACAAGCTAAGATTGAAAAGTTTTCTCTGAGAGATCCTTTATGGGAGGCTGTGCGGGAACCGCGGGCAGCGAGGGGGGTGCGGATGGGTTGAGACTCACGGGTCGCTTCGGGACAGGCAGGAATTTCTGCCCTAAGCTGGGATTTCCTCCCTCAGAAATGGAACAGGAGGAGAAAGCCTTTGGTGCCAGCCATGTGATACCCCGTGAAGCGATGCGGTGTAACAGCAGCACGGGCTGATCTGATCCCGGGAGAGGAATTTTCCACAGGAAAAAGGAGTCATTTCTGCCATGGTACCAGGTACTGGTGAGATCCCACCTGGACTCTCCTCATCCTTTTGGCCACTTGAGCCCAGGAGGCACTGGGAGGAGATCGGTGGTGGGATGGTCAGTACCTGTCCTCCAAGAGAAAACAGGAAAACTCAGCTTGGTTTGCCCCACAGAAAGGAAGCCAAGAAGGGGAACTGCAGCTCCTGTACACAAGGTGGGAAGGAGTAAATGCTAAGGAGGGAGATGTTTAAGCTGATGGGTTCTGTTGGCACAAGAGCAAATGGATTCAAAGGATCTGCCTGAAGTATCATGTCCTGGCTGGGGGGGTTTCAGTCGCTTGAAGGAGAGCAGCCCTAGGACAACCTTTTAGGCACAGTTGTGGGGAGTTGAAAACCAAAATGATTTAAAGATTTTTTTTCTACTTGTGAAAAATAGTATAGAATCATAGAATCATAGAATCATTTGAATTGGAAGGCACCTTAAAGATCATGGAGTTCCAACCCCCCTGCCATGGGCAACCTGTTGCAGTGTCTCACCACCCTCACAGGAAAGAATTTCTTTCTGGTGTCTAATCTAAATCTCCCCTCTTTCGATTTAAAACTGTTGCCCCTTGTCCTGTCGCTACACTTCCTCGTAAACAGCCCCTCTCCAGCTCTTCTGTAGGCTCCCGTCAGATATTGATAGGCTGTTATAGGCTGGGGAAGGGAGTTGGTATTGGAAATAGTCATTCTTTTCAACCTGAAGTCCCTTTTCCTCTTATTTCCATTTCTTTTTCAATTTGGCAGCAGATCCTGTTCCATCCGTGGGGCTTGGATGCATTTGGTGTGGTCCCTCTCCTGCAGCCAGAGCTCCAGGAGCAAACCCTGCTGACATCAGGAGACAGGACTTGGGATGCGGGATCCACTGAGCTTGCATCTCAGAGCCTCAAGTCCTGGCACATGTTGCTAAAGAACTTTCTATCTTGAAATTTATGTCAGTACTCAAAATATTTGTCTCAAACTTTTCAATCATCACATGGATGCACTTGTTATGAACTTGATGTCAGCATCCACAACTGCCATAATTTTGATGCCCCATAACATTGACTCACTTCTTTCTACAATTTAAAGTACATATATTGATCTTCAGTGAAAAGTATGTACCCTTTTCAAGTCTGAAATAAAAAACAACCTGTTTTTTTAATGGAGGAAATAACATAAAAAGAAATCTCAGATGGTTTAACATTACAAAGGTTTCTTCTAGTCAGGTGGGACACCATTTGCCTTCCCTTCTTCAGTGTGCTGTACATTTATCATATCTGGCTGCCTCTCAGTGCTAGACCAGCTCCAAGGTTTGCATGCTGAGCTTGAGCTCTCCTTTCTCAGAAAATAGTCCTGGCATTGCTTCCAAGAAATAGATTTGGCCCATAAATTGCAGAGAGCTTTGGAGTCTCTTCACAACATCAGCACCGTAGGCTCATAAAAAAAAAAAAAATGCTCTCTTCTGTCTAATATTTTATTTATTCTAAACGCCATCGTGTGGTTTTTCCTGTACTCTGGGCAAAGATTTAATTCAGCACATATATGAAGATTTTAATATATCCCAAGGCTAATTATATATCATTGTCACGGATGCTGCTGCCTCCATAACTCATCAGCTGGCTGTTCTAGTCCCAAGGTGGAGGTCAGTAACTCATCTTTTGCAGGCGACGCTGCCTTGAGCTCTCCACCCACCCGGCTCCCTGATGCTCTGCGTGTCCTTTTGAGTGATCTAATGCGCTGGGTTTCCTAATGCATCAATTTCTCCTGTAACTCTTCGTTAGCGCTGCCTTTCTGCTGCAATTTGTCTTAGTCTCAGCTCCAGCAATGGCAGCCGCTGCTCTCCCGTCTCCTTCCCCGTAGCCATTTTGGCTTCCCAACACAGCCGTTAGTGATTACAGCCTGGTAATTGGGTTTTGTACCATTAAGCCAGCCTCCAGCTCCCAGTGCCATGGCCCTGTGGCAATTCTATTTGACACGCTTTGTTTTGAAAGGGCATGATTTTATTTGGAGCTTTCTAACAAAGCTTCCACAACCCCAAGTTCCTGGAAGACCCAGGAGCTGCTTTCACCTGCATTTTTAAGTCCAAAGGGAGCCTGATTAATAAACTTGCTTTGTTGCAATGGACTTTAAACTCATCTCTGTCCCAACAAATCATCAAGCAGCTTCCTACCTGAGGAAATGCTCTGGAAGAGGAAAAAATGGACAAGGTGAGAAAAAAATGGACAACACTGAGATTCCTCTCTGTCATCCCAGAAGAAGTTGTGTTTGTCTCCCTCCATGGAAAGAGTCACCCTGGCAGATCATCAGTGGGAAACCCAGCTGGAGGACATCCAGAGTTGCTGCTCCACTCCAGAGCAAGGGGCATGGTGTGTTTTTTTTTCCAATGAATCCTGCAAGGCTGAGATTGCACTTTTCCTGCATGTGCCAGGGGAACACGGGATTTCTGAGGATTGCATGTAAAAAGAGATGAGAAACCAAAACCTTTTTGTTTTGCAGTTCTCGTGGTTGGTTTTACTCAGTAGCTGCATATTAGGACCGAGAGATTTTTAAACTGACACCAAGTGGTGTTATAGACTTATTCAAAGTGAAAAAAATAAAAACAAAATCAAAATTCACCAAAAATACCTCAGGCTTACTGCAGCCGTAACCTAGTGATCTAGGCAAAAGTCCCTACTTGCTGTCCTCAGCTTATAGCAAATTTTTTGAGCCTTGCAGCTTTGAGTGATTTTCCCTTAAACAAGGATTCTACACGTTGGTTTAGCATTGATGAAGGACTTCGGTGGTGGTGAGACCCAAAGGGCAGATGCCACGCAGGAGAACGTGGCACTGCTGGAGTGACGGGCACCACGGGGCTGACGTGAGCAGCCTGGATCCACCAGCTCCCTGGACCTCATGGTCATTGCCAGGGACGTGGGGAGGAACATTGGCCTAAGAGGAGGGGGGAAATAATCAGGGCCTCTTTTTTATCGTTGGCAATCAAGGAGAGGCTTGGGGGAGGCAGTCAGCAGAGGGAGGCAGGAGCTCACAGATCCAGTGTGAGCCTCAGCCCCTGCCATCCCTCCCAGCTGGGAAATGCAGGCAGCAGGCTTTAAACTGTACTGCAAAACCAGCTCCTTTTACTTTTTCCACATTTATGTTTAGCTCCTGGAGATCAGAAGAGAGATTGGACAAATGAAGTAGCTGAGGCCTTCAGAGTCGGAGATCTGCTGTCCAAATTACTCACTGTAATTGCCACTTTTCATTGGGTTTTCAGCAGTTTGAGTTTCATGGAGTCTCCCTCTTTTAGATTATCTTATTTAATGTATCATCACAAAAGCTTCCCCTTCTGCTCCTTCATGCCCCAAAATCTCAACTAAAAGTCACAGCTTTTGATAGATGATTTAGATTAAAAAAAAATTTTTTTTGAGGAAAATATCTTCAGAAAGATAAATGTTGCATTTATATACATACATATGTAGGCATATATCATGAAAATTTCCTTTCTGAGCCTCTGATATACGTACAAGCAATTCAGCCACATCCAGCCCTTCTTTCAGGTTGGTGACAGACTTTCAGTGGGGCAGCACCTGTGGGGCTGCTTCAAACCAGCCCTTTGAAGAGCCAGGGGAGATGCACCAGTTGGCACTGGTCGTTCCTGCGTGTGGAGCCTGCGGAACAGCCAAACCAGCCCTCTCGGCTGCTGCCTTTGCAAATTAGGCACCTCGGAGGGTGGCAGCAACATCAAATCTAAATTGTTATTATATTTTCAAAAGGGGAAAAAAATGCTGTTTTTAATGAATCGCAAAAGAACATAGAGCAACAGTACCACCTCCTGATTTTGCAGGGTCTTCTCTCTTGTCATTTAAGCTTTCTGCAGCGAGATGAACGGAAAATAAAAATCTCCCCCTCCTTGTCCTTCTTCATTATGTGCAGGTGGTCCCCTTGGCACCACCACATCCTTGAGATGTGGAATTTTGGGATGCTCTCAGCGGAGAGGAGAGAGAAAGAAACCTCCCTGGGCGGCAGCAAGCACGCTTTGCCATGCCAGGAGAGGTCATCCCACCAGCAGCGAGGGACTGCATCACTCCTGCACCTTCAGAGGAGGAGGAGGTTTCCTTCCCCAGTCTCTGTGGCCCCGAGGCACACGCTCCATTAAACGCTGGTTCACCACGGGGTGACTGAAGCACCTGCCCAAAATCCAGGCTCCTGCCTGCTGAGCTGGAACGTTTCCAGCTGGTGCTGCCAGCAACCGCAGGCTTTTTCCTCTCCGTGGGCTGTGCGGTTCAAAATGGGTGGCTGCCTCTGAATTGACGAGCAAGTAATTTAAATCCCGTTTGCTCAGGGGAGCTGTGATCTTACTAAAAGTTCATGGATTTCACGGAGTCGGAAGGCAGAGGGCTCCATCCCATGTGAGAGGTGTGAAGCTCTGGTCTCGGGGTCTCGCCCAGCACCAGTCACTGCTTTTGTTAAGGTAACTGTGGGCTGAGATTGATGATAGCAGTTAGAAGCTGCTTACTTTACTGGCAGTAAAATAAGCTTCCGAAGTGCCTATTTCTTCATCTTTCCTGTGGCTCAGCGCTGGTACTTCAGATCATCCAAGATGCATCTGACCAGCCGAGTGCAGAGGAAAATACTTTCTAACTCTTTTTTTCTTTATTGACAGAGTCCCAGTGTAACCACTTCATTAATGTATCCCTGATTATAGTGTGTTTATCTGGTCTGGTGTCATTCCTTTTTAAGCAGGGAATCATGTTGATCCTCCATCTGACACCCCTCCAGTTCTCCAAAGTTTGTTAAGATCTAAAATTAGTGAATTAGAGAGTCCTGAGCTACTGATCTTCAGACTGGGAACGTACAGAACCCCAGGCTTCTGAACTGGAAGTGTTTATATTTAGCAGGCAATGCTTCACACCCTCCTCGGTTACGGGTGGTAAATTATTTCAGCTGGTGTGGATGGATCCCCCTACTTTGCTCTGGAATAGTACAGCAGGAATTATGAATATTTGCTGAGTGTTCTTCTGTCTGATGGATGCAAATGGCAAAACTCTAAATAACAGAGAAGCTATTCCAGAACTGATTCCCAATGACACTTTAATGTCTTCTTGCTGTCTGTAGCATACTTAAGCTTTTATATTTCTTCTGTTTCTTTTACCTTGCATTCTCAATAATCTGCTTGCAATATACATGCTACCAATGAATATCTCTCCTAAACACCTCTTCTGAACTCATCCTTCAGATACATAAATCTTTCTTCTCTGTTGAAATATTGCTCTGGTCTGACAAAATATTAATCCAATGGGATTTTAAATAAATCTCTGTATGTGTAGTTGTAAGGGTGGTGATCTTTCTTACTTATTGAGACCAAAGTTGTAAGTGGTAGGCTATCAAAGAGACATTTCATGGTTTTGATGAGTGTCTCCTCAAAACAGTGATTTTTCACCCCTTGGTACATTGACCTTTTGAAGAGTCAATGGACAGAAACAGGATTCCTCTGGTCTGTGACCCAAGTTTCCTCTCAACAAGATGACGCTGGATCTGTTGCAGAGGTTATGGTAGGAGTCAACAGGCTCTACCCACCACCGCTGCAGAAAAGGGCTGCAAAGCAAGAGCCCTGTTGTTTGTAGCATCAGGAGACCAGGGCCATGGAAAGAGGCAGATCTGCAGGGCCACTATGCTTGTTCCTTCAGCAACGCTGCCCAACACATCCCTGTATCGAGCAGCCTGGCTCCAGCCCCTCTCTCCACGCACAGCCTCCTGGCACCCATCTCCCAGCACCCACAGCCCACCTGCTGCCTCTTCCCTGCCTGCATTCCAGCGTTTGCTGTTCCTCAGAAACATGGTGTGTTTGGTAGAAGCATGTTCCCCAGGGCAGCACAACACAGCTGATGGCCTCTGGACACCCCTGGCAAACATGAAGAACCTGTCCCACATCCAGTCAGCCTGATTTTTGCTCCCTTGCAAAACCCAGCAGCTACCAGCAGCTTATCCACCCCAGCAGGACACCAGGACACCTTCTCCTTGGCTGAGGCATTCGGTTGCTCCTGCCAAGGCAGTATGCACATCTGCAGCGAGATGCTGGGACCACGTCCTACTTCCCCATCCAACAAGAACTGAGCTGCTGCCAGCAAGGGAGGAGGTTTCTGTGGGTAGAAGATGGCTGGCAAAATGCTGGTGCATCTGTGTGGTTGAATCCCTACACATGCTCGTCCTTCCCTGAACTTGTGCCCCTTTTCTCTCCCTCCTCCATCCTCCTCCTCCCGTTTTTAGGCATTCCCTTCCCTATGTCTCCAGGTCCTTAGAGCAGCCACCTGCGTGGAGGATATCTGTGTAGGTGCCTCTAGCCAGCATCATCCTTCACACGGCAGCCAAGCCTCCTGCCTCGAGGAGATTGGCATGAGGACATGTGAGACACATGAGAGCATCTGGTTGGGTAAGTTATTTGGTTCAGAACTATTCCATGTCATAGAAATAACAACTAATGAAGAAAATGCTAAAGTAAACACACAGACACACAAACATTAATGAGCAGGTAAGAGAGAG
Organism: Gallinago undulata; assembly: GCA_026546715.1. Classification (NCBI taxonomy): domain Eukaryota; kingdom Metazoa; phylum Chordata; class Aves; order Charadriiformes; family Scolopacidae; genus Gallinago; species Gallinago undulata. The sequence continues at coordinate 8,233,144 of JAOTQQ010000001.1, read as the reverse complement.
ATAATAACAGAGAACAGAGCTTGTCAGCGCTGGTGGGCCATTAGAAGAACTACTCCAGCCTTGGAGAGTGACAGATAAGAAGGAGGAATCATGGTTGGGATGAACATTAAGGGATATTTCTGGGAGCTTGGGGAAGTGCCCAAAACTTACTATGTTTGTTATGATAGGAAGTTTAGGGAAATGACCAAAGACACAGGAATGGAAGAGACCAGGGTGGAACAAGAGTGGGAAGATGGCAAGGAGGGAGGTTGGAGGGGTCAGGTCTATGTGAGCAGGTTGTCAGGCAGGACATTCCCCTGCCTGGGCCCTACCTCTGGTCCCTACAGCCTGACCTGTCATCTTATTAAATCCCATTCTTAATTACCTTTTCTGTGTCATCATCTATCCTATGTGCCAACCCCTGGAGAAGGGACCATGGGTGTCAGGGTCCATAGGTCTGGGTGTTAGCATCAGAGGGAGGCTGACATATGTGCTTACCTGAGGGGTGCCAGCACCCCCAGAGACCTGGCTGTGTCTATATGTCCTTAGGGAATTTAGTCCCACATGGACATATTTTGCTAGCAAATGCCAAACTGCACAAGCTGGCAAGTAGAAAACTCCAGGTCTGAGCCAGGGCTGGGTAAGAGAGCCAGGGTACAGGTGCAGGCATTGGAGAAGGCTTCCAAGGGATCCATGAGCATGGGGTACCTTTTTTGGTGCCAACCTGGAATTCTCCTGACAGCAAGCACTCACCAGTCACCCTCCCGAACGCTGCTTGCGGGTGTGCTGGGCTTCAGACTTGAAGAAAATGCAAAGCCTCAACTGCAACAAGAAAGAAAATGTGTTTTATTAAGTAATCACAACTCAGCAAGAGGAGCTCAGCCCAGGCAGGCGACTCAGAAAGCAGCTCTTAGCAGTACGTACCAGTCCAGTGGAACTGGGGTAGCAGGAGAGAACCTGCAAAGACCACAAGGCACCTCCATTCAAGCTCCTTTCAGACAGGCTTCAGTTGTGTCAGGAACAGCTGCTGAGTTACAAAGCTGTCCTTAATGAGTTGAGAGCCAGTCAATCCTTTTCAACACCTTGAAGCAAAGGAACTGTGCTTGGAAATAAAAAAATTGAGGCTCAGGTGTCATCAGAGCTGGAAAGACAGCTGTTCACTCAGGTACCAAAGTGAAAATTGAGATGCTTACACCATTTTTTGTGCAGTGCTTTGGGCTGCTGTGGCTGTAAAGCAATCAAATAACACTTCCAGACAATACTGTTCCATAATGAATTCAAGTAAAGGCTGAAAACACGGTAAACTAGCCTAGAACACACAAACGCAGCCTTTATTTCCCCCAAAAGGAACTGGGTGAATTCAGAGAGGTTGCACTGTTGCCATTCCACTTGTAGCTGTCAAACAACCAGGCCTGAAAAGTAGGTCTTGGAAAAGTTTGTTTTCCCTTCCTTTTATGAGCTCCGGCAGGCACAGAAAGCATTTATTCTTGTCTTGTAAAAAGCCAGGGAGTGAATTAGAATTCGACGACGTACCTTGGAGTTGGGCAGCTGGGAAGGGTTCACCAACAGGGAGCCTTCCCATCGCTTCGCTGCTGAAAGTGGTGGCTGAAAGCATCACGGTGTTCCCCGATAAGGGGAAGACCGACAGATAAGAAAAGGACCTTAGAAAGTATTTCCGGGATTACTTTTTATTAAGACTCAAAATAGCACATATTTTCAATCTCTAGGCAATAAAATGGAGAGACGTGATTTTTATCTCAAACTCTCTAAAGTTACTAAAGTTCAGTAAGAAAAGTTTTTGTAACGGCGCTCGGAAATAAGCTATTTATCTTGATATGAACTGTTGTGTCACCCTGAAAATGAAGCATGCCTTCCCTACATCGCTCGCTTCCCATATTTCTTCACAACTTACCAACTTTGGGAAGTAAGGGAGCAGTTCTCAAAATTCTTAAAACGGAGGTGACAGATATTTCAGTTAAGGATTTATCAAGAGAAAATATCGACACATTAAATCATTTTGACAGCTGCACCTGGGTAGGGGGATCCTCGTTGTCAATGCAGGCTGGGGGGTGAAGGGATGTGAGAGCAGCCCTGAGGAAAAGGACTTGGGGGTTTTGGTTGACGAGAATCTCAATATTCACCAGCAATGGGCGCTCACGGCCCAGAAAGACAATTGCATCCTGGGCTGCATCCCCAGTAGCATGGCCAGCAGGGTGAGGGATGGGATTCTGCCCTGCTGCTCTGGTCAGACCCTACCTGGAGTATGGTGTCCAGCTCTGGGGCCCCACAACATAAGAAGGACACAGACTTGTTGGAGCAGGTCCAGAGGAGGCCACAAAGATGCTCAAATGGCTAGAGCACCTCTGCTGCGAGGACAGGCTGAGAGATTTGGGGTTCTTCAGCCTGGAGAAGAGAAGGCTCCAGAGAGAACTTATTGAGGTCTTTCAGTACTTGAAGGGGGAGTTATGAGAAAGATGGAGAGAGACATTTTGCCAGGGAGTGTAGTGACAGGACAAGGGGCAATGGTTTTAAACTGAAAGAGGGGAGATTTAGATATTAGGAAAAAGTTCTTTCCTGTGGGGGTGGTGAGACACTGGAAGAGGTTGCCCAGAGAAGCTGTGGATGCCCCATCCCTGGAAGTGTTCAAGGCCAGGTTGGATGGTGCTTTGGTCAACCTGCTCTAGTGAGAGGTGTCCCTGCCCATGGCAGGTTGGACTAGGTGATCTTCAAACATCCCCTTCTAACCCAAACAATTTAATGATTTTAAGAACTAACTCAAGCAAACAACCCTATATTAGATAAGTGCTATTTTGTGATCATGACAAACCTGAACTCAGGTGAGACCCCCTGTACATGTCTCTTTTTACAGAGAGGAGCCCCTTCAGCTTCACAGCTGGGGCCGTTACACAGCTACCGTCTTTAAGAAAAGGGAGTGGCTTTAAGTAACCTTAAGTTTAGCTTGAACCGGAGTGAAACATGGATACGAACCGGATGTCAAAGGAGAATTCTGATGCTGACACAAAACCTGCTTTTTGCTAATGAAGCAAGCAAACTCCCAAATACAGCGTCAGAGCTGACAAAGGGAAAGTCTGCAAACTGGTCCCCAGCACTAATTATAAGGCTTTTCTTTGCTTTTCACCCCATTAACCTTTTAAATATTGCAGCGAGATTCAACCTTTTAGCACACTGACGGTGCTGCAGAGTGTTAGCAATAACATCTCGATAATTCACTCTCTCAAAGCGAGAGGAATCTGCCCACTCACAGAAAACCAGCACTTCAGAAGAGGAACATCAATTCTCACACTACTTGTTTGAAACAAAAAGAAACCCCAGGGGGCTGTAAGAAATGCATACTCATAGTTTTAAAACATAATGCAAGAGAGAAAGCATCCAGCAACACTACAAAAAAAATATTGAGGCATAGTCAGCTAAAACAAGAGGAGCCCAGAACAATCTTTTATGTGTCTTTCAATTTTTAAATGTCTTTCTTTTTTAAAAGTTAAATCTAAAAAGGTACTTTGAGTTTTAATCCCTGTTCTTGAGTACCCAACTATGTCTTTTTTTTTTATAGACTGAGAAAATGGCAATATCAAACGTTCTTACCTATTCTGTGTATGCTGACAGCAATCATTTCTGCCAATAAATTTGAGTTGACGTACAACACACCTGGTTTTGTGAAATTTTTGTATGTCCACAGGAAGTTTTCTTTTTTAGGAATCTATGAATTTATCAAACTGAGATCCACTACCTCGAAGTGATAAAATAGATTAATTATCCCAGTAGTTGTTCTGTTCACAATATTTGATGGCAAGGTATGCAATAAAAGTCCTCTCTTAAAAAGTACATCCAGAGCAATCAAAGAAAAAAAACCAACCAAGGGCATCATAATGAAAAAATGAAGCAAAACTTATAGTAGCAATGCTTTATTTCTATCGTTGCAGTAACTCTCTATTAATATGCCATTAAAAGGTGCCTGGAATAAAAAGGCTTTCACCATACCTTGCAGTCACACCTCTAACAGAGCTCACACAAATTTAAGCTAAACATTTCCAAGTGGTCTAAATAAAGTGGAGAGATCATCGTCACCTGCTGCCAATGAGATCTTTTGAATATTGCACCTCACGGCTCTTTTTGGCTTGGAGCTGTAACTCCTCTGTTTCACACCCTGAGTTGGCCACCATCTTAAATTCAAAGGAAGACTGTCCCTAAGACAGATGTTCAAGTGTAGGCTGCTAATCCATGCCTAAAACTTAATTTAGATACCCCTGTGCTTTACGCTCTGCAGGCAGGAGATATTAATGTTTTTGTGTAACTACCATGAACACACCTACTGGTTTAGATAACAATCTGTTCTACAGGCCAATCCTCTAAAGAGTTTTGGTATCTTAAAGCATTTTACTTAAATTCCCTAATGAGTGAAGGCAAGCATGACACCTCATGTTTACCAGGTGTCGCAGAGTTGGAGCACACGTCTGGACAGCTTCTGCAGAGCTGATGGCACAGCAACACGTTCAAGGCAAATGTTACATATCTACATTTAGAAGAAATGAATTGTGCCCAGAAGAGCCAACTTCTCTCTGTTCAGAACAAAGGGAGTCCAAATGACAAGATCAGGTGTAGCTGTTGACAATGGTATTTGAAGTTAGATGAGATTAATTCTGCCCAGAAATCTCACATCATCTACGTAAGCTACCTAACCATAGATATTACTTGCCATGGGTCTCACGTTCGACCTGCAGTTTTACACCACCTGAAACCACTATATGTAAATCCCCAATCTTTTTTTTGCCCCTCTATAAAAAGCATATGCTAGCAAGTCAATTAATACTTTCTC
>JAOTQQ010000001.1:8194750-8220873 GCA_026546715.1 Gallinago undulata | reverse complement strand
GCAACGGCCGCCGCCGTTGCTAGGCAACCGCCCCGCCCTCCCGGCCTCTTTAACCAGCCGTTCCCGCCTCTCCTAGCCCGCGCCGTCTCATAGGCTGGCAGGAGGCGGGGCCGTCTCGCGGTTGGCTGTGACAGGCTCTGAGGGAGGCGGGGTCTCAGCGTGGCGGAAGCCGTTGGCCACCATGAGCCGGTTCGGGGGTCGCGTGCGCGAGTACCCGGCCGTGTCCATCGACCGCTTCGACCGCGACAATCTGCGCGCGCGCGCCTACTTCCTCTCGCACTGCCACAAGGGTGAGCTTCGACACCCTCCCACCCCCGCGTCGCCATGGCAGCCGCCTTCCCCCCTCCCCCCCCCCGGTACCCCCCTGTGCCTCACGATGGCCGTTCCCCTCTCTCCCCAGATCACATGAAGGGGCTGCGGGCGCCCGCCCTGAAGCGGAGGCTGGAGGGCAGGTAGGGGTCGGCGGCCGGGCTGCCTGAGGGGATGGCGGGGGTGGGCCGCACCGCCCGGCAGAGGGCTGCGGCGGTGGGTCCCAACCTCGGTGGATGCCGGCCCGGCCCGAGCCGGGAGGCCTGGGGAGAAGGAGGAGGCTGAGGCTGGGTCAAAGCCAAGGGTGAGCAAAATGGAGTAAGGAAAGATTTCGTAGTGTCACAGCATCGGAATGGTTGGGGTTGGAAGGAATCTATAAAGTTCACCTAGTTCTAACCCCCCCTGCCGGGGGAGTGTGGGGTGTGTGGGGTGTCTTTACCCTCACTGTAAAGAATTTCTTCCTTGTATCTCATCTAAACCTAACCTCCTTCACTTTAAAACAGTTGCCCCTCGTTCTGTTACTGCAAGCCCTGTAAAAATGTCTGTCCTCGTCTTTTCTGTAGCTCCTTTAGGTACTGGAAGGGGCTATCAGGTCTCCCCAGAGCTTTCTCTTCTTCAGGCTGAGCAGCCTGAAGAAGCTCAGGCTGAGCTCCCTCACCCTGTCATGGAATCACGGAATTGTCAGAGTTGGAAGCGACCTCTAGTTGGAAGGGAACATCTAGTGCAACTCCCCTGCTAAAGCAGGGTTGCCCAGAGCACATCACTCAGGACTGCATCCAGTCGAGTCTTGAGAATCTCCAGCGGAGGGGACTTCACGACCTCCCTGGGCAGCCTGTTCCAGTGCTCTGTCACCCTAGTAGAGGTGCTCCAGCCTCTGATCATCTTCATGGTTTCCTATGGACCTGCTCCAACAGGTCCATGTCCTTATATTGGTAGCCCTAGAGCTGGAGGCAGCACTGCAGGTGGGGTCTCACCAGAGCAGAGGGGAAGAATTCCCTCCCTCGCCCTGCTGGTCACACTGCTGAGGATACAGCCCAGGATGCGGTTGGCCTTTGGGGCTGCAAGCACACGTTGCCAACTTATGTCCAGCTTTTCATCCACCAGTATTCCCCAGTCCTTCTCAGCAGGGCTGCTCCCAATCCACTTATCCCACAGTCTGTATTGATATTGAGGATTGCCCTGACTCAGGTGCACTTGGTCTTATTGACCTTCATGAGGTTTATGAACTTCATGAAGGTCCTTGCTGCCGTTATTCCCTGGAAGTGTGTTGGTGTGTGTGGAGACAGCGCTGTGCTGTGAAGGGGGCCACCTGCACTCAGAGGTGTATGAGCAAGCAGGTGGCCAGCACTTTGAGGGAGACAGTTATTCCCCTCTGGTCAGCACTTGTCAGACTTTGTCTGGGGTACCAAGTTGAGTCCTGGCTTCCATTGGCTAAAAACATCAGTGTTTTGGAGCAGGACCATCAAGCTGGTCTGAGGCTGGAGCATCTGATGTGTGAGGAGAGGCTGAGAACTGGATGTCTTCAGCTTTAAAGAGTAGGTGACAACCACGTATTGCTGTGTGCAAGTAGGGGTAGAGAAGGTGGAGCCAGACTCTTCTCGGATGTGCGTAATGGAAGCGCAAGAGACAGTTGATGGTCAAACATGGGAATGGGCCCAGAGAGGTTGTGGGACAGTTGCTGGGCACCATTCAATTTATTTATTCTATTTATTTCTGCACAAAAATATGCGTGCACACATAGGTAAGTCTGGGTTTGCTGTGTTGAAGAAAACCCTCAACAAGGTGGAAGAACTCACCTTGATGCCAGTTCTCGTTGGGGCAGAACTGCTCCTGCAGGCTTCCTGCTCTGCAGCTCTCTTCAGATGAGAGAGGGATCTAAGCACATGTTTTGATGTATTCGGTGCCAGGTGCTGATGCGGCGTTAGATTGTTCCCTGCCTCTATTTAAAAAAAAAAACCAAAACACTCATCTGTGTTTTTGTCTCCTCACAGCTTGAAAGTTAAATTATACTGCTCACCAGTAACTAAGGAACTGCTGCTGACTAGCTGGAAATACAAGTTTTGGGAGAAGCACATTGTGAGTTTTTGTTTATTTTTAAACGATCACCTTCTGAACGGTGATTTCTAGGGAAGAAGCGGCTTCTCCTCCTCAGAAATGTCTAAATGTTGGTGTTGATACAGCGTTTCGGGGCTCAATACCTACATCAGTATGCCTTTCCTTGCTGCTTGCTATGTGGGACTGGTTTATTGCTGTCTAGTCTTATTTTTCCCTCCACAAAATGTATCTTTTGCTCTCAACTTCAGCTTTGAATGGCCTCCCTCTGTACATTGATCACTTGTATCACTCCTTCATTCCCTCACTTTGCTCCTGTCTCTTTGCTCCTGCCCTTATCTCATTTCCCTCTTGCTTCATTTATAATCTTGTATTGCTTGGAGTATATATAATCTTTTAGTTAGTCCATTTTCCAAAAAGCTAAAAGAAAGCAATATATCTCTAACATGAAAATGTTTTAGTGATGTAAAATCACCAAAGAACTGAATTAGCGTACTTGATTTCCACTCTTTGGAGCCAAAATTCAAATGTTCAGTGGTCATATATGGATATGTCTTGTACCTACTTATTTCCTTCCCTCTGCAAATGCAGGCTTTGAAATTGAACATGTTTCTTTCACCATCCTACTGTGTGTACACCCAGCATCAGGTAGCGTAAGGATTTTGCTATATCCCCCAAGCAAGGACAGGAGAGTTTTCTAGTCAAGTGAAAAGTCAAGAAGGACTTCAGGCAAGCTGAAATTTGTTTCCTTGGGGGAGTTAAGGCTCAGAGTTTCCTTAAATAGGTTGTAAATATGGGTCTTAAGCTCCATATCCAAAGAAAGTCTTATGAGTGGGACCTAGCAGGTAATTCTGGGTAAAAGAAAAAAGAAGTAGGGGACTCTTCTGTTCAAGGTCCTAGTTTAATTGTGAAGCTGAGGGAGAAGATAACTAGCTTTATATGAAATCTTGAGAAGCAGAAAGATTGAATGATTTAGAGTGTGAATAATTTTCAGGGTTCTGTGAAAATGACTCTGAACATCCCTTAGGCATGTTTGATGTTTAAAGAGCACAGTGTACGTAGGTGACAATTTTTCGAAGCCTATAATCTTGGACTAGCAAAAATAAAATGGAGTGGGCTTCTGGTCATTTTTTTTGGTGGTGGTGGTTGGTTTTTTTTTTTTAATTTTTATTTTTGAGCTTGTATCTGTTTACTTCCGGTATCCAGTATCCCTTCCAGCATCCCTTGAGTTTAACCTAGAAGTGGTCCCTTGAGGGGAGGTATCTAAGCTACAAGGAGTTTGTATGAGCAGTGAAAGGAAAGTTAGCAGAGCTGGTCCTGACATCCCTGTTTGAGACAATCTTAACCTGGGAAGAGATGCCAGAGGTACCTGTGGTACAGCATAAGATGAAGCACAATTAACACAAATCAACACAATTGAAAAAATAAATGTTTGCAGCTGCTGCTCCCAGGAGTGACTGCCCGGTAGTGGCATGAACTGCACAGGCCCTAAATCAGACACTAGCTGTTGGATGTTCATGGGCTTTTGTCTTAAAATAAATAAACTTTCTACTTGCAGTGTGACTGGGATATTAATTAACAGCTGATTTGATATTCACCAGACTGAAAGAAGCAATTGTGATGTCGGCTTCCAGACAAATGTTTTTATAATTCCCAGTCTGACCTTTATTTGTATGTACGGCATGAGAGACTCTTTGAATCTGTTGCTGCCTTTAACATTTAAACTATCAGAGGGGAGAATTCTGCCGGAGATATTATCATTTATGGTTATGAAGCTAAACTCTGGCTGTCAGTGAAGAATTCTTCAGGCTGTTTAGATGTAAAACTTGACTTCTTGTTCTGCTGCAGTAGGAACTTTGAGAATTACTGCAAAATATCGAGCATGCAGAATTTAGATCAGCCTCTTGAGTTTATTCAGCTTCAAAAATTGTAGATGAAAAAATTAGTTTTTATGTTGAAAAAAACAAATTAGCTCTTGCTGGTGGCTCGAATACTTAGTATAAAATACTTTTTGACACACCTATCTGTGTTTTGGAGCAAGCTCCGAGTTTGACTAAAGTTGTGATTTCTGGTGGAGAAGCGAAATGTTACCACCTTTGTGTGAGCACCAGCTGGATGCATCTCATGGAGCTGCCCAGAAATTTGCAACGTGGTATCTTGTGAATCCCAAGGTGCTGAGGGATGATATGATTCAGCCAGAGAAACCAGAGCTGCTGTTGTTAGAAGTTCAACTTTTTTTAGAATGTTCAAACTTTTTTTAGGCATGCACACCTTGACTGAGGTATCTCCATTTCATTTTTAGACAACTGGCGATGGAAATTCATGACTCGCTATGGGAAAATGAACTTAATTTTACAGGCTTAGCATTAACCACAGTGGGTGCTAAAGATGTCTCCCTAATGAATACTTAGCCATGAAAGAAAAATGTTTAGTACATCCTGTAATGCTTTTGTTCATTTTGTTACAGGTTGCATTGGAAGTTGAAACTCCAACTCAGATTTCTTTAGTAGATGAAACATCTGGTGAGGTAAGTAAGTCACCAAAATAAAAAATCATATCTTTGTAATGAGCAGTAATACTCTTTAAATGAGCACAGGAAACAGATGTTACCTGTAACGTCCCAAGTGGAAAAGCTGTTTTTAAAATGTATGGTCCCCTTCTCTCCACGATGGGCAGCCACATGAATTCTTCCCTGCTTTGTTGTTATTATCATAGCATTTCTTTGATAATGTCTTTCCACAGGATTAATGATCTCCTTCTCTTGTGATTTTTTTTCACCTTGAATTTCCTGGCTTATTTTAACAAGTTTTAAGTGCAGGACTTAAAGTCTTGTAGAGCATCTCCAGGCAAAGTGTATTCCAGGATGTTTCCACGATGCTTGTTCACTGGGAAGCAAGGATATAGGACTGTCCTCTGGCTGAGTGGCTTTCATGAGCACCATTCAGTATTCAGTCACCTCTTCTGGCATGGCAGGATAGTCATTGTTCTTCAGGGCTTGTTGGAATGTGAAGGGACTCTCTCTGCATTCAAAAGCAATGCTAAATGTGAGAGGCTGTGGAGAGTGAAACGTTGCTTTCACTGTGTCAGTGAAAGTACTGGCAGTACTTATAGCAGTGCGAAAATAATGCTGACCATTTCTTCCAGAAAGAAGACATAGAGGTGACACTTCTACCAGCTGGTCACTGCCCAGGATCAGTCATGTACGTCCTTTCGGTACTCTGAATGTCTCTGCTGAGAAATTTGTTGTGTAGAGTTTTCACTAAGTACTGGGTTTTTTCTGATTAGAAAAAGCTGGTAAATCTAAAATTCTTGGAGGTAACGCTGTTGTGGCCCACCAGCTTGGGTCAAGGTTGGAAAACCACTGCACTCTCTGGGATCTGTCTGTACACAAATTATTACCTTGGTGGGACAGATTACTTTTGCCTGTGCCTATGAGTAACAACTTTCTTGATTTCAACTGTACTTAAAAATGACATACGAACCTGTGATTAAAAATAAATCTTAAGAATGACATTAAAAAGAAGGTGCCCAGCTTCCTGGTACAGATTCCTAATTAGATTCCTTTGGCTGCAAGAGACTGCCCTCACAGAGTCTCTCAAGCTTTTGTCTTCAACTCCGACCAGCCCAGCCCAGGTTATTTTCCAGACACGCTGAGTCTGAATTATTTGGTTTATCTGAAATTACTCTAGGGCCAAAGTGAGCCCAGTATTTCTATTACATCATACATTAGTGACGTAGACTGCTGTAAGCAAGGTAACAAATCAGCACCTGGTATTTAATGCTTTACATCGTTGAGTTTGACCAAAGTGTTTGGGTTTGCAGGTTTTTGTTTGAAGGTGGAAATGGCACTGTACTGTATACAGGGGATTTCAGGCTTGCAAAAGGAGAAGCAACAAGAATGGAACTTTTGCATTCAGGGACCAGGTAAGGCCTCAGCTATTCATGGGATTTAGAAAGAATCAAAGATCACGCGGGTATGGACAATTCAGGAATAATGTAGTCCTTTTTTTTTTTTTTTTTTTCCCCCCACACATGTTTAATTGTGGATTAAATACATTTGCAGTAAGGCAATACTGCAGGTACAAGCCCCTTTTGACTTGCTCTTTGTAATAAAGAGAAATAATTGCCTCCTTTTGAGGAGAGAGGAAGTGGTATGGCTTGGTACTGTGCTGCGCTGCTCACTCTGATACCACATTTCTCTTTCAGAGTAAAAGACATCCAGAGTGTGTATTTGGACACCACTTTTTGCGATCCTAAGTTTTATCATATACCAAGTCGGGTAAGTCTAAATAAGCTGTGAGAGGAAAGATCCTAAAGCACTTTGGAAGTATCTTCACAGACGATTCGCAACATTTTCTAAACTTTTCAGGAGGAATGTTTAAATGGGATCTTGGAGTTAGTGCGCAGCTGGACCTCACTGACTCCCTACCACGTTGTGTGGCTGAACTGCAAAGCTGCTTACGGCTATGAATATCTATTCATAAACCTCAGTGAGGAGCTTGGAATCAAGGTAACGTTGCTGTAATTGCTGCTTTGGAACAGATCTCCAGGAGTGACTGGGGCCAGTCACTGAGCTGGAAATGGCTGTTAGAGGACTGCTGTATGTCAAAGTTGTGCACACACTTTGATTAACTTCACGTAAAAAGCTTCAGTTGTACTCAAAATGAGTTAACTACTTGATTTCCGTCTGGAACATCTGGGCCCTCCAGGGAGAAGTTAATCCCCAGTTCTCAAGCTCAGTGTTTACCTCTCTCCCTTTTACCCTGAGAATGATAAAAGCCTTCTCATTTACTTACAGCATTAATAGTTAGTAGATAAATTCTAACTTCCTTTGATGAATATCCACCCCCCCTTCAGCCCAGGAGGTATGTTCTGCTTGTTCTAGATGTCCAAGTTACTGTTGGCTAACACTTCTCCACTTGGGCATTATTAGTGGGTAGTAATTGTTTAAATGCCTACCAGCATTGGTTGTGAGCAGAACTACATCTGTATAGTTGCTCCAGCTGTGGTCTGGCAAACATCTTGAGCTCATTAAGAGTAATCTCTGCTTTTCTTTAGGTACACGTCAACAAACTTGATATGTTCAGAAACATGCCAGAAATCCTCTACCATGTAACTACAGATCGACACACGCAGATTCACGCCTGTCGACATCCTCGGGTGTGTATGAGCAAAGCTTCTGCTGCCTGTGCTGTGAAAGGCTGGTTATAGGTGACAGTGTTTTGGTCACAGAATCATAGAATGGTCTGGGTTGGAAGGGACCTTAAACATCATCGAGTTCCAACCCCCCTGCCGTGGGCAGGGACACCTCCCATCAGACCAGGTTGCTCAAAGCCCCATCCAGCCTGGCCTTGAACACCTCCAGGGATGGGGCAGCCATAACTTCTCTGGGCAACCTATTCCAGTGTCTCATCACCCTCACGGTAAAGAATTTCTTCCTAACATCTAATCTAAATCTCTTTCAGTTTAAAGCCTTTACTCTTCATCCTATTGCTCCACTCCCTGAGAAGTGCCTCCCCATCTTTCCTGTAGCCCCTTTTGGTACTGAAAGGTGCTCTAAGATCTCCCTGGAGCCTTCTCCAGGCTGAACAACCCCAAGTTTCTAAGCCTGGTCCTTTTCTGCTAATGAGGACTTGGGCCAAATGATGGCTTAATGTAAAGGAGAGGGAGAACTTCAGTTAGTCGATTGATGTTTTTTTTAAAAAAATAGGAAAAAAATATTAGCTGATGCTAGAAATAGTTTAATTGTATTTGAAAGTTGAAAAATGTATTGTTAAATGAAGTAAGACAAACTGTGGATTGGATCAGCCAAGTGTTATCCATTTCAGTATATCAAAAGCAGCTTGTATGGTGTCTCCTGCAGCCCTGCACTGTGTGTTTATAGCGTATGGCCTTCCCTTCCTGGGATGCCTATCAAGCTGGAGGCTCCAGCTTGGAGGAGTGCAGGTGGAAGTGGAAATGGCACATTGGGGCACTGGTCTCTGTGGTTGATTTACTTTGTCAGCGGCACTATGGAAGCAAGATGCAACAGCAAAGAGAGTTTCAAGGGAGCTGGAAGTGAGATGAAAACTCGTCTGGCTAGATACTGTGTTGCTCAATTTCTGGGGGGGGGGGGGGAGGGAGGAGGAAAGGTCAGGATTACACTTAATTTTATATTGCATTTGACAGGATGATGACTGCTTTCGGGGGAACAGGCTGCCCTGTGGGATGACTTGCCAAAACGGAACTCCCTTGCACATAATCAGCATCAAACCCTCCACTATGTGGTTTGGAGAAAGGATCAAGAAAACCAGTGTAATAGTGAGGTGAGCATTTGGGCCACGCAGAAACCTGTTTTTTTTGGGTGCATATCTTGCCTGACACTGGTAGAACTGAATTGCAAAATGGACTTTTTAAAAGTAGGTTATGCTTGCCTGTTACTGAGGATGAAGAACAGTTACCTAATTTTTGTGCCTCCTCTTTTGTTTTTTGTTTTTTGTTTTTTTTAGGACTGGGGAGAGTACATACAGAGCTTGTTTCTCTTTCCACTCTTCCTACAGCGAGGTTTGTATATTTCCAGTACTGAGTATACAGTGATTTTAAAAAAAATCTTTTTTTTTCTTTTATTTTGGAGTGAATGACATGCCTTGCAACAATAAAAAAAAATTTCAGTAATAAGACAGAAAGGGGTAGGAAGTTCTGGAAACTGAAGACAGAAGTTTCTTTTAGTAGAGCTGCAGAAAAGCACGTTGGGGTAGGGCAGGGTCACAAGCCTGTTTCTTCCTTTTCTCGAAGTATAGGTCACTGCTACAATTGTTCTGACTGCCTTTCCGTTTAGATTACTCTGTAACTATGCAGTGCTTAAAGCTTGGAATTTTGGTTTTCAATACATTGTTTATTTGCTGTGACTCAATTTTGGTGGGTTTGCCATCTTTTCCCTTCTCACACATTTAAACAGACTTTTCTCACATTGTAGCTGCCGCTGTTATTCCTCTTTCCATGTTAAAGACTAAAAGGAAATTGGTCAGGGCAGCATCCTCTCCAGAACCACACGCTTTGATGGAGATTATTCAGAGCCCTAGGAGGACGGTCCTGTTTTTAAGATCCTGGTTAAGTTTAATTTGCTCTGTAGAATTTTAAATGGAAGTACTGGTGTAGTACATATAGTGTGGCAGTATGTATGTAGTACATACAGTGTGGCTGGCAGAATATGGGGTACGGTGGGTTCTAACAGTCTCGTGCCTCCACCTGCAAAAATAGATGTGTCCAGCTGGTTTCTATAGATAGAGTGTCATCTGCACACTTGCAAGTGCTTTCAGTGCTGATAAAGCCTCAGCTGGAGTAGAGTTCCCCAAACCCAACAAATTCACTGTCTGGAGAGTATCTAGAAGACAACAGAGCAAGGTGTGGAAAAAGTGATGTGTTTTGTTATAACAAACTTTTATAGTGAACTGAAGGGAGACTTTAGGAACAGTCTTTGAGGAAGGGAAGGCTTGATCTGCACAACTAGAGACCTGAAGTCCAGTAAGAAAAACACCGGTCTGAAAAGACGTACAGCAGTAAGGACAGGGAAGCACCGGATCCCATTCCCTAAGAACGGGTGTCCAGCCTTTCCTTTCGGAGATAGTGATGTCTGTGTAGTAGATGATAATTGCCATGAGGTGGTTTGGGGAGGCTGCGTTCTCAGCATCCTTTTATTGCTAAGGACCTATCTGCTTCAGTAGAGTTTTGGCTCATGGGTCATACTGGTCTTCACATGAGACAACTGGTAGTATTTGTTGTGGGTGTGCTTTGATCGGTTCTGCCATTAAGTGAAATTATTAATTGTTGATGTAACTTGGTAAACTGCTTCTTTTCAATTTAGATTAAGGATTTCCTGAGCTATATCTGTCCTGTGAATGTGTATCCCAATGTACTGCCAGTGGGTGGGACAGAAGACAAGGTTATGGAAATGTAAGTGACCAGTGGCTGCTGAATGGAGCTGATCTAATCTCTGCTCTTGTCAGGACAACTCTTCTCCTGAATCCCAGCCTCTCAAGAAGGCCACTGCCTTTTGCTTTACTTGTTTGATAATTCAGTTGTTTGGTTTGTTTTTTTTTTCCCCAAAATGCAGCCCAGCAAACTTAGAATCATACAATAGAATGATTAGAGTTGAAAGGGACCTTAAAGATCATCGAGTTCCAACCCCCCTGCTCTGGGCAGGGACACCTCCCACTAGACCAGGTTGCTCAAAGCCCCATCCAGCCTGGCCTTGAACACCTCCAGGGATGAGGCATCCACAACTTCCCTGGGCAACCTGTTCCAGTGCCTCAACTGGAGCTTTTGAGCTTTCTGAAGAACACTTGCATGTGGTGCTAAGTCTGAGAGTTTGTATTCCACATGCTACTTATATCTACGTATAGAGGCTTTTCTGCTGCTAAACTCTGAATAGAACCTGAACACACTTCATTCTGTGACCTATTTCTATTTGTTACTGCTACTTCTCAGAAGTTTCTTGTAAAGAGGGTTTCTCTAGGAACCTGAACTCCGGGCTTCTGTTGAGCATCACAGAGGCCTGTACTCTTGTGCTGTTCAGATGTCAGCAGCTTAGAGAGCGCTCTTGTGGACCAGAGAGCAGGGGTGTCACAGTCTGAACAAAATGGGGACTCATTTCTTTGTTCCTTTTTCTGTTCCTCCTTGATAAGAAAGGAGATACCATTATGGAATAAAACTGCAGTCAGATCTAAGCAAGGGACAAAAGTTTCCAAAGGTCTACGTGTTTTGAAGTAAATATAAAGCAATTACAGACTTCTACCTTTAAGCTGCCAAATCTCACCAATGAATTAAGAACTTTTCCTTTGCTATTGGTGCCATTAACACTTTTGCTGCAGTGCCAGTGAAAGAGGCAGGTGAAAGAACGAAGCATACTTAGATCAAGTTAAAATATTTACTTTTGCTCCTAAAAGCGTGTGCTGAGTCCTAAATATTAATCGCTTTCCTCATTCACCTCAGATTAAAGCCGTTATGCAGGTCCTACAGGAGGAACCTGGAACCCAGGTACAAGCCCTTGGGAACACTGAAGAGAGTCCACAAGAGAGACTCTTCTGATACAGGTAAAGGTTCTGCTGGTGCTGCCGTGCCTTAAGTGAAAGTCTGAGACTAAGCAGAGGTGCCAAAGGCCGTGGTGTTCACCAGAGTCTGTCTGTGTTCAAAGCAACTTTAGAAAAGAGAAATATAAATTAAACAAACTTGGGTTTTAGGAGAGCGAGAGCATTCTAACTGTGTAAAATCACACTTACTTGCAATCTTAAAATGTACTTAATGCTTAACAGCACTTTGAAGAGTTCTGTTCCACAGTCTTAGACCACCCCACCCGAAACTGTTTCTAATGGGATTTGTATCACCTCCAGTGTTGTGGGGGACAGAGTGCCCTATCAGTGTAATTGCTCCACTTCATTATCTCATGCTACTGGTGTTGTCACAGCTAGCAGCTTTTAAAATTTATGATGGTAAGCAGATGCTGTACAGAACCTCTGGGATACCACCTGGGAACTAGAAGAGAACTTTGGCCCTGCTGCATTCTCTTTGGCTGTTTCTGAGGTGCCAAGTAGGCACGGGTGATGTAATCCTGGCAAAACACCTCAGGGCTCTGAATAAATGTGTCTGCCCGGGCTACACCTCATCTGCCGCAGCTTACATGGAGGATGGCAACCAGCAGCTTTCCTTGTAAGGCACTGTGCTAGACAAGGCAAGGCAAACATCATCAGTCTCCATCCTGGTTAAAAAACTCTTCTTTTCATACTAAATTAATATTTTATATTTATTCCCCCCATTCTTTTCTTGGCAGATGAAGATGATCTCTTTGATACAGAACTAAGTTCTGCAAGGCCTAAGATTCCAAAGCAGCAGAGAGAAGAGAGCAGGCCCTGCAGCACAGGACGATCTGAAAATGCTGAAGGCAACGTTAATGAGGGCACAGAAAGTTACAAAGTGACCACAACTTACACCTCCCTCAAGGCTGACTTCCTGGACTGTGAGGAATCAAATGATGATGATGATGATGATGAAGAAGAATCTGAAAACAATATAGTTGAAGTTCTTTCCTGTGAGCCAGATGCCACTTCCACATCACATTTCAATGGAGTAACTAGCGATGAACAGGAGTCTAATGCCGATGTCCCTTGCTGGGATGCATTTTTTAAGTGCAACAAACTAGAAGAAAGCTCTGAAAATGAGGACAACTTCCCATCGTCAGCAGATGCTGGGGGCTCCCAGTCGCTCTTCAGCGATTCGGATGGAGTAAGCGACTCAACGCACATCTGCTCCCAGAATTCTTCTCAGTCGACGCACATCTCGGAGCAGGGGAGCCAGGGCTGGGACAGCCAAATGGACACAGTACTCATTACCTCCCAGGAGAGAAACGCCTTGGACTTCAGCTGCTGCGGCAAAGGTGGGAGCAGAGCGGTTGTTTCTGTGTTGCAGGAGATGGGCAAAGACGGTCAACCCGACGGCGGTAGGTGGAAGCCACTGGGTCAGAACAGATCTGGTGCCTACGATGTTGGCTGTGACTTGGAAAGCAAAGACACGGAGAAAGGTGCGGAAGCTGGCGCTGCCCACGTGCGGGATGTGCTGGTGGAAACAGGCGACAGCTCCAGGACTCCTGATCTACAACTGAGGAGGGATTCCCAGAGCTCCTCTGACTTCGAAATTCCCTTGACTCCTGATGCTGAAGCGCCTCAGCCAGACAAACTGTGCTATCTGTATAAGAAGCTGGCAGCAGGTGAGAACATACTCAATGAGAAAAAAGTCACCTGAAGACGGGTATAACAAATACTGAAATCTGCTTATTAAACTCCAAATTACTTCTCTTTAGTGCCAATTACTATCTGCATCTCTGCTAACCGATGCTTTTTTCAGGAATATCTTACTGTCATGAATAGACATTTGCGGCCTCTGTGACTTTGTTTCCTCCATGAAATACTGAAAAGGAAGTATTCCTTGGAGGGACTGTAAAAGCCTTCAGTTCTCCAGGCCTGTAAGGAGACAAAAAACAGACCAGAGAAAACTAAGGGTAGAACACTAAATGAAATTTAGTGTTTCTCTTTATTATGAGCTCTAAGAGTTTGCCTTTTTGATATAGATGTGATCTCAGGTTTTAATAAAATACCACATTTTTAACTGTGGAGAGGAACAAGACATCTTTTAGGAACAATTATGCAAACAATGCAATAGTTTCACTTCTACTTTAATCCTGAGTTTTCCCCATAGTGTTTTTTAAAAACAGCTGCCCAGAGTAGAGAATTACTGACAATATTTATATTTTTTAAAAAAAACAAATCAAATTGTACTTTTCGAGCAGTCTGTGTTTGCACTGAGCAAGTGTCATCCAATTTGATCTCCTGGATGAGGTGAGGCACTGTACACCATCCTCTATGGTTTAAATCTAAGTCATTGCAAACAACTTGTCATCGGTTCCTCTGCGTTTTGTTTCATTCTGATTTTTTTTTTCAGAACTACTTAAAAATAAAATCCTGTGGCATATAGCCTGCTCCAGAGCTAAGTCACAGCAACAGAAGCCAACCTGTTATCCTGGACAGGGGGTTGTGTTACTCAAGACTCTTGTATTAGTACATTTCACCACCTCTGCAACATTCTGTTGACTTCAGCCAGTTCAGACATGTTTAGATTTCTTTTTTAAATCAAAGACAATAGATTCTTCATGCATGTGTGCCAAATTTCTTAGCATCTAAAATGGAAATGGTATTCAGGTTTTTGGTAAATGGCAGTCCCTACAATGCCTAAACAGCATTCTCTACTGCCTAAAGAGCAGTCGGCATATGAGAATCCACGTGGTCCTGTAGTCCTAAAGAATTAAACAGACTTTTACTATGACAGCTTGCCCCTCTCTGTACATCTTCAGTCTCTCTGCCATCTTTAGCGATCCAGGAATGATAAACCAGCTAGCATCCAGCTATTGGGAACAGTGACAGGAAGGCAATTAAAAAAGGAAAAAAAAACATTGCTATCATCTATGTATGGTCTTAAGGATAAACAAGTCCATTTATTTCTCCACTGTTACCTTGCCCACTCTGTTCCTGGGATTTGTTAACAGATATGCCAAATGTGGTCTATCAACCTTTTTTTTTTTTTTTAAACAAGCTGTAGCAAGCACAACTGCTGTTGTAACTACCTCTGTGAATAAAGTCATACAGAGCAAAATCTCTTCTGTTGGCTTGTTTCCTTAACTGTAAAATATGCCTATGTTCTGGGATGAACCCACTCTGCTTTAGACAAAGTCAGTAGCATAAATTTACACTGTTTCTTCTCAGCTGTAAAATGATTAGGAAACACATGACTTCCTCACGATCGCTCTACCACAGTATATACAGTGCTAGAAAATTTGGGTACAGAACAAGAATTAAGAGGTTGCAGTCTTAAATTCTACTGCTACAGCTAATTTTGACAGGCTAAGATAATATATATTATTTTTTTGTTAAGAATGACAACAACAAGAGAAAAACTAAATTTAATTTATTTTATCAAAAAAATACAGGAAGGTAGCAATACTAGAGATCACACATTATGAAAAGAAAGTGTTCCTGAGCTTAACAAACTGCATATTCTAATGTACACAGTCCTAAAACATGCAGCAGAAATAACCAAAAGATGAATTTGAAATTTAGTAAGTAGGTAATAGCTTTTCTTACAGGTGATCCTGCAGCTTTAGTTTTGCTACCAAAAAAATAAAATTAAACCCAACAAAAAAGAACAGCGAGAGGACAGGTCACAGGTTACCAGTCTCTAAGAAGTGCATATAGACCAACTGACCCGGTGGCTGTGGCGATGCTGACAGACCACAAAGCAATACAGGCAGAAGCGAGGCTGGCGTAGGGTCCTTAAGAAATTGAAAATAGCTATTTCTCCTTTTCCAATTTGGCAATTTCCCCCAGAAACTGATAAAAACAGCAAAAGGAGTTTTAAAACTGACGCAGTGTCGCATTAAGCTAATTCACTGAATGCAATCCAAATGGACTGTGGATATATAAATATAGAATACTGTTCAAGGCTCTAAATTGGAAACTGGGAATGTGGGTTTACTTCAAATAAGTACAGAATACTGTTACCTCCCAGAACATAAATTAACAGTCCTCTATTTATCACACAAGAGGTAACAGACGTATCCTTAATGAACAGCAGTGTTATTCCAATGCTGGTGGTAACATATACTGCCCTGGGAAAAAGGCAGGCGCCGAACTAAAGTAAAACTTCGAAGACTTTTATCTTTTAAAATGCATTCACTTGCAATTTTTAAATCAAACTGGGCATGGGCAAAAAGAGGGTCGAACCAGCCCTTGTCTCATCTTGTACAGAAAACCTGATTTGGTAAGGAATCCGTTTCCTGTGGCAGCCGCTCTCGCCATCCCGCACCCACAGGGAAGGCTGCGGTGGATTGAGGAGCTGGAGGCTGCGGGCTCCATCCACGCGGAAACGCATCGCCGAGTCAGGCTACATGCAAGAGAAAGCACTAATGGCTCCAAATGATGTCCGATCACCTAGAGTTTGCTAGCGTTAAAGCTCCCCATTCCACTTCAACTTTACATATTTAAAAAAATAAATCATTAGAGGTGTGGCGTGATAAAAAAATTGGGTAGATTCAGCATTTATCCGAGCGTGTGGATACAGGTGAGCCTGGTAATGTCAAATACTTTCAAATCTAAGCGAAATCCCTCCTATTCATTAAGCAATATAAAGTATCTCTTTCAGCGTGTATCTCCCTGTATTGTAGATTACAAAACTTCCACAGCAGTTTCAGTGGCCCACACTAGTCACCCCAGCCATGAAACCGGTTCTGGCTAGAAGCATATAAAATGTCCCTTTCTGCCAAAGAGCTGGATCTTCAGTGCAAACACAACTGTGCTTCTTACGGAATAACCAACCTGTATTATCCTCTGAAGCACTCTTCTTGGAGTGCCAGTAATTAACATGGAAGTTAAGGCATTTTCTAACAAATTAAGTAAACGGTTATATGCTGGGTTAGCGCGACTTCATTCACCTGAGCCAACAGCTGTGCACCTTATAAAGGTAACGAGCTGACCTATGATACATAGCGAGCATCCATTTATGGAGCAACATTATTCTGCCTGACCCCGTCAACATTTACATGATTTGTAAGCAATATGCAAGTTTTACAAGCTTTTTAATCCATGAGAATAAAGCACTTAGATCACTCCCGCAGCACAGACCTTGGCTGTAAGTCCACTCATAACCCCACCCCCTCAAACTGCTCTTCAGCGTTTCTTGAAGCCAAGCAAAACTTAGCATACATTACAAATAGATCGAGACAAGTTTAAGATGATCAGGAAAAAATAATAAAAAAAAAGAATACTCAAGTAGCTGAAGAACAGTACATTTCTCAGCTTTTACATTCAAGAACATCTTACAAATATTTAAAGCAACTGGGTAAATTCCTCCCCTAGTCTAACTTCACTTAACATTTCTGCAACAAGAAAAACCATGCCTAGTATCTTACAAGTCTGTCACTAAATAAAAAAGGTCACAGTATTTAAAAGCTTAATCAAAAGGAGTTGCAAATACAAATCAATTCCCAGGGTATTTTTGCACGTAACAGATAACAGAGCACATCTCCACAACACATCAGCTTCGTTAGACAACGGGCTGCTCTCCCTAGTCTTTTGTCATCCCCACGCTGTAGCCAGTCATTGGTTTCAGCAATGACCGCCCCATTTCTGCAATGAAAACGGCGCACGTTACTACCAACAATGTGGTATTTAGAGCCGCAAACCTCCTATAGCACCCTACCTAAAAATCAGAACAATTGACAAAAATACATTATCTCTTTGTAAAACTTCTAAATAACATCAGCTAAAAACGTCTTGAGACCTTGACCTTACATCTAGAATCTGCTGAAGCCAATTGCTTTACGTGCATGGGGTTCGATGGACATTTTACAATTTGCATTCCTGTGAACCTTTACTTAGGCACAGTCTGATGGCTGACCCTAATCCTTCACCCTCTTGCCAGGAATGTTATTGCTAATCTCTTGAAGCTTTTATTTACACCACAGAAACGCAAAAGAAGCGTCATCGATGATTCAGGATTCCAATCAAATGCCTCCAGACTTTTCAAGGTATAAAAAATACATAACATCACTTCATCCCCCTGTAATCAGCTCCTAAAAAGCCTACAGCTGTAAGCTCACAATTGAATATTCAAATAGAGGTATATTTTTAAGGAGTTTTCTTATTATACCTTTTACTGCTTCCTAAATTACAGTTCTAGAAAAATCAATTTTTAAGCCCAGCTATTTGCTGCCACGTTACATCTCTTTCTTTGGCCGCTGCCATTTCAATTACAAATGTAATGCCTTGTTTTCGTTGTACTTATTTACACTAGATGTAAGAATACTTGAATATAGGTGTGAAAGAAGAGTCCTCTTAAAACACATTTAAAAGAGAACGAAGTATTTGTGACTTTGGATACCCAAGCTCAGTTGAGATAACCTCTGCAACACACAGCTCCGCATTTACAGACAGTCCTGATCCTCTTCCTGGATGGGCTAAGACCATCGGCAGAGTCTGAGGTCAGATCTATCGAACCTGTGACACGGACAAATACAAATAAGGAAATTTTAAAAGACAGATCGAAAACCGTGCTAGGTATTAAAAGCCTTCAAAAAGCCATTTTCTAACTACTTACACACCACCCAGCATAAATACCAGAATCCAAAGCTCAACAACCTCGAGCCTTGTACCCTCAGCTCTGTGTCCGTACCGGTCAGCTGAGAGCGCGGCCTGCCCTGAACACCGACGTCAGACAGCACAAAGAAAGAGGAGTTTAAAGGATTTAAATAAGATTAATTTGTCAGCACTTCAAGAGAGCTTCTACATGAATGAGGTAAAGCTCTGGAATAGGAAGAGGCTTCTTTGAAATCCACATAGCAAGGCCAACAAATCATTGCTGCTGTGGATAAATGGTCTGCACACAGAGTTTGAGACACACAACAGCCCTGCCAGCAAACCTCAAGAATTTTTTATTGTATTGGAAAAAAAAATATAAAAATAATCAAGTCATAGTTTGGGTTGGAAGGGGTTAAAGACCATTTCATCCAACCCCCTGCAGTGGGCAGGGACATCTTGCACTAGACCAGGTTGCTCAAAGTCCTGTCCAACTTGACCTTGAAGGCCAATTATCAAAGAATCATCAAACAGCCCAAGCTGGAAGGGACCTCAAAAGATGATCTGGTACAACCTTTAGTGGGAAAGGGAGCCGAAATGACATTGTCTGTCACCCTGTCAAATCACATCTTGAAAACTTCCAGTGATGGAGACTCCACCATGCTCCTGGAAAGGTTGTTCCAGTGAGCGACAGTTCTCACTGTAAAAAACTTTGGACCCTCCTTCCATCCTAAACATCCGTCCTATAGGACCTACATCCACAACTGAAGCCTACAGACAGCAGAATCCAAAGACAAACCTCTGGTGCCTTGGACCACTCAGCTGTTACAACTGTCTTTATAACTATCACTAGCAGATTACTTAGAAAGTAGTTTCCCTGTAATGCCAATTTCAATAAAGGAAAGTTTTTTAATGGTAGCCTGACCAGTCCTTTGAGCATTCTTGTGATGAATTGTCAAAATAATTTGCCTTGTCAGACTTTCCAGCCACAAGCCCTTGCTATGCTTTGCTGCACCTGGGGAGAAATAACCCCATGCAGCAGAACAGGTTGGGGGCTGACATGCTGGAAAGCAGCTCTGAGAAACACCTGGAATCTTGGTGGGCAACTGGATGACCATGAACCAACAATGTGCCCCTGTGGCCAAGAAGGACAATGGCATCTTGGGGTGCATCAAGAACAGTGTGACCAGAAGGTCGAGGGAGGTCATCCTGCCCTTCTACTCTGCCCTGGTGAGGCCCCATCTGGAGCACTGTGTCCAGTTCTGGGCTCCCCAGTTCAAGAAGGACAGGCAGCTGCTGGAGAGGGTACAACAAAGGGCCACAAAGATGATGAGGGGCCTGGAGCTCTCTCCAAGGCTGAGGGACTTGGGTCTTTTTAGTCTTGAGAAGAGAAAATTTAGGGGGGATCAAAGGGAGGCTGTCAGGAGGACGGGGCTGGTCTTTTTTCAGTGGTGCCCAGTTACAGGATGAGAGGAAATGGGCCCAAACTTGAGTATAAGAAGTTCCACCTAAACGTAAGGAGGAACTTCTTTACTTTGAGGGTGGCAGAGCACTGGAACAGCCTGCCCAGGGAGGTGGTGGAGTCTCCTTCTCCGGGGACATTCAAACCCCCCCTGGACATGTTCCTGTGCAACCTGCTGTAGGTGGACCTGCTTTGGCAGGGGGGTTGGGCTAGATAATCTCCAGAGGTCCCTTCCAACCCCATACCATTCTGTGATTCTGTGAAGCACTGGAGGAGGTAACACACCAAAGGTGAATGCAAAAGCTTCTAGGTGTGCTCTGTCTGCTACACTCAACAAGCAACATCTGTTCTAGAATGCACAGAGCTGTGCTTGGGAGATGCAGCGCCTGACCCAAAATCCTATCATCACTCAGGCTGCAACAAACCCCACCTGCGCCCCAAACCTCCCATAAGAACAGTGTTAAAATCTGCAGACCTTTCATCTGATAGTCAAAGGTTAGCTCTTCTCCAGCCTTGATGGTTCGCGTAGAGAACAGCGCTATTCGAGGAAGACGCAAGTCGAGGTTATCAATAAACACATTGAAGACTTGAAGATTTGGATCACACTGTAAGGCAAAAATTAACATAGTTTGTGTTAAGAAAAATGCACAGTAAGTTTCACTGAAGTGTTTAAAGCAGGGTCACAGGAAAGGAAGAATTAGTCCTCCTCAGTGACATAATTCTGAAGCCAAGTTATCTTCTGAAATCAACAAATTACGGTCCTGAAATAGTGTTAAAGGAGAAAACTCGCAGCTTAGGTTCCTTTCAAGAAGGCAACCTGTATACAGTATGTAGGCTACACTGATATGCAACAGCCTATTAAAAAAAAAAAGGTACCTTCAAAAGGTGACAATAAAAAAGATGGCAAACAAAGCAATTAAAGTTATATTCTGAGGTTAGTATTTACCTACAAAGCACACAAAACCCTCATAAATTGAAAGAAAAAACCTAGCATTTCAAGCACCACACACTCACTAGTCTGTAATTAGGTTTAAGCACTGCTTCCAGGCCAGAAATAGTATCTTCATGTTATGAATAAATTTCCATTTTCAGTTGCTAACCTGCTTGACTCCTGATTATCTGCTGTGGGCTTGGTGGCAGGGGGAGGGCCAAGGCCTCTAAGCACGAACTAAGAAACCCTTAATTGTTTTTTCTGGATTAAGTCTCAGAAGTCAGCAGTCACTGAGGCAGTTTGTTAAACTGTACATGTTTTTTCCTCTGTAATGGTAAAATATAGCCCACTTTAAAGAATAGGAAGTGAAGTCAGATATTTAACTTTACACTTAAGAGTGAGAAAACTTCACTCCCATTCCTGAAAGTGAAGAGTAACTGGTTGTATCTAAAATTGTTTTTCATCCCTCTCCCTAGCAAGCCTGTAGGAAACACAAACATCATCAGCTCATAAATGTGAAGACACGAGTTTACTGTATTCGTAGAACACTGACTGCATCCCTCACAGACATTACATCAGTAAGAAATAATAATTTTTAATTCAGGAATGATACATAATTTCTTTACAGATGCAGTTCAGCCCTCTTGCTTTAGGTACTTCAGTTGAACAGGAAAGAAAACTACAAAAACTTCTTTTTTAACATTTACTTTTGAGTTCTCTGGCAAGTTGAGATTTGATGAGGAGGGAAGAAGGTATCTACAGGGGAGAAATACCAACGAAAGCCTAGGAATTTTAAATTTTTCCTCTACCAATGTTTGAGGAATGAAATTTGGCATAACCCCCCATCCTGCCCTGCTACAAAGTACTGCATCAGTTCCTATTGTCTTCGACTCTTCACTAATCTTATTAAACACTTCTCAAATGTTAGGTCTTTTAGGTACATGGTAAAAAACACACCCAAACCAGCCCTATATTTTGGTTGTCTAGAACCAGCAGATTCAGTGACAACCCCAGTCCTACCAGATGCCCACTTCAGGCAGCTTCTCATTCCCATATTTTCGTAGTCAGTCCTGCTCTGAGTAGGGCTAAGAATTCTGTTCTACATATTATGTCATCTAACTGACTGGACATAAGATGGCCAGAAAAACTGTGAATATGGCAAAATATTTACAATAGGAGAAGATAACTTCTGTCACGGTTAAGATAATTCTCCAATTCTTAGTATACAAAACAAGGTCTTACGCTGTGATTCACGAAGTGGGACACATTTCCATATCGAGCTGCATCTACTGTAAATTCATCTGAGTCATAGTCCAAATCAAACAAGTAAGTATTTCCCTGGTTGTCATAGAGCTGGCCTCGTCTCTCTGCTTCTTCACTTGTAATCACCTAAAGGAAAGAGAAAAAAAGAAAGCTGCATCATATTATTCACTATTACTAAATTAAGAAAAAAATCACCATCAAGTTAGGAAAAAAAAACCCCAAAACTTTGTGTAGTAAAAAATACCACATTCACTTCTTAATGTTGAGATAGCATTCCATTTCTAATGAGTAAATAATACACAGATACAGGTAAACTAATTTGTTAGTGACTGAGGCTTCTCTGGATGTAATTTGTCTGCAGCACTACCTTGTCTCAGGTGAAAAAATACCAGGACCTTCTATTAAAGAGTTTTGATGACGACTGCTTCAACTGCTTTACTTGAAGTTTCTATACACACAATTTTTTCATGAGACCCAGAAAGCTTTGTTTACTTCACACAAAATAAAGTTTTGACTTTCTCCCTTTGCACAAAGATCAACAAGTATCAATCTTCACAACCCAGTTATAATTACAGTCCAGTATCCCTCTCTATAAGCATCTCTCCCTGCTATTTTTGACTGCAATGAAGGATCCTATTCCTGATAACTTCAGATACATCACTTCACAAAGCTGAATCTGTGCAATTAGGTTAGCATGAGGTAGAGACCCAGAAGCTCCCCAAAGGAATAAAACACCTAGTCACTTCTGACAGAAGCAACAGCTTAAACAATTTCATCTGCAGCCTGTTATGTTAAGCGTATTCTGTTGTGTGGACTCAGTAAAGAAATCACAATTTGTCAGCAAGACAGGTACAAAATGTGGCGGAACTGGACAAAAATCCCCTTTAAAAAATCTTTCTGACACATCAGATTCAATAACTTACTCAGCAACAGGGAATAAGCAGATTCAGGTGAAAGGGTAAATACACACTCTTTCCTTTGAGCAACAACATCACATCACCATCACTCTGCATTAACCCCTCAACAGGGGGATTCTGAATGACCCATAAAAAAGGCATGAACACGAGAAGCTAGATTTGGGGCAGGAAGGATGGAGGAAATACGATAAAGACATAAACATCAGTACGAAGGAATTATTTTGAGTCAACTTAGTAGCAAGGCAGATTTGTTGGCAGAAACACTTGATCAGAGCCGCTGCCAGGAGCTACTGACGTAGAGAGCCCCGAAGCAGAGCAGAGGTTGAACCACACAAACACAGGGCAAGAAAAGAATCTCAAGAATAACTCAAGTTCTGTGTTTTATAACATGAAAGTTCTGTTTGAAATAGTATGAGACAGAGTAAACAGGTTAACATCCATACTCCAAATCTCATTCTGGATGTTAATCAGAAGTAATAAATAAAACAAATAATAGAGTGTTTGGAAATACTACCTTAAAAGTTCAGACACAATAGCAAAGGGACTGACAAACTGGGTGGGGAGTTTGGTAACAGCTGTGGTTGGGGAACAGCAACATTGACAATAGTAAAGATGACCAGGCAAGAATGAAGAATACAACTCCCATGAAAGAAAGGAAGGACTTGCCTTTAGAAATACTATTATGGGACATATCTAAAATAATTCTTTGCAAAATATGGGATGAGTATTCTCTTCAACATATGGGACAAGTATTCTCTTTACATGCAACCTTTGGCAACTGCTCTGGAATGTAGGAACATACTGAACAATATAATTTTACTGAGATCTTGAGCGTTTATTTAGTGTATTTCACTACTCAAAAGTAGAAGTTAATAAATGTTAAAACTGAAAGAGAGCTCATGATTTATGTCCAATATTTCCTTTATTATAAATAATTTATCTATATGATAATATATATGATATATACATACCTCTCCAACATACTCCATCACAAAACTGTTGGTATTAATTTTCTGGAGGGTTTTCACTCCCCAACCACGGCCATTGTTGGTTCGGAAGATGCAGAGAGTATACGGTGTACCTTTCTGTACTATCCTATTGGGGCAGTCAGGCCCACACCTGCAAAACGAATTGCATTCATAGATGGGCAAACCAGGCTGGATTTTCAACTTCTTTCGTTTATTGTAAGCCAAAATAAATCCAGCCTCCTTCGGACAGCACTTCTCAGCAGGGCAGTCAGTGCATTCACAGCCAGTCGTTATTCCATTTATTACATTTATTCCCGGAGCAGGTTTATATTCATTAATGTAATAGAAGTCTAAGGGAGGGCCTTCGAGATCCACAGTGTTTTCTACCAGAATCATCGCTTTATGGTTCTTTTTCCTGTTGAGTTCTTCCTTCCATCTCTGCAGAGCTATTCTTTGCTTAGCTTTCTTTACAATGTAATCAGCAACTGCAGGCTGCAAGGCTTTAACGTGGTTTCTCACTTTCAGTGCTTTGCCCTCTCTCATCCGAGACAAGTATTCGTTCTTGTCACTAAGAAAGTTCTGAAGAATCAATGGGCAATTCAGATTGCTCTCAGGTTCCCAAGTATTTGAAGATTCGGGCCATCCTTTCCACTTCACAAGATAGTATGCCGTGCCCTTGAAATACAGAAAAAGATACAGATTTAGCCACATTTCATTTTGCTGAAATCTAGCATGACAGAGTACACAGACAAACACAAAAGAGCTCTGGAGTTAAGCAACGGCCTATAGAGCAAAAGGTCTTGACGTCCCCATAACAATTAAATTTGGGGAGAAAAAGAAAAATCAAGCTTTCTGCTTGCAAATTAACTTACAGCACAACTTTAGATGCTTTACACATCATTTCTAGGGGCAAAGAAATAAACAGCTGGGATGAACTCTGATTGCTAATGTTATACCTAGAGGAGGCTAGTTAAGGCTGTTAAGTAAATTTTACTAAGTAGTTGTATCACATACAAACAAAAAAATTCTAAACTGACAAAAAACCCTCTAAAAACCACTAGGTGTCATATCAACTGTCCTCACAGAAGATTAGTCTACTTAAAACTCTAATCCACTCAAAATACAGTATTTTGTATTTATAATCAAGAAGCACAGGTTTTATACTTATTTTAAAGCAGCCGAATAACTGTAACAAGGCCAAATGCTGAGACTGAATTTCACTGGCACAATCGAGCCATAGGAATCCAGCTGCAGCACATGGCCCTAACCCTTCATCATACAGACTACGGCAACAGTCAAGAGAGAAATACAGACTGTTACCTGAGAATAAAGGAGAAGCGTCGTAATACATAACAACCTACAACCTAAAAGCATCAGCATTTTGCTTTACTTCTAGATAGGCAAAGGTGAGAACATTTCATATTCTAGCATCCCTGGAATTTCAGAAAAATTGAACTTCCTTCAACATACCGAAAGCAGTAGTTATACCACTTTCAGTTTATAGTTCAAAGTGTAAAAGGTTATTTCGTTCGATGTCAGCAAGAGCTTTGTCCTCACAGCCCCGCTACTTTGCATCATACGCAAAACTACCTTTGGCTCGCTTCCAAATTTCAGCTGAAAGAGTGATCAAATCGGTCTGTGTTTCTCTTACCTCTTCTACCTTGTAGTCACACAAATACTCCACCTCATAACTCTTTAGATTCCTGTTGGTGATTCCAATGGATTTACATCTGAGATTTTCCTTCCTACATAATTCTTGGAGGGTCTCAAGTGAAGCTAGACATGGCACATACCAAGCTACAATAAGAAAATTGGTAAAGAATCCTATTTAATGTCTCGGCTGAATTGAAACCATTACGCCTTATCCCAGAGTCCCCACATTATCATTTGCCGTACCAGTTCACCAGTCCCTTGGACAACTCACAAACTCAACCCTTCTCTAACAGGTAAAGCGAAACACGTCAACAATCCCCTCCCTGCACTTTTATTCATTACAGTATGTACCTTTAAAAAGAACAACAAACATTTTTGGACAGCGGAGACTTCCACAGGTGAAAGCTGCACTAAGAAGGGGGTAATATTCCTACAATTAAAGCATCTCATTCACCACTCAACTACGGCGACGGAGGAAACCCTCTCTTTATTCAGCGAGACCGTCAAATATCTGCAGGTCGCCAAGAGGAAAGGAGCACTCGCCACGCAACCATGGCGACTGGCCGAGGGCAAAGAAAAGATCCACAGCGCTTTTCCAGAAAGATCGCGGGTGCCTTGTCAGCTCCGGCGGGTTTAAAGGGAAGCGGAGCGAACACGGCCGGAGCTCCGGCTCCCTGTCACAGTCGGGGGGGGGAACGCACCGCCGGGGTGGGGAAAGGAGAGGAGCTGTGAAGGTTAGAGCCTCCCCCCCTCTCCCCCCAGCCTCCGGGCCACCCCCGGGCTCCCCCGCCTCAGCACCCAGGGTACCCCCCGCCGCCCCGGCCGGGAAAGGGCGGCCCCCGGGGGCAGTCCTCCTCCGGGCCGCGCCGCTACAAGTTGAGGGAAGGCGGGGAGGGGGCGGCCGACGCCGCTCCG
>JAOTQQ010000001.1:8179078-8194740 GCA_026546715.1 Gallinago undulata | reverse complement strand
CCCCCCCCCCCCCCCCCCCCCCCCCCGCCCCCATATTTACCTCAGGAACCTACCCGCCCGCTCTCCCTCCCGCCGGGCAGCGGGCAGAGCCCCCCACCGAGGAAGCGGGTCCCCGGCCCTCCGGCGGGCCGGCTGAGGGAGAAGGAGGGATCGGCAACGATCCGAGCGGAGTTGGGCGTGTGGGGAGAGGGTCTCCCAGGCCCGAGAGGCAACGGGCGGCCTCCCCCCTCCTCCGTCCCACCCAGCGCAAGAGAGAAGGGAAGGGGGAAGCCCGATGGACGCCCCCATCCCCGGTCACGGCGGCTCCCTCACCTCCTCGCCAGCCCTCCATCTTGGGGGGGGGGCGGGAGGGGAGCGGGGTGGGAAGAGGAAGGCTGAGGGGAAGCCCGCCCGCGACTCCGCCCCCCCCCCCCCCGAAAGGGGGCGGAGGGGGAGATGGCGGCGCCGGCGCGCGCGGGACCCCGCCCCCTTCTCCTCCCCCGAGAGGTTTTGGCGGGCGGTCACCGCCTCAGCCCGGCGGGTCGTGAGGGGAAGAGGGCGGCGACGGCGAAGGACAGAGAAGTTCGACATTCACCGACGATGTGCGCTCGCAGCCCTAGGGGGGATTCTGCTCCGACCCCACCTGCAGTCCTGGAGCCCCCAGCTTAAGAAGGACGTGGATCTTAGGGAACGATCAGGCACTGAAGCACCTCTGCTGGGGAGGACAGGGTGAGGGCGTTGGGGGGTCGTTCAGCCTGGAGAAGAGAAGGCTGACGGGAGGCCTAAAAGAAAGCCTAGTAAAAAGTATTTTCTTCAAGGGCACATAGCAATAGGACAAGGGGTAATGACTTCAAACTGGAAGAGGATAGATTTAGATATTAAGAAGAAATTCTTTACTGTGAGGGTGGTGAGACAGTGGCACAGGTTGCCCAGAGAAGCTGGGGATGCTCCACCCCTAGAGGTGTTCAAGGCCAGGCTGGATGGGGCTTTGAGCAACCTGGTCTGAAGCAGGTGTCCCTGCCCAGGGCAGGGGGGTGGGGGGGTGTAAGCAGATTATTAAGGTTCCTTCTAACACAAACCCTTCTATGGTTCTCTTAACACACAACAAAACAACCCTCAGAGACATCTGGCCACTCACTAGTGCTTAAACATCTCTTTACCTGTATTTAGAAGGGTTGTAGGACTCCACTACCCCAACAGAACCAGATTTCAGGTTTTCCATAACCCTTTTTTGAAGATTTTACACGTGAACTGGTGAACCTATTTGCCAGAGATCAAAGACCCAGGGATAAGGGAAGCAGAACTTTCCCAGCACCTTGGCTGCTCCAGGAAAACTCACAAGTTCAAACCACACATCTAGGCTGATTAAGCCGCACGTGCAGCAGTATTTATATCTATGCTATGCAGTAGCTGGTGCTTTTGTGAGGCAGGAAAAAAAAATAATGAAATAGAGATCCTGTAAATACAAAACAACTTGGGAAGCTGGTTAAAAAAAAAAAAAAACAGAACACAAACAGATAACTGAATACAGGTTTCTTCAAATCCTGTCAGGCAGCCCTTGCTCTAGTTTGTGTGTCTAGTTCTGAGGCTCTACTGTATGACCTTGCTTTATAAGAGAATATCTGTCCCTCAGGGTGAGCTGTTGTCCCTTAACTGCACACCTGGGTGAGACCCTCAAATCCTCTAACTTCACCTGCTCGCTCTGTCTCCTTCTTACTACTCCCCTACCTAAAATAAAGAGCTGCCAGCTTAGATCCAAACAACATACAGATATGATGACATAAGATTAGAACAGTCCCCCCAAAAATGGAGGATGCTAGAGTTCGGCATAAAAAAAGGTATTTTATTAATAACACATAAATAAGCACATATTTTTCAGGTAACACCACAAAACCATTTTGTGGTAACTCCAGAAAAAAAGTCCCACTCAAGAGGCCAGCACGAATGGGCATCACCTCCACGGTTTCAGGCAACATCAGGACCACACAAGACTTCAGTACAGCTTGGTACAGTCACCAGAGAATGGATTTTCACCATTCTAGCTGTTGCTGGTTCAATGCTATGCTGCTGAAGCCAGGTATACTGGTGGAATGGGTACAGGACTTAATTAGTCCAAGAAAAAAAAAAGTCTTTAGACTATGCAATATACTTGTTGCTGAACCACAAGCATGAGTTTTGTCCGCTGAATTTTAAAGAGCAGGTGCTGATAATTCAATGCTCTGTTGTCTGCGTGTCTTGTTTGCACCATGCTTTCCACTCCAAACATAGTCAGTAGCAAATTAATGTTTTACTTCAGTTTCTCACAGTCCTCTTAAGAATCATTCAAATCATCTCAGAGTCACCACTTTGGCAAAAAAAGCCAACAGGAGACAAAAATCAACTTCAAAAAAAATGTTGCCTTTCAAAGGAGACTATGATGCCACTTCAACAGTGATGATTTCACACTTCCCAGTGTCTTGATCTGTGCAGGTGACGTGCAAGGACCCATCCCTAGATAAAAGAGAAAGGTATGTTTAGGATTCTCTCAGCACAACACTTAGTGTGTTACTGCTTATTCCGGAGAGGATAAACAGTCTGCACGCAGGTAGAGGAAGAAAGATGAACCTCCAAACATCCAGAGAAGAACATGCTTAAACACAGATGAAATTTATGAAATTAAGTTCAGTTTGAGTATTTAGATATGCGCTTCTTGCTCTCCATTAAAGCATTTAGCTTTTCTACATATGGTGGAAAAGATTCAGGTCTGTCAGTTTATTTGGTACAGGTTTGTAAGTAGAGTATGCATTAACATTTCTCAAATATTCATCTTCAATTCTGATTAACAGCAACCAACAGATAAGCATGTTTTCTCAAAGCACAAGAACTTGACTTTTAAAAGCAGCAGTAGTCTTTAAACACCGAGAATCTCCTTCAGGGAGGAAAACTATAATTTTCAAAATCCAAGGATTAGAGACAATATTGAATCCTACTTCATCTAGGCATGCAGTAACACATAGTAATTAGACAAAAATAAATGCGTTAAAGTGAACTTTCCCTAATCTTTTTAATCTAAGTATTACTGAAGACCCCTTTAAAATAACACAGGTTCTGCTTATCCATGCAAAGTGCAAGTCCCATATGACTAAGGCAGCATTTTAGGTGAAGTCTGTTAATAGAGCATTGACACACCTGACAGTTCACATAAGAAAATGAAGTATTTTGAACTCAAATAGCAAGTAGGGATTCAGTTTTTCAGCAATGTCTGAACAACTCTTGTATCATTTAGAAGAGCAATATGAACTTCAGGATAATCCTCAGAAGATAAACATACTTTGACTACTTAGAATTCCACCTTCTCGTATCTTTATAAACTATTTAGACTATTTCAAATGAGCCCAACCACTCCTCTTAAGACCTAAGAAAGTTAGAGAAATTTCTTCAATATTGTATCATCCACATTCCTCACCCTGCCATAAGATACTTTGTATTTTTCCATGACAATCAGGTAATTCTGTAAAAAGTAGTTTTATGAAGCCTGATTTCCTATGGCATTGTTTGTCATGCCTCTGAGGAGCTAGAGGAGCAGGTTTTCATCACAAATGCTACTTATGAGAAGTCTTTCATGGATTCCTCAGCAACTGATAAAGACAGGTTCTACTTCTGTTTTTCCTAAGAGCGTGGGCACTCAGAGCTACCCAACCCCTTCCACAGGAAGTTTGAAAAGCACAGAAAAGACTGTAGGAACGTGGGTTTTATACAGAGTTTACCCCTGCTAGGACACAGCCCTGGAAAGAATGAAATGCTGGAATTTCTAAATACAAAACTAAACATGCAAGAGAACAGACTGCTTATTGCAAGCGTGACACAGCAAATTAAATAGCAGAACAATAAATAATTTCAGGTACCTTTTCATAGTGAGAACAGTTAGTATGTCATGTA
Source organism: Gallinago undulata (assembly GCA_026546715.1). Lineage (NCBI taxonomy): Eukaryota > Metazoa > Chordata > Aves > Charadriiformes > Scolopacidae > Gallinago > Gallinago undulata. Next base: position 8,190,843 of record JAOTQQ010000001.1, on the reverse strand, counting down.
GGCCATCCTCTTTCTTATCTAAATCCTGGAGTACAATCTATTTATGAAAAAAAACCAAAACGTTAAGTTATAATCAAGTTCTCTAAATCCTTGCACAGCAGTTTAATGGAAGTGACACAACAGCTAAGATTTGCAATTCATTCTGTTTAGCATCTCATACTAATAATTCAAAAATCAAAACATGCCCTAGAGGCCTTCACTCATCCATAGGGCAAATGTATGTATTTTCAGCTATTTGTACTACTATTTCAGTGGTTTTGTTTCTGGGTCTATCACCAAGATAGCTGGAGTACCTACAACCAACTCCCACAGACCACATTAAGAGGCAAGTATGTTCCTTAGAATCAGTTTTCTAATTATTAGGTAACATCCTTTCCCCATTCCTTTAAAGATCTTTGGGCAGGAATAAAGTGGAATAACAATTTTCTCAAGTATTCCATCCATTTCAGCCATATCTGCCCCCTCCCTGGTGGTTTTACGTGCCCTGAAGTCAAAGTAAGCACAACACCTCTCTTTCAAACAAGCTGTGTTGTCTCAATAGGCTGAGTTGCGAGTTATATCTTTGTATCAGGTAAGGATTTAATCAAATGTGGTATTTAATACCAAGATCCTGTCCCATTTAGAAAGTTCAAGAATTAATTAACAGTACATAGAGCACCTACATCACTACCTCCAGCAGTTTTGTTTCTAAAATGTTGGAGATGTGCACTACTGGAACAACCGGTTATGATCCCTCATCCCAGGTGAGCTTACTACAGTAGTGCCAAGTGTCAAATCTCGACAGGCATTTAGAAATTCAACAAGGAAAGTTTGATTTCTGTAGAAGTGCGTCAATGCTCCATGCACACATTGCTGGAAGAATGCTTAAAGGCTGTTTCCATAGATACTCAAGTCATTCTAATTTTATAACAAGAAGTTTTGGTATGGGTGAGACTGTTTGCAGTTTTAATTTTTTAATATTTTTTTCAGATCCACTTGCTTTCCAAGCAGTTAATATTAAAAGTGTGTATGAATGTGTATATACTCAACCTGTGCAAATTTCCCTCCTTCATTCACAGGACTTTCCCCCAGTGATTCGTATAGTTCAAGGCACACAGAAGAGGTGTTTCCAGGAGCGTGCAGGGTGTGCTGCCTTCGAGCTGGTAGTGGCGTCCCTGATGGAAATAGCACCGTGAATTTGTCAGCCCCTGAATCATCTACTCCCTTTAAAAAAGGAAAAAAAAAAAAGTTCATGTCTTTCTCTTAAGTACTTCAGTGAGTTGGAAGTGGTAGAGCAGCACTCTATGAGAAAAGAAATCCAAGATTCATTCTCTCTGCCACATTAACCATCGAAGCAATAAAAAAAAAAAAAATATCAAGATTCTAGAAATAAAAAGCACAGCTGTTACAACACAGCAGACACAATCTATCTCCCCTTAAAATCAAGCAGTTTTTCCTTTCAATTTTTTGCTAATAAAACTAAGTTACCACTTACAGCTGATCTGTAGATCTAATAAGACGACAACGCTGTTTCTCTAACATCAATCGTGCATAAGCAGTGCTGTATATTCACTGCAACAGTAAACTTTTTTAAATTAAATCATTTTAGTCTTACCTTCAGAAGAATATCTTTGGCAGAACACTCAATAAAGAGTGCTTCTTCTTCCAACAAAGGATTCTCTTTCCCTAGCAGAATTCCTGCTTCTATGGCTGCACCAATGGGAATAACTTCATCTGGAGGAATCGAATTCAGCAATTCCACAGTCGGGAAAATATCTTTGATCAGCTGCTGTAGCTTCGGGATTCGAGCAGACCCACCACACAGAACTACCTGAAAAACATGTCTTATGATTCCAAATCTTTCTTCTGACAGATAAAAACAGACAGGTCAAAACCTACAACACAGAAATGCAAACTGCTCTGGGATATTTTACCATCTGTAATTGTTAAAAACTGGTGCCAGCTTTGCTTGACTTCTCTTGCCTTTGTATATATATAAATAACTTGCAAGTTTGAAACAGTACCTTGAAAAAGTGTTTCTGAAAGTACACATCAATTAGATAAAGTAACATTTTAAAAATTGAGGAATTCATCATAAAGTAACACTTGGAAGGGATCTCCAGAGGTCACCTTGTCCAACTTCCTGCCCAGAACAGGTCCAGTTACAACAGGTTGCTCAGGACCTTATCTCCATGGACAGAGACTCCACAGACTCTGTGGGCCCTTGTTTTGGTGATCACCCTCACACTACAAGTTCTTTTCTTTAAGATTTCTTCATGTTGTAACCTGTGCTGCTCACCATTGTGCACCTACGGGTTAATTGGGATATTACATGGTATTAACCCCAGGATCAAATCCTAAGGGATGTCACTGACACCCAGCCCTCACTACTGATCTTGTGCAAAAAAAAAAAACTCTTATATCCCTTATCTTACAGTAACTTCATTGAGATCAACTGATCTGGAAACAAAGCTAACTCCCACCTTTTTTCATGTAAAATGTAAGAGTTGTAAATTAGGTTTCATTTAGATTCATTTTTTACATTAAATTGTGTCTTACCCCTCAGGCATTAAGGCCTAAGAGAACAGCACACTGGGCCACCAAAAAAAGTACTGCCACCAGAGAACAAAAGACCTTCTCTGAACAATGGCCTGAGCTACTTCATTATTCTGCCAGTGAAACTCAGATGCGACGCAGAAAACACTAATTGAGAGTCTGAAATAGCATCAAGTATCACTAAAAGCACCAGCTAAATTTTGCTGCAGAATTTATGTAACAACTCCATGAGCAACACATGCAGCGCGATTTCCCACACACAGCTGAGATGAAACTACTCTCTCATACTAAAGCAAAAAAGACATTTGGATGAAAATAGTAATATTTGTTACTTTAGTTTAGTTATCTTTGGTATTAAAGCATTCTATGGTTTGGTATCTAAAGCCTTCTTATGTTTTTTTAAGCTGACAATAATGAACATGGGCACCACATAGACACTAAGCAATTTGTTCAACTCATAATGAAAAAACATCAGAACTCAGGCTTTCTTCAGAAGTGTCAGCAAACCCCAACCAAAGCTCAGTAAAGGCAGAAGAAAGTCTATATGCTAAAGAAAGTACTCCTCTGCTCCACCAAGTTACACAAACACACCAAATCCTCTATTTACTCAATATGCAGCAGTAAAAACACAGCATTGACTCTGAAACTACCTTAATTTTAAGTAACCAAAAATCAAAGCAAACACAGGAGTTCTAAAGATCTTGAGTCTATGTACTTTAAGCATTTTTGGCTCAGACCCAGCAAACTCATGAAATAATCTCAGTCTGCAAAGAAAACAGGCCCTGAAAAATATTCTTCTTGTGGAGTTATAAAGCATACTAGAGAAAAATGATGCCTATTATTACCTTATTAATATCATCTGCTGTAAATCCAACTTGCTGCAAGAGCTTTTTAATTGCTTCTACACATTTACTAAAAAGTGAAGAACAGATAAGTTCAAATCTGGCCCTAAGAGAGGAAAATAAGAGAGACGTGTCATTTCATCCATTAGAGAAATACTTGAAATGGAAGAACAATCACTTCTAGACCATGTTTTGTTTCTCTAGCTATATCTGCTACTAAGTTTTTAAAACAGTCAAAAAAAAAAATCTTATTTCCCAATTATTCATCTTGAAGATGTTATTTTTTGTTGTTGTTTTGAAGATATCTATGCCATCAATTCCATCATTAACTCCCACATGAAATGCACATTCATTCTTCAATGTACTCTACAGAAAACACAGGATTATCATCTTGACTCATATGTGGAAAAAAAAGAACAGCAAAAATCCTGGAACTGCTTCACCACCTTTAAAATAGTGACACAGACTCAAACGTGCCTCTTGAATTTTCAGAGGCAAATCAAGCTGTGTCCTGATTTGCACACAGGGAGTAGGTAATTAAGCAAGTTGAAAAAACGAACTGGTGCTTGCTTTGGGCTCTTTCAAGCTTGAAAAGGAAGTTTTACTCTGTATGAATACAGCAAGTCAACTTCTGCAACTCGAGTCCACAGGACTAGCATTGTTACCCAAAACTGAGCTGACTGGAAAAGAAATTAAAATCAGCTAAACATCTTAATAAGAGATCACCTCAAAAGAGGAAAGACTTGGAGTAGGACACAGCAGCATGAAGAGTAAGACGGAAAACATCTTTCTACTCCAACTGTCAGAAAGAGGCAACATGAAGACTTCCATGACTCCTATCACTCCAGAGCTCATTTAAACAAATGAGTCCAAAAGTCTGCTCTTCAAGGAAAATCCAGTAACAAAACCATTAACACACAGGGGTGAACCACGTTCAGTAATTACAGTTTTTCACTCGCCTTTCATCAATAACCAGACACCAAATATGGGGGGGCCTCCTTGTGCCTTTTTGCACTTTGTTTTCTAACCATTTGGGCAACATTGTTAGTGTTACCACCCCAACCAACTACCACAGAACACACCGTAACAGAATCATCAATATGAAACAAAGCAAGTTGACCTTCCATCTTCCGTTTCTAAAATTAGTGCCATAATAATAAAAAAATAAAAAAATGCCTACTGAATATCCTAAATACCACCTAGAAAGACTTTACATATCATTTTATAGAAAAGATTCAAGGTTTGCTTTACCTGGACACATTACAATCAAAATCCAATCCATCATACAGTGAATCTACGAAACAGTTTGCACTTCCCAGGGTTGATAATGAGTGCTTTGCAATATCAGCACTGTTCATTAACTTCATCATGGCTCTGGGATTTCCTCTAATATCATGTTTACAAGACCTAAATTTAAAAAAAAAACAAAACAAAACACAAAACACAAAACCAAGAGAGATATCAGTTTAGAAAGGCAGGCATTTAAGCGATAACACTAACTTTCTGAAAGAAACAATAGATTAAAGCTACGAATTTTTTTTTTCTGTAGACATTTTAGTATTCTCTACAATGCCACTATTGAAAGCTCACAAAGAATAAAAGTGTCTATTTCAATTTCAACTAAAGAACACTGTGAGAGTCACCCTGAGCTCAGGCATTAATATTTAATCACACAGATTTAAGTCTTTCTAAAGAGCTTCTCAGTTGAACAAATCCTATGAGTGACTGCAAGGAACAGCAGGAAAAGGCCTGCAAGTATCTAAGTTTTACCTACAGGCTAAGAAGAAATTAGAACATTAGACATGTCAAAAAATAGTGTTTCATCTAAAAAGTCTAGTTTGTTTCATCTAACAGTGAAATAGTATGTTTCATCTAAAAAAGTCTAAAAACTACACAACTGACCACCTCATTATAGCTAATAGTAATTCACTCATTTATTTTTGTTCATTGTAGGATAAATGTGGCATAGAGACTTTAGTCTCATGACCCAAGCCCCACCACACACCAACAAGAAAACCAAACCTCATACAGGTGAGTTCCTTGCCACCCCAAAAGCTTGTGACTGAAAGGACGTCACCAGCCTGCAGTCACATACATCACCCAAAACACAGAACAGTTTCACAGTGGAACCCTTAGAGCTCAACACTGGACTCAGGCAACATCTACCCAAACCCAAGCATTTCCCAGTCTTCCTGCTTGGCCCCCGACAACTGACTGCTCCTGTAATATCTTTGAGGCATTTTACTCGCAGTCTGCTAGATCTGACAACTTGACATGAATTTTTTGTTTGTTTTGGAAAGCAAGCATCAGATAACAAAGCTCCCGTTCCAACAGCAACATGCTCGGAATTCAAAGCCCACCTCTGAAATTCAGAAGCTAAGTGTTGTGCCAGAGCTTCTGTGAAGCAAACGCCACCAATGCTATCATCCGTGTTTGTAGCAAGCACACGATATATTCCACTGTTTACTTCTATGATTGTGATAGAAAGCGATGTTCCACCAAGTTTATAAACCAACACATTGCTGCCACGTTAAAAAAAAAAGTAGTATTAATACAAGCCATCTAAAATTACATTTACTTTGATACTTTTAAGATTACCATCATATCACATATTGCAGGTTTTAATCAGTTTCCTCAAGAGAATTTGATTTGGGGTGTTTGTACCTTAGTACCACTGACTACTTGAAATGTTCCTTGACAGACAAAATTAATCTATTTCATACAGTGAGAGCAGTCAATGTTTTTCCTACAACACAACTAGGAAATTTACATTCAAAATTACGGGCAAGAATTATATGAGAAGGGTAAAAATACCAATGAAGAAGAAAAAAGACAACACATCTGTTTGCACTGACAGCAGTCACTGCTATTTTGAAAGTCTTGTGAATTATCTGAATATTTAAAAGGGAAACCCAATGCACCTAGTGAACCCAGGACTAGGCTTTAGTTCTTTTAGCATATGCAAAATGACCCCAGCTCCCACAATTAAAAAAAAACCAGCTATGCCAAAACATGTTTAAGGGATGCCTTTTTCTTCAAGCCAATCAGCTCATTAAAGAGCAAGCAGAATCTTTAAAGATAATTCTAAAAAACAAAACAAACAAAAAAAACCCTCCCCAAAATCCCCACAGAACAAAGGGATTTAAAACACTATGGATTTACATCTTCTAATTTGTTATTGGCTTTGAGACAAAAAAAAGAAAAACAAGCCTCAAATCATTAATTTTGTATTGACTGCTAAGGCAACATAGAATTCCCTCATTTAAGATTTCTCAGAATTTAAGTTCAACAGCTTAAATTTAAGAAATAAAATATTAGGATTTTACCTTTTCCCAGTGGGTGAATCTTGGCCAATTCCATAAGCCAGGAGAGCGGCAGACGGTTCATGAATTAATCTCATAACATTAAATCCAGCAGCCGCAGCTGCTTCCCTGTGATAAGGCATAACAGCATTTCATTTTACTTTAACGATTTCACTATAGTCATGCACGCTGTTAAGATTTCATCTCAACTACATATGCCACCAACTCAGAACTTGGTTACAGCGTGCTATTAACAAAGCAAAGTGACTGGAAAAAGAAAGGTATCAAGAAGTTCAGTTGCTACTGTGTTCTTCAGGTAGTTCAATCTGCTGTGTGCCCATTGTCAAAGAAAACCCTGATAGATCAGCCTACAAACCCCATAAGAAACAGCAAACCCTCCCCCCTAAGACAGATGAAAAACCCCACCATCAATCAAACTTTATCACTTACTTTCAAGCACGGCATTAGAAGTTCTTGGTACTTTACTTCACTATGTCATGCTAGGAAAATTGCATTCAATTCCAAATCAAGGTACCACCCCTCACTTCTAATGTTCTCTTTACATGTTTTCTTGAAATAAGTTGTAGGGCAGTCCCAGGGTTACTAAAATTTCTGTTGCTTTGGCATACAAGTCTCAGAATAACCAAGTTCTGAGACTTGTATGCCAAAGCAACAGAATGTTTTGTTATACATACTGCAATCACCCAGTGTTTTATGACCAACTTTAGGTGTCCTTTAAGTATTTCATGACAGTAAAAGATAAGGGTGCCTACATATCAGAAAGTAGACATAGTGCTGCCAGTGATGTACAGCTTTAAGTCTACTTACACTTTCACATGAAGGAAATCTTACAGCAGAAATCCTTCCAAACAGAACTTCCAAGTAGAATTTTGGTGCGTATTCTCTATCTACTCTGAGAAAAATAGTCCTCAACGAAGTCATGTAACACTACTTGGTTTGGCAAGTATTGTTGTACAAAGAGATGAGAAACTGATTCCATATCAAAGGGGACACCGAAGATCCACATCTGAAATGACATTCTATCCTTGATGATTCCAGAAGTCCCTCCCACTTCAACTGATTCAGAATTTCACTTTGGTTACAACAGTGCATTCCAAGTCAGAATTCTATCTCCTGGTTTCATATTTTCCCAATTCAGACAGCATCCCTATGTCTTGACTGAGAGTCACAAGCTCAAGTCCAGCAGGAGAATTCCCATTGCTGGTCTGCCAGCTGGTCTGCTTTCAGCACAATAAATAACAACAACAAAAAAAAGTCTTAATCCTCTTACCCAAGGGCATTTTTCTGATTCTCTCCAAAATCAAATGGTACAGTGATAACAACGTCATTTACATCTGAACCCAATGCAGACTGAGCAGTTTCTGTTTATAAACATAGGCAGAACATGTTGATTAAAAACAAAAACAATATGCCACATCTTAAAAAAAATAAGGACAACTTAAAATACTAAAACATACGTTATGATTTTACTTATTATATACCTTTCATTTTACTGAAAATCAGTTTTGCGACATCTTCTGGGTTAATAAGTTTATTATCGATCTCATATTGAAGTTTTCCATTCTTATCAATTATCTGTAAGCAAAACCAACACACCTTTATTAGACACATTATTTGGTTATTAACAGGGAGCAATGTTTAATTCATATTTTGTTCACAGTAAAGAGCACCAGGCCGTGTAAATACTTCCTGTGTTAGTGCTCTATTACAGGAGAATAAATGCTTCCACGATGCTTATAAAAAAAATCCTGAAGACCCCTTGTCTTACCCAACAGACATGACAGTGACATTCATACTGTCATTACTGACATTACTGACATTAAAGGCTCCAGACTTTCTTTCTGTATTAAAAAGTGTTCCTTAGTACAAAAACAACATTTAGAACAAAAGTACTTGCCTGCTCATATTCTATAAGAAAAAATAACAACTATTTATATAAGCATGTCAATACAAAGAGTCAAAAACCAGAGAAAAAAAATTGTTCCTTTAGGAATGTATTTTCCAGGACAGTATTTCTCTTGTTTTGCAAAAAGCTTTCTAGTAACAAGTATGGTATTATCCAAACTTAATGCTGAGATTAACCCAAGTGTTTAAGCATTTTTATTACATGTTGTAACCTGAGTGTTTTCTACCAGTGCTAGGAAACATCACAATGCTATTACTCAGATATATTAAGAATCATCCCTTTTGAGAATCACCAAATTATTTTTTTTTTTTCTGTTGGGCTATATTACAGTGGCAGATCTTGGAATAAGGTGTGTTTTCTACTTTATAAAAAGAGAAATATTACATACAGCAACAAATGGAGCTCATACAATGAGAGCTGACACTACAGAACACAAACACGATGTGGCACAAACAATGGCAAGAAGAAAAGTGTAAAATAATAGCAGTTATTCCAAGAAAACAATAGGAAACTAGATCATACTTACAGAACATTTGCTTTCTGCAATATACTTCTCTGCCTGTGGGTCACCAGAACTGTCCAGACAAATGCAAAGCAACAAAATAAATCGTATGCTCAAGGGTAACTGCACAAATTCATCTTGCTGATATTCCTTGTAAAGTCTACAGCATGTGAAGCTCTACTTCAACCAAAATTCCTGTTTCCATTCTATGGATACATTGATACAGAAGAAAAAACCAACAGTTCTGATTGCTGGCATCTTTCATTCATTTCCCCAAACCAATGGTAGAAAAAAATACCTACCAGTTAGCAAGAAGGAAAAACAAAAATCAACACGTTGTTTTAATCTTCTACCCCCAAATAATAATTATAAAATATCTTAGTGGCACTTTTGTTGCCTTGACTGAAGTAACATAACATCAATAAGGTGACTATTCTTACTCCTCTACTAACCGCGTCAAGTTATGCATCTCAAAAGCGCTGAGAAATACATCAGAATGGACATGGTCTTGTCAACTCCTTCCAGTGAGAGCTGTATCACACAACGGGGTCATCACCGAGAAGTTCTGTCCCATCTCTCCCATCTGATGCAAGACCCGAACCACTAAGTTTAGCTCCAGCATCGCTAACTGTCAGCACAAACTCTCACAGCCCCACTAACCGATGAACCCCAATAAGCATTACATCAACATTTCACGACTGTAACAAAAACAAAAGTTTCATGTAAATAAAAACACAGCGGATTTTAGAAAAGGTTTTTTTTGTTGTATTTTAAGTTTTTTTTTAGAAAACATCCAAGTAACAAAAAGATGCTTTAGTTAAGAAACTGAAGTATGCAGCTTATATGCAACTTGTTACTGAATTTAACACTTTGACTTTCACAGACAAATTCAGACACAAAAACCACACATCTCTTCACTCTTCATACTGGAATGAAATGTAGAATAAGCAGTGCATAATATACTCAATTTTTAAGATCTGCCATACCGTCCTGTCAGTGCCAGACTAATTTAACTACTATCACACTAGGTTCAAACACCGCTGCTGAGGCTGCCTTTCACTGACCAGCTTTAACGGGGGAAACCAACCGTCTCACCTTCCCTTTCACACCTGTGCTCTTACCTTCGCCCAAGGATCTGCTTTACTTTCACTACGGTGTTTGAAATGTTTCTTATCCTGCTTTGCTTTGCAGCTAAGCCAACAACCTGAATGAAAAATTAAGGAAAAAAAAAACACAAAACAACAAAGAAGTGAGCACCAGGCAGCGCTCCCTTCCCCTCCTCTCCCCTCCAGACGCCCACCGCGGACGGGAATCCTCACCTCCTCGCTTTCCGAGAAGGCCACCACTGCAGGAGTGACCCTGTCCCCGGCGTCGTTAGCGACCACGTCGGCGCGACCATCCTGCGGAGAGAGGCGTCCCCTCAGGGCTCCACCCGCTGCATAACCCCTGAGGGGGCAGAGACAGAGGCTCACCACCTCCCCCCACGCGCTAAGGGCCCTTCCCGGAGCAGCGACACGACCCCTAAGCGCCCCCGACCCCTCACCTTATAGACGGCGGCGCAGGCACAGGTAGCGCCCAGGTGAACGCCGATGGCTGCCATCAGCCCCTCAGACTCCACACGCGTCCGCCGCCCCAACATGCACCGCGCACCTCCCTCCCCGCCCGGTTTCCAACCAATCCCGCTCCCCGCTTCTCCCCGGCCGCCAATCAAAGCCCGCACCGCCCGCCCTCGCAAACCAATCGCAGAGAGGCGGGCTTGGAGCAGCCAATGAGAAAAACGGACGGAATGGCGTCATCAAGCGTGGCCACAGGGGAGAGGTCAGCCAGAGGGGAGGTGGCGGGGTGGCGGCTGCGGTGGCGGTCGCCCGGAAGGACCCAAACTCTGAGAAAATTGAGATTAAAATGGAAAAAGGCGACAGGAGGTGTTTCACGCGTGCGCCGGGGTGTGTCCGTTTCCTGTCAGTGGCATCTCTCGTAGTTTAATTGCAGGCAGGGAAGCACACGGAGATAATGTCTTTTTTTTTTTTTTTTTGGTCTAAGTTCTGTAAATATTTTTTTTGTCCAAGTTGTGTAGTTAGTAGCCAAGCAGTCAAGCTGGAGTGCCCATTTTGCACACAGAATTCACTTCATCCTGGCCAGAGCTGCCATCGTGCTGAAGACTCCTCAGATTCCATGTGGGCCTGTAATGGACGCAGTGAAATTCCCCGTGAACCTTAATGGGGAACAGGACACCTCATATATGTGCAGCTCTGGGTCCCGACACTGCAAAAGTGACAACGCTTCTGTAGCTTCTCATTTGCCTCTCATTTCCATAGGGAATCTGAATGCCGTGCAGTACCATCTCCCTGCATCCTTCCAAATTAAAGATCAAAGAGGCTGAGGGACTTTGGTCTTTTTAGTCTGGAGAAGAGAAGGGTGAGGGAAGATCTGATCAATGCTTATAAATACTTAAAGAGTGAGTGTCAAGAGGACGGGGCCGGTCTTTTTTCAGTGGTGCCCAGTTACAGGACGAGAGGAAATGGGCACAAATTTGCATATTAGAAGTTCCACCTAAACATGAGGAGGAACTTCTTTACTTTGAGGATGGTAGAGCCCTGGAAGAGGCTGCCCAGGGAGGTGGTGGAGTCTCCTTCTCTGGAGACATTCAAAACCCACCT
>JAOTQQ010000001.1:8150819-8178978 GCA_026546715.1 Gallinago undulata | reverse complement strand
AGGATGGTAGAGCCCTGGAAGAGGCTGCCCAGGGAGGTGGTGGAGTCTCCTTCTCTGGAGACATTCAAAACCCACCTAGACAAGTTCCTGTGCAACCTGCTCTAGGTGGACCTGCTCTGGGAGGGGGGTTGGACTAGATGATCTCCAGAGGTCTCTCCCAACCCCATGTGATTCTGTGATCCTCCTTATCCTCACTTCGCATATAATATGTTGAAGGGTTAAAGGAATGAATGGAGACCACATAAAGGTGGAAGGAGCTATCCAGGGTTGCAAAGGGATTTTGCAAACCCAAATCTGATCCTGGGCTTCCTGAATCACTGGACTCTGCCTTTCAGTAACCAGGTTTGCTGAATTCTGACCCAAGATGATTGCAGTGTTGATAAAGACACACCTTGTACAACAGAAGACATTACCTTTGAAGCGTGTCCAAATGGTAGCTCCTTTCTGCCTCCTCGCTAAATTTACACGGGGGAATGAAAAGGGAAGAAGAGTAGAGGTGAACAGGAGAGACCTGTGGGGACTGGAGAATAGTGTAGAAGAAGAAAGCGATGGTAGAAATTACGCTTTTGTCAAAGGTAAAGATAGGCTGAGTCTGAAAAGAGACACAAGGATAGGAGGGTAAAGGAGAACAGAAGCCCCTAGTGCAAAAACCATCCAAAGATAATTTTCCTGTGCTTTCCCCCAAATCTAAATATCAGTTGCACCGCTTATGACAATAGACCAGTGCATGTAATCTGTGCCTCAAACAGTGCTTGTAGCCACACTGCTGACACCTACACAACTAAGCACATCCACAGTTATTTTCCAGTTGTTACAATGCCATGGATGAGTCAGGATGGACACACACAAGATCAGCTTACCGTAAATAATGTTCCGTCCACATGTAAGTAAGTCTATGTGGAAGCGGGCAAGAAATGCCTTGGCAAGGATTTTTGGAGGCCACCTAGTGTTTGTTGAGGAGTGAAAAGACCTGTCTGTCTGTGCCCTTCCCATCTTGTGGAGTGGTGTCCTTAGCTAATGGGAAGCTCTGTGGTTGAGTGAGCTGAGAGATGGGGGTGAACAACCTGCTTCTGAATAAAAGTGGAAGAGGCTGCCCTGCTCAATGCAGGAGTTCTGTAAGTGAAAGCCTTAATATGTCTGTTGTTCATTAAAGGTGGGATTGAGAAGGCTGACACCGATCCGAGCAGCAGCCTGGGTTCGGGATGCAATAGAATTCATCTTTCACACCTCTGGGAGAGCTTTCCCTCGTAGTCAGAAGGAGGAGAAAAATCCAGCCCCACCCTGACTGGAGTCCTGCACATCTCCTGGTACCTGTATCAAACAAACCCACCACGCTCCCCCTGCAGCAATCTCACCTCTGATTTAGCCAGGTACTCTGCTGAAACCTTGTTCTGTTATTTCCCAGCTGAAAAAACAGTGGCCCAAACCTCCAGGGCATCAGAGCTGCCCCTTCTCTTCCAGTCTGTGACACATCTCTCAGCCATCGGAAAACACGGACCTGCTGCCATCAGACCAGCTGTTAGCACCGCATGACGTGAGCTTGCCCAACCTCTTTCTGTACTGAGAGCTTGCAGGCAGCTCGAGAGGCTTGAATGCAAAAGGAGATTCCCCCTGGGACTGTCAGTAGCAGGCTGACTGCAGGAAAATCACAGATTATGGCAAAAAGGCAGTAACATCTGCTGAGTTACTTAAAGTGGAAGCAAGTGTCCCTATTGAGCAATAGGCTGTTTCGCGCCTGGTAAATAGTATATACTCTAAAATGTCCCTTGGGGTGAGGAAAGAAGGATGAGAGAACTTTTAATTATCTTATACGTGTTCTGACTCAAGTCTCAGGAAATTAAGCTCCAAGGGGGCTAGATATGGCAGCTGCAAGACAGTGGCCTGTAATATCTCCGGCCGTGGGGTGTGAACAGGGCCAGTGGAGTCGATTCTCAGGAGAGCTGTGGGACAGCCTGGCTGTGGGGGGAACCCTGGACTGTGGTCCTCCAGGTGGCACCTCTTCCCTCTGGCTTCACAAACAGCCTCTTCCTCAGCACAGCGTGAGACTGTACAATCCTACTGGAGATGCTGATATCTTACTGATGGAAAACTTCCACCCTCATCACTTGCCTTCATGAAAGCACCCATGATGTAATTTATTTTATTTTATTGCATAAAAAAAGAAGCTTCTCAAACTCATTACCTAAATGCCTCAAAATAGTTGCATTGCTTACACGTGCTGTTGGGAGGTCTGCCTGTCTACCACCCCCAAAGTTGCTGGGTTTCGGTGGAGGCTGTAGGCTGTTTCTGGGTTTGCTGTAACACTTGCCACTCACTACGAAAGGCGCTTGATAAAGTTATTTTCAGTGTCCTCATTGCTTCATAGTCACAGTACCTAAGTGATAGGGAAGAGGCAAGTTCACTTAGTGTATCAGATTAATTAAACTCTTGTGTTAATTTTTAATAAGCAGAACAGAATGTTTCTATGGGGTGAAGGTCAGGGCTGCCTGCTACGGAGTCTTCCCACAGCAGCCCAAAAAAGAAGTAGGAAGGAGGCTTGGCAGGCAAACCTGTTGAAAGGCTGGTGTTAATGCCTGTAGGTGGCATAAACGCAGCGTGTAATTGCAATGCTACAACTCATCTGCAGCGTTTAGTCTGTTTGGCAGCCCGGTAGGTTTGCAGGAAACTTGAAGCCAGATTTTTATTTTATTTTACTTACACCAGAGTGCTTTTTAGAGAATATCCCAAGATATTTTTTTTTAATCTTAAGCGACATAAAACGTATTAAATGTCCATTTGGTTTTGCTTGCAAGTCAAGAATGTTAGCTTTCTTTCTCTTCTTGAAAAAGCTTTGAGTGCCTGCAAAATAAATCATCCTTCATTGCACTCCACATCACAAAGTAAGAAAAATCTGTTTTTCTTATAAACTGAAACAACCAAACCTCCAACCTGTACCTGGGTCGTTGATCAATGGTCACTGGAAGAGCTGCTGACCCACACCGATGTATCCCAAGGGAATTTGCCAGTGACTTCAGCTGGGGCAGTGTGTCTGAAAGCAGCGTTGTCCTGAAGTTATGAACTTCTTTCAAGTTACTTGGATACAGTTCTTCTCTGCTGCCATTCAGCCTGTTGTGGATTATTTTTGACAGTAGTAAGGAGGCACTAAGGGCTAATTAAACACAGCAAACATACTTCATAGCTAGAACAGAGAACTAGTAGAAGTCACCTTTGACAAAGCTTTGTTGGCCATTATGAAAGTCAGACATGTATGATTTTCTTTAGAGGAAGACTAAGCATGTGCCACAGATAATTGCACGTATAGTCAGTGTTAATAAAAAAACCCAAGAAATATGTAATATTCTCATTGCTGTTTTGAGAATTGCTGTAGACTATATGAGGCAGTGTTGTCTCTAGGCACATCTATGATGGTCATGGTTGGCTGAACAAATTTATTACTCTTGTCAAGTCTGAGAACTTTTACACATACATACAAATGATTTTTTCCCCCCAAGGAAAATAATAAAAAAAATCTTCAAATAATGTCCTTTTAAAATTTTGGCTTCTTTCCTCTCCATCTCCCAGTTTTTCCATCTCCTAAACGATGTCAAATTCACTTCTCAGGAATGTTGAAAGGTTTTAGTAGTAGATAGGAAGTGTACTGAGATCCTTGGCTGGAGGATGCTCTGTAAATATAAAATGTTATGGCTAGTAACACAGACCTAAGTTATGACATGAATTACAAAGGGTACCATGAGGCAATCCCAGAGCTTTCCAAGCAAGCTCCATGGTAAAATATTCCTGTGCTCTGGGCGGAAAGCCTTGTGTTTGTTCAGCACTGGCATGAAGTTTATACTCCATAGGGCAAGCTCAGTACAAAACTGAGTGATGTTTAAATGAGCAGTTTAAGAAGAGCCGGCTACCAAAAGAGGTCGTTATCATCATCAGGTTAGTTAGTGACAGATCTCTTATTTTAGGCAAAAAACTGATTTAGGGGTGAGGGTGTCAGCTTGAAACAAGAAGTTCATTCTGTGCACTGTGAAAGATTTACTATGTGACCTTAAGGAAGTAATTTAATTTTACTGTTTCTTGAGTTCTTCATCTGAAAAAAAAAAACCTCCAAACAGCGAAGAGTAGCATTTTCCCTTCCTCCCCAGGGTGTTATGAGCATAACCACATTAATTAGTTGTCTGCTTAGAGGTGAGTGTAATAGGATGGAGTAGCTAGAACATAGCTCTTCCTTATCTCTGCTGACCAGTCCTGGTCAGTATCAAGTCAACTAAATTGATTTTTGCAGAAGGTGATTAAACACAATTAAATGTCCATGTTAAAACCAATGCTAAGATTAGCTTTATTGAACTGAGATCAAAGCGGTGGTAGATTCGGAGCGCCTTTTATTAAAAAGTGTTAATGGGATCCACGCAGAGCTGACGGAACGATTTCCTTTCCCACCACAAACCCACCATTATCTATAAAGCTAAAAGATGAAAATAGAGTTCTTTTTTTTTAAACTACAGAGCAGTCTTTTTTACTTTTTTTTTTTTTTTTTTTTAAGTGTTAATGATCCCTGTCTTTAGCTAACTTGTTAACATTCCTTTGGCAGTTTTACCAGTTTCTGATGTTCAGCTTAAGGTTTTTATTTTCTTGTTGCAGTACGTAAAGAATTTTTGGACAGATTTTACAATTCACTTGAAAAAATTACAGATTTTGCTGTGGACACCATAGCTGGTCAGCAGCTGTGGGGATAAAAAAAGGAAAAGAGCAGCATCTGGAACCATTCTCCTTTGTTTTAAAGTTCTGAGAGTCGTAGTTAAATGACAGAATTTCTGATCGATAAAAATCTCTGTCCATCTGCACCCACAGGCTTTAATTCACATCCAGTAATGACAATAATAATGATAATTATGAGGAACAGAGGACAGTCCCGTGGCCTGCGTGAAGTGGATTTGGAGGATCTGTGTTTAATTTTCGGCATGTATGGCTGCATGCTGTTGAACAGCCATTGAAATCAGTGGGACTCTTTCCAGCAGCTTCCCTGGCCATTGGCTGGGGCCCTAAATGGCCTATTACAACAGGGGAAAATTAACATCGTTGTTGGCAGCTTGTCAGCTGGTGACTGAATAGATACACTGAAATCCCCAACCACCTTTCCAGACCAAAATTGGGAAAGGCCAGGGGTGCAGAGGAGGGCAGCTGCGCTGCTGGTGAACAGACCAGCCACACTGTTCTCCCTTAGTGAACAGGTTCAGGGCTTCAGAGGTATTTCAGGCATGCAGTATTTTTCACTGTGTGATGTTCTGGTTATAATGACCTGAGTCCAGAGAGCTGCCTCTAAAAGAATAACTATCACTTCTGTGGACAGCTACATGTGTTTATGGAGACAGAAAGACTACATGTTCAGGGCAGACCAGGGGTCCAGGCAGTTGGGGTGCATTATATTGACTGATCCTATCACAGGCGCTTTGTGCAATCGGGTGGTTTGCGTTGTAAAATCTCTCCATGTTCTGATGTTCTGATGAGGGACTCCTCACTTCTTTGGAAGCAGGAAGGGGAATCCCAGAGGTCTTCGCAGAAGAGCTGCTGCAGAAGATGCACTGCTTTCTGGTAACTCACAAGGGGCAAGTCTCACTCCTCTGAGAAGTTTTAGGCCAAATTCAGCAGACACATCTGCATCACCTCTCTCTTCTATGGGCCTACCCTTTGAAAAAGCATATGCTGCATTTTCAGCTCTGGATTTTCCCAGGTTATCATTTGGGGATTTTCCTGGCCTGTTCTTATGCCCAGAGGTTATTCCTCTGAGTGCTGTTCAACCACAGAGCAAAAAGACAAGATCTGCTCAGAGAACTTACAGTCATAATAAAAGTGAAAAATGGAGAAGTCAGCCAAACCAACAGGAATTTTGTGGGGTGCAGAGAAACAGTGAATCAGTCTGGCCAGAAGATACGCAGAAGTTTCTGCAGATCAGCCTCCTCCCCCTGTGCTGAAGAGTACTTATCTACCATGGATCCTGGTGGGACAAATTAGATAGGTAGAGGTGGAAGTCTCTTATCCTTCATTTAAAACTACAGGTGGTCTACACTGCTCTGAGCTATAAAAGCTACTAGGAAAACCCTGCTGCTTTTAATGAGATGCATTCTACCATGAGAGAGGACTGCTTCATTGGTGTATCACCTTACTCATTAATTCATTTAATTGTACATTCATTATGTTTACTCATGTGACAGACCGACACAATCCAAGGCTTACCTTCAGGATTTATTATAGGTACAAAATTAAACAAAACGTTGCCAAAGAGTAATAACATCATTCAATATGACCTTGAAAATCCATTATCTGCACATTATCAATGTCGTTTAGGAGCAAGTCTGGCACTGCTGTGCCGTCTGCTTTGCCATTTGTTTTACCCCGTGGAAGAGGGAGTCATAGAATCATAGAATGGTTAAAGTTGGCAGATTATCTACTTATTGCCTAGAGTTAAAGATTATCTAGTTCCAACCCCTCTGCCATGGGCAGGGACACCTTGCACTGGACGAGGTTGCTCAAAGTCCCATCCAGCCTGGCCTTGAACACCTCCAGGGATGGGGCATCCACAGCTTCTCCGGCAAACCTGTTCCAGTGTCTCACCACCCTCAGAGTAAAGAGTTTCTTCCTTATGTCCAATCTAAACCTCCCCTCTTTCAGTTTACAACCATTACCCATCATCCTATCACTACACTTCCTGATAAGGAGTCCCTTCCCATCTTTCCTGTAGGTCCCCTTTAGGTACTGGAAGGCCACAATAAGGTCTCCCCAGAGCCTTCTCTTCTTCAGGCTGAACAACCCCAACTCTTTCAGCCTGTCCTCACAGGAGAGGTGCCCATGATCTTAGCAAGCGGCCTGTGGCAGTCAACACCCCTGACTTCTGGCTTTCTACTCCCACGGGCTTCTAAGAGTCTGAAAGCATTTCCCACTTTGCAGCATCCCCTCTCTTTTGTCTTGACATCAACCCCCAACCTGTACTTTTCAGTGCTGTTACCATGGAACCACCAGTAATGCACCCACAAAAAGCATCACTGAAGTCAGTTGGTACAGTGGGTGCCCCTGCCAAACATCTGTGAAAAGTTTAAGAAGGCAGATACTCATCTTGGAGAGCTCAGGTAAGGTGAGTTGAGGTTTTAAAGCAAATTGCTGGTGTTTGGAGTCTTATTGACTAGTCACATTCATTTATCCCTCTGGGTCCCTGCCCGCAGACTCTTTCTATTCTTTATCCTTTCTGAACCTAAAAAGAAAAGGGAAATAAATAGTTCTGTACTTCCTCCCTCCCTCCTCCTTCTCATCTACTTACAGCTTTGGCCAGGAAAAGTATAGAGTTTGGGGTTTATGCTTTCATCCTCGCCAGAGCAGTCTTTGTTGGAGGCCTGTCCGGGTGACTCATGCTTGAGGATGGGCATTTTCCCAGCTCTGCAGTGAAGGAGGAGCAGCGCTGACTCCTTCAGAGAGAGGTTGCTTGTTCAAGTTCAGCAGCTGTTAACAAAGACTGCAGAGTTTTAAACAACCCGAATAAATGAAATCTCTTCTCCCTCTTCAGTTAATCAGGCCTTGCTTTCTTTGTGTGTCAAAAACCTGCTTGCTCTCCTCTTAACCAGACAGTTTTTCACGGCAGATAAAAACTGAATGTAAGACAGAAACAGCCAGTCCCATGGACTGAATGAAGCTTCAATTTCTAGTGGCTTTGTGCCTTGTGGATCTGCTGCTTTTGTCCTAGTGAAGCACAAGGGTTGGCATAAGCTATTCTCATGGCTGGGCACTTTTTGTAACTCATTCTCCTGTGTGATTTCTCTGGTGTCTAGTAAGATTTATTTTACAGCCTTTCTCTTGGGGAGGGAAAGGCTGTAGAGATACCAAACTATGGGGAAGGAAGCAAGACAGAGGAGCTGGTGTAGGGTAAGAAATAGGGTCCTGCCCCTAGGGAGGAATAACCCCATGCACCAGTACAGGTTAGGGGTTGACCTGCTGGAAAGTGGCTCTGCAGAGAGAGACCCGGGAGTCCTGGTTGACAACGAGTTGTCCATGCAGCAACAATGTGCCCTTGTGGCCAAGAAGGCCAATGGTCTTCTGGGGTGCATTAAAAAGAACTTGGCCAGCAGGTCGAGGGAGGTCATCCTCCCCCTCTACTCTGCCCTGGTGAGGCCCCATCTGGAGCACTGTGTCCAGTTCCGGGCTCCCTGGTTCAGGAAAGACAGGGAACTGCTGGAGAGAGTCCATGATGACGATGATTAAGGGACTGTCATTTGGGGTGTCCCCGACTCAGCATTTGCATGGACTGGGTGATTTTTTCCTCTCCAGCAGCACAGAGGATTTAAGGACAAAGTGAGAACTTACGTGCTCTCTGAAGCGTCTTTCACATTCTTTCCTCTTGCAGAAAGGAAACTGGACTTAAAATCTGTGGAGCTCTCCAGGAGGATGAGAGAGGCTGAGCTCTGGAAGTACTGACAGGCTGGGGAGAAGCGAGCAGGGTCTGTATGGAGAAAGCAGAGCTTGTGAGCTGGTCCTGAAGTGCACTTGTGGAAACACCAGCTCAGATGTCTAGTTGACACTGGTATCTAGCCCATATTGGTCACAGATACCACTGAAAGGGACGGTTGGGGGTTTATTAGGAATTGCTTTTGTAGCACCTTGTCAGTGCAAGGCATTTTTCAAATACCTTCAGAAATGGATTCTAGCAGACATATAATCATGAATTATTTACCCTGCAATAGGTGAGCAGAGGTCCTAATATGCCAAGACCTGTACATACACCTACACAGACACACACAGAAGCTGATTTCCTACATTATTCTCTGAGGACGTGGTGTAAATAAAGCCACAGACAAAATCCATAAATAAATACAAGCTAAGGGCTCTGCCCTATTACTAGTGAAGTCAAAGGTCTCTCTCCAATGATACTGAGAGCGGAATTAGCCATGGGGTATTCCTGGAGTATGTGGTGCTGTGGTATGGGAATAGGGAAGGTGGGAAGTGCCAGAACATGGCGGAGGTGAAACCCGTGTGCCCTGGCGTAGCTACCTGCAGCAGGAGGTCAAGGTCTGAGCTAGTTCACGCATCCGTAGAGGTGCTTTCAGCTCATCATGTTTTGCGGCACTGGCAAGTCCCCCACGCACAGAGATCTCACTCTTTCAGACATGTAGTCTAGCACAGATGGATCCTGTCCTATGTTCGCTATTGCTTTTTCTCTATCTTTCAGCACAGGTAGGCAAGTGAGCAGCAGTACAGATAAAAATTGCAACTATTCGTCAGAAAATGCTAACCAAAACTAACCAGCCTAAAGGCTGTGTTGCTAGGAAACAATCTGCCTCTTACTGTGCATTGCTACCATTTGTATGCATCCACTCTTCTGATTTTCTTATTAATATTCTTTGCCTCAGACCCAGTAAGAAATTTCCGCTACAAGCTGGGACAGGATCCAGTCCTCTCCAGGTCCCACGGTGGTTTAATTTAACCTCAGATGGCTGCTGCAAGTGGCTTCAGTTGCTTCATTTTAGTCTGGCAGAAAACTGGCAGAATTCACATGCCCAGTTATGTACATGGGCCCACGGAAGCAGGGACAGCTGAGCTTTGCAGGACATAGCAGTGTGTACTGCCTTCTGGTCTTCCAGCCTCTCCTGGAGGTTTCTACCTTTCAGCAATGCTATTGCCTCTTGTATGTCTCATATGTCTATGATTCTATGATTCTATGATATGTCTTAAGGAACCAACCTCCCTGCTTATGACTGTCCAACCACATCCAGAGGGAAACCCAAGGAAGAAAAATCCTACTAAAATTATTTTTCTTAGGACAAGCTACACTGATTGAAGTACCTTTAACCTGCGTTTTTGTGTCAGTGCTAGGGAGCTCTACTGATTTACTATATTTGAATTTAAGTCAATGTAGTTAAATCAATACCCAAGTGGAGTGGAGATTAAGTTCTCCATTGATTTTAAATGTGCCTGACACCGGTGGAGTTTGTGATTTACAAGCACAAGATATATTGATGGGAGGCAGCTTTAAATCTCTCTGGCCACATGGCATGAGCTGCATCTGAGCTCTGCTAAAATTTAGGCTGGGAGTTTGAAGGGGTTTTCCAATGATGTGTCCCCAGTCTGTTGATGGTTGTTGATACCTGAGGTCTCCTGAGAAAACACAACATCTGACTGCATCCCAGTGCGCTTCTATTAGAAAACTGAAGATTAGCGTAAATCATGTGCTTTGCCTTTTTTGGTGTGTTTTCAGGTGAGTTTAAAGCATGTCATTATGCTATTTGGGCTAGGAAGGGGCTCTGCGTGCAGTATGGGAGTGCCATAATCTTGGCCCAGGCAAAGGCAGGGAGAGCAGTGGCCAGCAGAAATTGCAATCTAAGCACTGGCTGCTAACCCTCATCAGCTGCAGCCAGAAATTACAGTACCTTATAATCTCTTGCCGAGGTATTTGGCACCAGCTGCAACTTCCAGTGGCAGCTCCTCGGCCACAAATTCATCTTGGCTTTCCTGAAAGGCTCTGGCCTTTCATCTTAGCAATGAAGGAAGAAGTCAGGGCCTCTGCAGATAACCCTGTATAAGGCAGGATCCTGGAAAAAAACCAGCCTGGAAGAGTGTTCATCAACATCTGAATGTAGGGCATTCAGTCTAAAGTGTTTCACCTTGCACCTGTAATCTGTAACGGATAGAGGAGTCAGTAATCCATAGGTCTTTGCTGTTTGGGAATAATTCTTGATTGAGCCTGTGTTTTGCTTTGCTGTCTTTGCTGTCTTTGCAGCAGTTTGCCACGAATACACGGTCCAGTGCTCTTGAAGCTATCATAAATAAAAACTTAAGCTTTTTAGACCTGTTCTAAATACATCTCTTTGCACCTTGGTATATTATACTTTGAAAAATCTATAGATTTCCAGAGACTTCACCACCTCATTTCACTCTGCTAAACTGAATTTTTCAGAGGATTTCAATAGAATTTGAGCTCTCAGCTCTCTTATTCTTATCCTTGTTTTGACATTCTCCAAATCCCTTGCAATCAGGGATTTATACAATGGATGGCAACACAACCAGAAAATCCCACTACTCGACTCCAGCACATTCTGCTCATGTAAAGGAATTCTTTGACATGTATACAGCTAGAGCTCTGTAGAGCTTCAGTTTAAGTGAAAAAAAGCTTCAGAAAATGAAGGTGCGGGAAGATCAGCGAAAGGCTGATCATACATACATAAGATAAAAAGGAAAGCAGAGTGCTTGTTCATTTTTTTTTCTACCTCAAAAAGCCCCTGTCTCACTGTCAGCAGAATCCATTCCAATCCCACCAGAGAGGAACGTGCCATCTCCCATCCTGGGCTGCATCACCCAGGCACCCTTAGACCATGAAAGGTGTGGGGGGCAACATGACAGGTCATGACATACTGAGTTCTGAGTGAATAGCTTCAGCTTTGGTGGACAGGATCTGAGCTGGTCCCCAAGCCTAGAACTAGCAGCAGATCCCTAAATGGCAGGAAGAAACCTTCCTCTGGTAACTTGAGCCATCCTGGAAAAAGTGAGACCTACTTTCTACGAGCTGGAGGAGTAAAATAAAACAAGATGCAGTACTTGGGAAAGCAGATAGTTCATACATTGGAAGCCCTTGAAATATGCCGTCCTTTCTGTAGCTCAGTGCCACATCAAATGCCAGCAGAAAAAGGACTCAGATCATAGTTGGTTAAATGCAATGATAAAACCCAAACTTCTAATATGTTACAAATTAATAAATGCCTAAAAGTTTACATCTGAACCTTGGCAGCCTACTCTTGTCAGGACTTGAATCACTCAACTGAGCGTATATAGAGGTTGGAACTTGGTCTTTAAGGTCCCTTCCAACCTAAACCATTCTATGATTCTATAATATCTGTAGTGCTTTAGGATGCCCTAAGATACCCTGTGTGACTTCCAGCTAGGCTGGAAGGATGTGCATCTCTTGGAAGTCCTGTGTCATATCTGCCCATGCTGGATGGGTGTCTTAGCTGAGAGAGTTTGAAATGGCTCTAGATACAAGTATTGGAGCCTGCCTTGTTTGGTTCTACAGTGGATTTTCGGTATTTCTTGTCACAAAGATAGGTGGATGGATGGATGGATAACTATATATATATTTGTAAGTCATTTGTGTACATTTGCTTTAAAAAAGGAAGTGGAAAATTAACCTGTCAAATGTGGTTAAAATGCTCTGATGAGCCAGTAAAGACTCTCAATAAATTTTACACTGGAAATTCATGGGTATCAGGAGTTGTCATAGGCCATCAGAAAATCCAGACACTTGAAACTATAGTCTCTGTTGACGCAATTCTCTTGACTTCAGCAGCAACTCATTTGTTGATTTGATTGAATTCACTCATAGCCCAGCAACTGAAATCTCTTTAAGGTTGTTCTCTCATGTAGGGGTCTTCTGCTGTCTTCTAATCTTTTCAGATCTCCCAAGGTGAAAAAGAACACAACTGTATTAAACTAAAAAGAAGTTAAAAATGCAGTTTTCTTCTCTCTGAGAAAGGGGCAATGGAAGCAATCTTTTATGAAACACAATACTTTCACTACTAGGTAGTCTCAAGAAAAGCAAGTGAGAGCTAGAACCACTGAGAGGCACCTGGTTTCTTCTCATTATTCACTAATTATCGTTTATTAATTCAGCTGTCTTCCCAAGGAGATCTTCTTTGACCTTCAGATGAAGTGACTGGATCTCAGAGCCAAGATCTCCATTTCACAGCAGACCACATGCTGGTTGCCAGGCCAGCTCTGGAGGTGTTGTGCTAAAGAAGGCCTTGAGATGGTGCTCAACCAGCTGCTATGTGAGCACCCTGCTGCTCACCTCCTCCATGAAAACAGCAGCACAACCCCATGACAATACTTCTAGATAGCCATGTTTTGGAGAGGGTGGGGTAGAAATTCATTATCAGACAAACCATGTAATTCAGTCTTCCTGCTGGTAAAGATAACCTGGGAGAGGCATTGTTCCTTCTGATCAGTGATGAACCAAGGACCTGCTTAGTGTTTATGTTACATGACTTTTGGATGTGCTCTGTCACACAATTTAAGTCCTCATCCCTTCCAGCCCATTAAGATTTTGTAGCACTTCATAAAAGAGCAGAGTATTAACTTTGGGGATGTGTCCAAATACACCTTACTTGAAACCTTCATGTCTACCTCCATTTTCCTCCTGGGTACATCTGGATAAGATATTCTACATTTCCTATCCAAAACTACCATATCCTTTTGCAGTGAGGTATAAAACTGTGTACGAAGTACACAAATGTGTATTTCATTGCTAAAGCATTTCAATAAATGGATTAAATTTTGTTGCCTAAAGTTTGCAAAGTACCAGAGTTTTCCTTGTGGCCAAGAATATATATATATCTATAAATAATATAAATATATGTATAGATATTTAGATCCTGGTTTGGTTTTAAGACCTCTTGTCTGCTCAGCTCCAATTTATTTGCCTGTGGAGTGACCATGGAGCCAGGTGTGCGCATAAGGATAAGGATAGATGCAGGGTTGCCATGGCTCAAAACAGCTCCCCAGAGCCCAAACAATTTCCATCCTTCTGTGGCTTGGTGGGACTTTTTATGCAAAATTATTTAGAGGGAGAGGCACTCAGGTCACATGTTTAAGTAGCAGTTGTAAAATTAGGAATGAAAATACTCACTCTGGACAACACACGGGAGTGGAAATGTTTCGTGTACCAGATGGGACTCCTGCACCTGATTAACTGATGCAGAAATAGCTGCCCTCAGCGTTCTGGAGCTGTCTCAGCCTGTGAGTTGACAATTGCTGATGCCGGCAAACTCAGCGGCCCGAAAAGCTATTTTTTTTTCCCCCTACTGCTGAGACCACCGTTTCAGAGACTCTGGCAAAAGAGGTGCCTTCTGTCTCCCAACAGTCACATGCCAAGAGAAAGCCTTTTGTCCTCCTACAATAGAGCTAGTGGCAGAGAAGGAAGTTGGGAAACACTAGCTACTGTTGCTGGCAAGTGAGCCATAAAGGAGGGTTCTGCCAAAAGGACACAGGCTGGGATCTGACCTCCCTTTCTGTGCCCATGGCTACTGTATGTAGGTGAAGCCATCACTTGTTGGGAGCATTGGAGGCAGGCTGCGTGCTGACCCGAGCCAACAACTCCTCGGAGGTTAACAGCGTTGTTAGTGCCGGGGCAGGATCCGGGTCCATGTCAGGAACACCGACAGTGCTTCCCTTCCGCTCCCCGGAGGGGTTTCTGCCACTTGGGCGATTGCCATGGAGCTCAAAATGCAGCTATGGAATCGGGAGCTACCCCAAATTAAATAGTATCCTAGAGGAGGTGTGTGGGGGGGGAAGAGCAGGAGGGTGACACCACGCAGCTTTCGGGCTGGCTGAATTTGGCATCTTTTTTATTTGCTAAAATCTACTTCCTTAATATCCCGGCCTGTGCCTGCCCTCCCTCTTTGTGCAGCATCAGCTCCAGAGGGTCAGAGCAGGAGGATGCTGTGCCTTTGGGTGCAGGAGATGTGATGTACTGGTCCCTTCTGGAGCCCAGCAGCCTCTGCTGCTCCTCTCCTTCACAGTTACCTTTGATGCAGCTGGATGTGGTGGGATCCTCTGCCTCTGCTATGGGGGGTGCAGAGCAGAAGAAGGGTGCAGCATGGGACAGAGGTCTGATAGAGCAGTGCTGTGTAGTGACAAAACATCTCTTCCCTCCCTGCTAAAGGGTTCTTGCTGTCTCCTCCCTGCTGGAAGCTCTGCAGTGCACATGGCAGCACATATTACTGATTACTTCCAGGGTAAGTCTTCACACTCTCTTTTACAAGTCCAAGGGCTCAGAGACATATTTTTAAAGCGGTATCTGCAACTCTGGTGTTTTCACGTGCCTCTGGGAACCAGGAGTTTTAACCCAGTAGCACCAACTCCTTCATCCAGCCTTAAACAACCCTACGACTGCTTGACTTAGCTCTTCGCCACATAAATGACACTCTGGATTGCCATTATCTCCCATCTTCACAGGACATTTTTTTGCCGCGATAAGATTTTCAAAGCTGCTCCTTAAATTTGGCTGTTAATTACGCATTTGAGGCACGTGAATTAAATGCCCCTATTTTCCAAGCCTGAAACACCTTGAACGCGCCTGGGACTTTTGCTCTTGCCAAATAATTTGTTCTTGAAGGCAAACACACCCGTGCTGTGGTTTATCCCGACCTGATTATATCGCCGTGAAGCTGAAGGGTGGGTGTGAGGGGAAAGCAGCTATTTAAAACCATTTTCATTGAAATCGGAGCAGGCTGCGAGAGAGGGACAGCTGTGAGATGCATTGTGGGCACTGAGATGGGAGTTCCTTGCCTGTTTAATCAGGCAGCCAGCTGTAGCTGTGGCAAAACCCACCCCGGCAAGTCAAGCAGTGGAAAGCTGCACCTGCGAGATCTGTGTGTGCCTGTTGTGGGGTTGGGAATTCAAAGAAAGGATGTTTAAAGACCCCATGAAACAAATGAATCCTGAAGGGTGGAAGCTGTACGGAGGTTAGATGGGAATAGCTCCACCACGGACCATCTTGCAGGCTCAGCCGAGAGAGGACACGACAAGTGGTGGTGAGGAACCATCTGTGCTTAGGAAAATTCCCGAATGCCTGTAAAAACGATGACCCTCTGTTAAAACTTCTGTAGTTGGGTTACCATTCCCACCGCCTGAAGTTCTGGATAATTAGCTTTAAGGATGTTACAGGGATACCTTTGGGTCGCCACCTGGGAGGGTTCAGCGAGGAGCTGAGGCGGTGAAGTGCCTGCAGAGCCCCGGCGCGGAGGCAGTAGCAGACCCTGCCATCTGTGTTTGGCTCAGGCACCGTAAGCAAACATTAAACAAGCACACTGCATCCATACGCACGCGTATTTCAGCCTGTCGGTGGGAAACTGCCTGTATTGCCTGTGCGGGCAGGCAGCACGACGTTGAAGGACAGTTGCCTCCACCAGCTCCCCACACTGATTCAGGTCACGCATCTGGTACTCAGCTTTTGCTGTCGGACTGGAGCCTCCAGAGCTGTCAGTCTGACAGTTGACGGCTGTGGTTCCTGGACTTGCTGAGTAAAGTTTGTTAAGTCACATACTTCTACTTGAGGTGGATTTTATGCAGTCAAAAAGTGGATGACACCACACTGCGAGCAGTGGCAGATATGCTGAAGGACCATGCTGTCATCCAGACCTTCACAGGCTGGAGAGATGGGCCAACAGAAACCTCATGAAATTAACCGAGGAGAATTGCAAAGTTCTGCATGTAGGGAGGAGCAACCCCAGCCTCCAATGTATGCTGGGGGCCACCCAGCTGGAAAGCAGCTTGGCAGAAAAGGGCTGTGGTGGACACCAAGTTGAACATGAGCTAGCACAGTGCCCTTGCGGCAACGGCGGCAAATGGTATCCTGGGCTGCATTAGTCAAAGTATTACCAGGAGGCTGAAGGAGGTCATCCTTCCCCTCTGCTCTGCTCTTGTGTGACCCCACCTGGAGTCCTTTGTCCAGTTCTGCGCTCCCTAGTACAAGAGAGACATGGACATACTGGAGAGAGTCCAGCGAAAGACCTTGAAGATGATGAAGGAACTGGAGCACCTCTTATATGCGGAAAGGCTGAGAGACCTGGGACTGTTCAGCCTAGAGAAAAGAAGGTTTGGGGAGGATCTCATCAATGCATATTATTATTATTAGCCTAATTGGTTAATAATTAACCTAACTAACATTATTATTAACCTGAATGGAGGGTACGAAGGTACGAGGGTACGAAGAGGATGAAGCCAGGCTCTTTTCAGTGGTGCCCAGTGACAGGGCACAACCTGAAGCACAAGGAGGCTCTGTCTGAACATCAGGAAACATTTTGTCACTGTCAGGGTGACCAAGCACCAGCTCAAGTTGCCCAGAGAGGCTGTGGAGTCTCCATGCTTGGATGTGGTTCTGGGCAACTGAGTCTAAGTGGCCCTACTTGAGCAGGGGGGTTGGACCAGATGACCTCCAGAGGTCCCTTCCAACCTCAGCCTTTCTGTGACTGTGTGATCTTGTTTCTCGATTAAATACAGGATCTTGGCCACGCTCACAACTATCCATTTTTTCCGAGCGTCAAGCAAGAATGTTGCAAAGTAAACAAAGCCAAGTGGTGTGCAGACACAGCCAAAATTAAATTGAAAGTAGCAAAATGATTGAGGACCCTGTTTGGATTAATCACCTAATTCTGGTCAAGGCCACCACAAGTGCAGGTTTTATATAGTGTTTTTAAAAATAGGCTCCCAAAGAAGAAAGATCATTTACCAAAGTAATAATTTCATGTGATGATAATTTCTTTGGTTGGCTCCTTTTTTTTTTTCCATAAAAATGTTCTTAGCAAGAAAGATGACTTCTTTACATGGAGAAAAAAAAGGAAAGGAGTTTTTCTTCACATAAATGAAACGTTAACATTTTTGAAGTGTTCTACAAAACACCCAAAAGTTTACAGGGAAATGCAAACCAAAAGTCAAATATATATTTTTAAAACATGTTGCCCTTTTAAATTAATTCTGGTTTTATTATTTACAAACCACTGCTGCGCTGAGATGAAGACCGGGTTCTCTTCAGCAAGCATATGGAATGTGGAGAATAATATATTGCTGAAATCCTATATGATGGTGCATTTTCCAGCCTCTGTGAGGGAAGAAGGAAATACGAGTACTTCTCCCTGCATCAGAAATTTCAGAGTGAGATTTCGTGGCCCATATGTGACACGGGGTACCTGGCAGGGTTCCTCATGGCTCTCAGATCTGCTGATCCTTCTGCCATCCACAGAGACACGGTCGGTTAAGGACTCGCAGAGTCGAAGGAATTGGGTGAATTTATACTGAGAGGTAGTTGTCACATCGTAATTAGGGGCAAAAGGCAATTTGAAGGGTGAGAGGTAATGAGAATACCTTGAAGTTCAATAGCACCAACAAGATTGCTTAGGTGGATATGAGGAGGGTTGAAAGAAGAGATTAGTGGGGATGAAAAGATCCTGGAAGCCCACCTTTCCTGCTCCCAGACATCACTCCCTTGCTTTGCGTGTCTCATTTCTCTGCTTTATCCCTGTGCCCCTAATCAGATTCCTGGTCCCCGAAGGCAGGGCTGTGCTGCAGCCATGTGGTTGATGTCCCCTGTGGCTGATGTGCCCTGTGGCTGATGAGCCATCCTCCAGCTGCAATGTGTGGGCTCCCTCCCTTTGCCCGCGTTTCCATGCTCTAAAGGCAGCACGCGTTAGGCAGCCATGGATCTCATCTGCATAACGAAGAGCCCCCTTCCCTGCACAGAAGGCCACAGAGCAGATTTCCTCTTTCCATGATCCTAATTAGCCATCTGTGGTGTGCAACTGGACGTGGGGGGGGCTTGGCTCAGCTGACAGAGCAGGAAGGGGGCAGCCAGAGAACAATTCCCCCAAGTCCAGGCTCGGTTGGCTTTTCTGCCTGCTCCAGAGCAGAGCCTGCCCATTGCTGCAGGGAGCAGCAACATGGCTGCAGGCCAGTGAAGGATAGACTGAGACCTTCCCTTTTCCCATGCCAGTTATGCAGAAACTGGAGAAATCAGAGCTTCTTTGAGAAAAATGCCCTCTGGGAAAGTGGCCTTTTGCTCATGCATTTCCAAAAAGGCATGTGGCAATCTTCTGCATCTGTACGCCAGCCCCCGCAAGCGGAGCATGTTGCCTCACAGCCAGCCAGGAGGATGGCCCCGGGGCACTCTATCAGGCCACAAGGGTCCAGAGATGTGCCTGCTGCATCTAAGATACGTTCCCAATCTGAAGAAGCCTCCCCAGCAGGTCAAGGGAGGTGGTTCCCTCTACTCTGCTCTGGTGGGACCCTATTTGGAGTACTTTGTCCAGCTCTGAAGCCCCCAAGATAAGAAGGACTCAGACCTGTTAGAGCGGGTCCAGAGGAGGCCACGAAGCTGATCAGAGGCTGAAGCACCTCTGCTGTGAGGACAGGCTGAGAGAGCTGAGGCTATTCAACCTGGAGAAGAGAAGGCTTTGGGGGCTTATAAGAAAGATGGCAGCAAACTTTTTAGCAGAGCCTGTTGTGACAGGACAAGGGGTAATGTCTTTAAGCTAAAGGAAGGTACATTCAGACTAGATATAAAGAAGAAATTTTTTATCATGAGGGTTGTGAAACGCTGGCCCAGGTTGCCCAGAGAGGTGGTAGATGCCCCGTCCCTGGAAACATTCAGGTCAGGCTGGACAAGACTCTGAGCAACCTGACCTAGTTGAAGATGTCCCTGCTCATGGCAGGGTGGATGACTTGAGGTCCCTTCCAGCCCAAAACATTCTATCATTCTATGTTACAAACAAGGTAACCCCCTTCCTTTTACTCCTTAAAGGTGACCTGCCTGTTGGGGTGATTGCTAAAAATCAGCCATCAGGCAGGTCTATGTTATTTTAAAAGGGCTGCACAGAGGCTAGAGTGCTTATTTATAAATTTAAAAAAAAATAAAATCTTTCCATGAAGTAAAATCATTGAACCTAAAGAAGTATTTTGTCACTGCTCTTTTGTTTTACATAATGCTCGCAGTCATGCCATGGTAATATCAGTGAGGGACAGCAAAAAATGGAACATTGCTATAAATGTGTAAAGTTGTGAAGGCTGGTTGTGTTACTGAGGAAAGAGCAGAAAGTAAATGAACCTGATCAGTTACAAATTGTCAATTATATTAAAATGTTCTTCTGGCTTAGAAGCTTGGCATGGCAGTAGTGCATGGACATTTTAAAACAATAAAGGAAAGGACATTTTAAAACAATAAAAGGGCTTTTAATCTTGAATCCTTTAAACTACAGACAGAGGAGATTCTACTCCTGTCTCAAGGACAACTTGTGCTCAGACAGAAGTTTTATTTCAATTGCTGTTACGCCAGCTGGATTTATATAAGTAACTATAAGAAGGCAGCTCTAAATCCACCTCAGAAACTACTAATACTTGTTATAAAAGAACTAATGAAGTAAGCAGCCTTCAGATTTTCCCAGCTTTCACTGATGGCAGCAACCTGCCCAGCTGGAAGATTGCTAAGTAAAAGTCATCGTCTGTGCGGTACCCATCACAGCAGCAGAATCAAGACTTGTGTTACAGGAGCATCTGGCTTCCAGGCCCAGGACTCTGGTCTGGGTTGGTATCAACATTATTCACATGGCCAAAACCAGAAGACCTGAACAACTCCTCTCCTTCATTATTAAGAATGCACGTGTGCATCCATTGCAAATTTTGGAATCAACCTGCTTTTTATTCCAAAATGCCAGAGTAGGATGGCACAATTTGTTGAAAAGGCTTAAGTTTAGCCCTTCATTTCCAACCTTCTGCATTTTTTCCTGGCTATTCAACAGCCAGCATGAATCCTGTAAGGGGATAAGCATTTTCAGAGCCCTCCCAAAATAATAACCCTTCCTGGGAAGACAGTGAGGAGCATACTCAGAGTCTACCTCCAGTCAATCATTTAGTCCTGTTGGGTTTTAGGTGTTCCAAGGCAGGAGGTTTTCACAGCATCCCATCATCAAAATTTTGGAGCTCGCTGAACAGACCCACTCAGGGACCTTGAGACTTTAAGCTTCCAATGGAATGGTATTTTTTGGACAAAAGGGGCATTTTTTGTTGAATGGTTGAGCTGTAAATTTCTATGGAATTCTTCAAACATCATCCCTTGTGATTAAGTCTTTAAAGTGTCAAAACATTTAGAAATTTCAGAAAATGAGTTAAAAAAAAAAACTCAAAAATTTTCCTAAACGTTTTTTAAAACTAGTTTACTATTAAGTAAGTTCTTTTGCTAACCAGCCTAAATTTATAGCACAGTTTCTGCTATAACTGGATGAGAGTAATGGTTCCTCTAATGCAGTCACATACCCTCAGTGATGCCTACTAGCAGGTACAACAGAAGATGAAAGAAACTCTGAAGTTAGTAAGGAGTGTTTTGACTACCATAATTGGCTGCTTCTTTAATCTCAGTCTCTGTGCTGCTCAGATAAACACAGGGCATCTTATCTTCTTGCTTATCTTACTGCTCTAGAATCATAGAATAATTTGAGCTGGAAGGGACCTTTAAAGGTCATCTAGTCCAACCCCCCTGCAATGAGCAGGGACATCTTCAACTACATCTGGTTGTGCAGAGCCCCATCCAACCTGGCCTTGAATATTTCCAAAGATGGGCCATCTACCACGAATCTGGGCAACCTCTTCCAGTGTATCACTACCCTCTGAATCTAGTCTCTTTTAGATTAAAACCATTACCACTTGTCCTATTGCAACATGCCCAGCTAAAAAGTTTGTTCCCACCTTCTTATAAGCCCCTTTTAAGTACTGGAAGGCCACAACAAGGTCTCCCCCAGACCCTTCTCTTCTCCAGGCTGAACAACCCCAACTCTCTCAGCCTGTCTTCATAGGAGAGGTGCTCCAGCACCCTGATCATTTTTTTTTTGGCCCTTCTCTGGTCTCGCTCCTACAGGTCCATGTGCTTCCTGCGCTGAGGATTCCAAAGCTGGACACATTGGGGCCTCCACTGTGCCCACTCCATGTGGGGCCTCATGAGAGCAGATTGGAGGGGCAGAATCACCTCCTTCAACCCGCTGGCCAGGATGTGGTTGGCCTTCTGGGTTGAAAGCCCCTTCTGGGCTTTCTTGGTGCCTCTCCAACTCAGCTCTTTAAACCTTCCCTCAAGAGCCCCTCTTCCATCCACATTGCTTTTCTCTGAACTCTCTTCCTTCAAGCTCCATCTAAGTAGTGTCGAGTTGCTTCTAGCTCTATTTTATGGTTTAGGTCTCTTCACATCCTACTCATCTTTTTCTATAGAATGTATATATTACATACATACAGAAATTATATATTAAGTAGGGGCAGCCAGAAGCTCAGCTGGTTTTCAGCTGAAGTTTGGCATTCTGAAAGGAGGTAGAGGAAATATCAGGAGACTGAATTTAATTCCTCTGATCACCCTTTCAGACCCCCATAATTGGAAGGCAGTGGAGCCGTACTGATCGTCACCAGCTCGGATTTAACCTACAACTTAACTTTGGCACAATGAAAGTATTCCTTCTGCAGGCAGCACGGAGGCAGCAGATGCAGGCTGGGGCTTAGGGCAGGATGATGATGATGAGATGCCAGGGAACACTGAGCTATGAACAACCCCCACCAGACAGACAGGGAGATGTACAGAGAATCAGCGCTACTGTAGGAGCACCATGACAAGGAAAGAACCATAGAATCATGGAATCATAGAATGGTTTGTGTTGGAAGGGACCTTAAAGATCATGCAGTTCCAACTCCCCTGCCATGGGCAGGGACACCTCCCA
Organism: Gallinago undulata; assembly: GCA_026546715.1. Classification (NCBI taxonomy): domain Eukaryota; kingdom Metazoa; phylum Chordata; class Aves; order Charadriiformes; family Scolopacidae; genus Gallinago; species Gallinago undulata. The sequence goes on along the minus strand of JAOTQQ010000001.1, from coordinate 8,156,719 downwards.
CTAGAGCAGGTTGCTCAAAGGCCCAAATTTAGCCTGGCCTTGAACTCCTCAAGGAATGGGGCATCCACAACTTTCTGAGCAGCCGGTTCCAGTGAAAGAGAAAGCATACAAGCACAAAAGCAGGATGACAAGTTGTAAAACTGGCTCCTGAGAAGCAAGATAACCAGTTTGGCTTAGTCCTTGCTGTAAGCATGAGGGCCCTGAGTTAAATTGGACCCCATGTCTCCTCCTGAGGAGTGAGTGTAATATCAGCCACGTGAAGGAAAATTTTCTCTTGAAGGAATAATACTGAAGACAAGTCAGGAGTTGGCTGAAATTCACCTTCTCCATTTACTCCATGTCCAGCTTGCTGAGGCGTTAAGCGAGTACATTTTAGCTCATCATTAATTTATCAGCAAATTCAGGAGGAATAAAGCGAGTCTTGTCACTTGTCCTAATAATACCTCACCACACATAAAAATGTGGTTAGCATGCTTGGTGGGTTGGTGCAAGGAGACCTGCTTGAATGAAATAAACCTTGAACCACATCTTTAGCACTAGCTAACATGATGGGCCTAAGCCAAAACCCAATAGCCCCAAGCTGTGAGGAGATTTGGCCCAGGTTTGACTGCTGGGGCTCATGACTGTCACCTCTTAGATGTCACCACCAGTTCATTTTGGACATTCTTGGCTTGTGAAAATTTCTCATGTTGTCTTTAAAATCAGGACAAGACTCACAGGAAAATTAATTACCCTTGTCCTGAGCACTTTTCTTACAGTTACAATGGAGCATTTAGCCCTTTTTGTTGACTGAAAAAGCATCTCTGTGACTCTCACAGCAAGGAGGCACTGAATGTCCTCCCTCCTCAGAGGTAATAGAAGAAGACACCTAACTTTTAGAACAACTCTTCTTCATGGAGGCATTGCCTCTGTGCTGCACGGTGACTTCAGGTGATTATGACTCACTCATGCAGATAGTCTCATAGACTAGTGTCCCTATAAACTCACAAGGATCTCAGAGATGAAGAAAGGCTATCATAGCCAACTGAAGGTCTGGAAAGAGTTAAATGTAGGTTTCTGGCTGACTGACTTGCTGAAATAATTATTTTAATTCCAGGGACACCTTACTGTGTAATTAAAGATGTGTCAGATTGTCTGAAGTCTTAGTTGTGCATCACGTTGAAATTACTCTTTGCGTTTAAACACCAAATGCTGTTCCTACATAAAAGCAGCTATTCCTTTTGTCATCTAGTCCTGCCTCTTGGCCTGACCTTTCACAGCCTTGAAACCTGTCTGGTGTCTGTCCACACCCAAAGTCTCAGCCATGGTGGGGTACAAAGCCTTTTGGCAACCAATATCCCGGATTTTTCCTGGACATGCTGAAAACATGTGAGCTCCCTGCTTTAATGCAGTTGTGCTGAAATGACTTTATCAATATTCTCATGTGCTAAGACATCAAGTACCCAAGTGATACCATATCTAGCCCAATCATGGGATAATACATAAACAATGAAAAATGTAGAGCTATGTTTAGAGGATAACACAGAAAAAAACCTCATAGAGGATTTTACTACTTTCTCTCAAGCATTTTTATAAAGCCTAACTATTAATAAAGGGAACTATTAATAAAGCCTAACTGCTCTACAAGAAATTAGATTGTCTCTAAACTTTTGTTTATGTCTAGACTCAAACCAATCTTATTCTGAGGATCTGAATATTTCAGTAGTTTCTTGAAAATATTTTGCCTGTGCCTTTTGTCCAGCCAGGGCCCAGGACTGAATGGAGGCACCAGAAGACAGAGAATCTTAAAATCCTAGAATCATGGAATGGTTTAGGTTGGAAGGGACCTTAAAAGATCATCTAGTTCTAACCTTTGTGCCATGGGCAAGGACACCTCGCACTAGACCGGGTTGCTCAAAGACACATCCAGCCTGGCCTTGAACACTTCTGGGGATGAGGCATCCACAGCTTCTCTGGGCAACCCGGGTCAGGATCTCACTACCCTCATAGTGAAAAATGTCTTCCTAATATCTAATCTAAATCTTCCCTCTGGTAGTTTAAAACCATTACCCCTCATCCTGTCACTCTACTCCCTCATAAAATGTCCCTTCCCACCTCTCCTGTAGGCCCTTTAGGTACTGGAAGGGGCTATGAGGTCTCCCTGGAGCCTTCTCCCAACTCTCCCCCAACTCTCTCAGCCTGTCAAATCCTGTGACAAAGCTTGTTCTGTGACAAGAACAGTGTTCTGTGACACATACATTATAAATACTCCCACATGGGAGTATTTATAAACCAGAGAGCAATAAAGGGCAGCAAGGGCCCCTGCAGCTCAAAATGTGTTGTTACACAAGCTGGAGGTCACTTTGGACCTTTCTAAAACACACCACCAGCCATTGAGACAAGCTGATGTACTAGACATGTTGGTTAGGAAGGGGTACAAAGAGAATTTAGAGGTTAATGGGGAATGAAGGACAATGAGATTGTTTTGCTTTGGGCACTGACAATTGACACAATGGGAATTTAACCCTCAACCTTCTGCACTTTGGTTCCTGATGAGCTGGAAACATGAGTTTCTCTTAATGTATCACATTTGTCAAGCCTTACAGTAAGATAAAAGACATATTTACAGGGAGGGTATGACAAGCATCTAACAACATCGAACAGCAAAACAGTCTAGAAAAGTAAACAGAAGAGTATGGGTTTGTTGGGAAAGATTGAACCACCCAAATTTCTCTTTAGATGCTCTTAGCAGGTAAGTGCTACTTTTGCATTTGGAGGTCTTTTATATGATCATTTTGAGGGCAAATAAGAACAAGCTGCTGCCCTCAAGAGTTTATAACCTTTTATAAGGTTATAAAGTGACAGGATAGTGGGTAGATAGTGGGTAGAAAAAAAGAAGGGTTTACTCTCCTCCTTTTTACAGCTGGAGACAGAGATCAAATAACCTCTCTGGTATCACACAGGAAGCCCATAGCAGCACAAAAAAGAAGGAACTGGGATTTTCTGGAGGCAGATGCTCTAACGACAAACTCTGCCTCCTTCCCTCACTTCCCACATATTATTCTTTTAACAGCCAGCGTCGAGCCACTGCAGACTGGAAAAGGAAATATCTCCCCTTACACCCACCCGATGGCAGATGAATTTTAGTAGGATGCTTCCCCGGTTTTCCCCAGGGAGTGGAGGGGTCCAGGAGGAGCAGCTTTGAGAGGAGCTGGAAGAGGTGATGCTGCATGGCCACAGGAGGAGCTGCGGGGATGGATCCTACCTGTCCCTTAGGACCGTGTGCTGGACAGGACGTTGGGTGCCCACACAGCACCCCACCTTCTCCTCCCTCACCAAAGCAGCCACTCGTTTTCCCTTCTTAACGATGAACAGCCCAGCCCAGAGCCTGACTTTGATCTAAGCCAGTGATAGATGAACAATGTGGGGTTTTACCGCTAATAAATACCTGAGCGGTGTAACCAGAGCCGGTTATGCTATTGTTATGATGACACTGATCCACGTGGGGTGATGCTGTTATGGCTGGGGAGCTCGGGCTACATTATCTTTTTGCCTCTTTCGCCAGGTAACTTGAGGCCGTGGCACTATTGATTGAGGACCGCCTGATGCTGTAGCATCCGCTCCTGTAACCATAGCCCGCTGGGGTTATGGGGCTATTGTGAGGGCTTTGTTTAGCTGCTGACAGCTCCGAGGAAGAGCATGCAAGGGTTGCAAACCTTTTTATTGTGTCTGCGCTTCTTTGCCCTGCAGACAGTAGGAGTGGCAGGAGAGGAGGTAACAGGGCTGACATTGGCAGGGGACAAAGAGCGGGAGGTGTGGTAGCCCATTTCTGAATGCTCCCGACGGCGGATAAAGGGGTGCTCTCTCTCGGGAAGGCTGGAATGACATTATGCCTGGGCTTTCCTTTGGGGTGCTCTTCTGGATGTGAATGCAGCCAGCTGATTATGCGGATGTGGAAAGCAGGCTAAGCGGATCCAGTAACCTGTCATCCAAGATGCATCCTTTCCCTTGCTCAGCCCTGCTCACCTGCTTTGGAAACGCACACGAAAACACTCCATTCGACCAGCCCAACGCAAGCCCTCTAGCCATGGAGGAGGAGAAGACCGAGGGGACCTCAGCGGTGTGCCTGCAGCCATCTGCAACAGCAGGCAGCGGCATCAAGCACGGAGGAGAGAAGGAGAGCAAGGAGATGTTCAAAGCGAGCAGATGCTCCGAAAAACCCAGCCGTGCGAGCAGCAATTCTAGCAACCATGTTGCTGCTCCGTCAGTGTCTGCTACCACGGCATCGTCATTGTTTGCTGCTAACGAGCTAAGCCATGATATTATTGCACTCTGTACTCATATCCCCAGACCATCCATCATCCACGTGCCAAAGGTGAGTGCTCTAGAAGTCGCTATGCAACAAGGTAAGAAAATTGGCTCACTTTAACAAAGTATAAAAAAAAGGGGGGGGGAAGAAATCCATAGGAGCATTTATCTTGTATTGATTCGCACGCGGTCAAGAGAGGACTAATGGCCCTTCTTACTAAAATAATACGATACGACAGCTATACCTTTCCCACACTATTATCAGAAGCCTTAGGGGACGTCTGTAATAATATTGGGCACTTTTACAGTACATTTCGTTCAGTCGTCTTCCTATCTTTTGGTGATCCTCACTTGTTTTGGACCTGATCCAAAATCCCTTCAAATGAATGGGCTTTTTTTTTTCTTCTTTTTTTCCGCTGACTTAAGTGAAATTCCGCTGCATTTTTGCCACCTCAGCCAGGTGCCTGGAGGCTGAGGCACCAGCGACTGCAGAATCCTTTTTCTGTCTAATTTTTAGCTTGTGTGTGCTTGGAGGCGATAGTAAGGTTTTGAGTGCAGTTTTGGTAGGTTTGATTTGCTCTTGCCTGAATAAGAAGGTCACAAAGTTGTGTATTTTGCCATCGGTACTACTAAAATAATGAATAGTAATGAGCAAGTAGCGCTGTTCTCATTTTCTTTTCGTTGGGTAACTGGAGACCACATGCCTTTTTTTTTCCCCTGATAAATACTGGGGAATAGAAGCCACATGTGTGACTCAACCTTTTTATACCTCAGCTTTTATTTTAGTAGTCCATTTCTCTACCAATTTCCTTGCCAAATCACATATATTCAGAATGCCTCTCCTCGCTTTCCCCTCACACTCAGGTAATACTACAAAAGGTTTAATATGAGATATACTTGCTGGAATTCAGAAAATTATCAGAATCAGGGTTTCCAGGCGGGTTATGCTACTATTACCAGACCTGGGGGCTCTGTAGAGCACCATTTCCATCCTGTTGCCATCAACCACAGGCACTATGTAGAATATGAGGAACAACTGGAACTGCTTGAGAGCACTAAGTTGCTCGAGTACAAAAGAGAGGGCTGGGTATGGAGGTGCTGGGATCTCTTTCACGATAGATTTTGAAGAAGAGTTAGCTGACCATTATCTGGGGGTGGAGCAAGTATATTTAGTCCGGCTGTCATTCAAGGATTCAACCAGATGCTATCAAGGTCTACCTCACCAGCATATTTCTGCGGTTTCACTTGCCTTTTTTTTTTTCTTTGGAGGTTCAGGTTGGATGTCAGGAAAAGCTTTCTCACCTGGAGGGTAGTACAGCATGGGAAGAGGTCACCCAAAGTGATGGGGGTGCTGTGCTTGGAGGATTTCAAGACTTGGCTGGACAAAGCCACTGGTCAGCTGACCTGACATAGTGTTGGCAGCAGTCCTGCTTTGAGCAGAAGGCTTGACAAGAGACCTCAAGAGGCTCCTTCCAGTAGTAGTTGTGTGCCGTATGGATTTTAATGCATGTATGAATGCATTAAAATGGATAAAAATGGAGACATTCAAGGTGAGGCTCGATGAGGCCCTGGGCAACCTGGTCTAGTTGGGGGTGTCCCTGTGACTGCAGGGG
>JAOTQQ010000001.1:8131649-8150719 GCA_026546715.1 Gallinago undulata | reverse complement strand
GCAGGGGGGTCGGACTAGATGGCCTTTGGAGGTCCCTTCCGGCCCAGATGATTCTATGATTCTATGATTCTATGTTGCTTATAAGCATGGGGAAACGATAACAAACTGAGCCATCTCTTTGCTGTCACTGAGACAGCAATGCAGCTGGTGGTGCTCTTGGCCTTACAACACTTCTGTGACAATTTCTCCCCTCCTTCTCTTCCTACCTGCTCCCTTCCAACCACTTCACGCTGCCTTTGTTCATCTGCTGCTCTTCTTGGTGCTATTAAAGCTACTGCCAATACATATCTCGTGCCACGAGTGTACACTGTAGCAGAAGAGGTTCCCCATGTTGGGCACAGACATGTCTAACCTTCACAGGTGCTGGAGCAGGCAATGCTGAAGGGTTGACACCATACTGATCCAAAGATGCTCCCATGCCTTTGCAGTAGTGGACAGGGATTCTCTAGGAATACACATGGTCAAATTTAGGAGTACAAATTTATAGCAATCTCCAGTCACATGAATAGTCAGGAATGGGCCCCACCACTTTGGAAAACCTAGGTGATTGAAATTATTCAATCATCGAAGTCACCACATCAAATTGTCCATCACTGTTTTGGGGTGGGGTTTTTTTGAGAACAAGCTACAAAACCATCCATCAGGATAATGTGCAGTGCTGCCCTGAAGTTCTTGCTGAACATCTTCTTCTAAGTGCCTTGATGTTCTCCTGTCACTGGGAAGACCTATGAGGAAACTCCTTGTCACAGCTCAGGATTTGGCTTTCTGATGCCCCTCAGCATTGAGACCTTCCTGCTAAGGTCTGTGTGGTCTTGTTGATGACACTCATGAAGTCCCACATATATGAGGAGCACTTCTCTCTCCATGATACATGCAGCCCAGATGTTGCATCTGATCAGTGCCAGGCTGTAAGGGCACTCTGCTACCAACAGGTTGAGCTGAGCCAATTTTGGTGGCATGTCGGATGGAAACTGGAGACCCAGAGAGGTCTCCACGTCCAGCTTTTCTGTGAGTGTCTGCACATCACAGACTTGCTTAGTGGGCAGCTCTCGGTGCTTTACTGCAAAACAGTGTCCTCCTCCTCATCCCTGCCCACCAGCAAAACTGGTTTAAAATGTTAAAAAAACCCTCAATGATTCCTTCCCAGGCAAAAAGAAAATAAATAATTGAAGCAAAAAGAAAAGAAGATGGGGCTATTCACAGAGGCTCTGTGGGGCACTGGTTGAAAGTAGAAGTGCAGTAGGTGGAAGAAGGTGTGCTGACTCTGGTGGGTTGAGAATGAAAGTATGGCATCTGGAGATACGGAGCGATTTGGACTATGCCACAGTAGGGGAAGAAACATGATAAATATGGAGAGGAAGAAGAGGGTCCCACCAATGGGACTGCAGCAGAGAGCGGGGAAGAGCCCTGTGATGAAGAGAGAGAGATTACGGTCATGGTGTGTGATTGGCTGGGGACCACACATATTGCTCCTGGGAGGAGAGGGAGGAAGAAGATGGAAAAGGTGGTGGGAGGCACACGGGACATCTGGTATACATCTAAGGGAAGGGACTGGAACGCAGTCCAGGGAAAATACGGGCCACGAGGAAAGAAAGAGGAGCAGGAGGCCTCTGTGAGTAGGGCATGGGTGGCCTTGGTGGGAGGGCAGGGAGGAAAGGAGAGGATAAAGCGCAAGGCTGCCTGAGAAGAGGGACTGGAGGCATTTCAGTCCCCGAAGCAGAGCTCGCGCCTGTCCTAAAATAATAATATCCAGACACCAATAAAGGTGGCCCAATGGAGAAGACACAAATTTCTATCCTCCCTGGTGCATCTGAACTTCCTTTTGTGTTGCAGTTTCCTCAGATAGAAAACAGGCCAAATTTGTCCTCTTTCCTATGCAATCACACTGAAACCTATAAATTAAAATAGTATATACCTGCTAAGCAGCAAAAGGCAAATGTGCTTTGTGAACACAGGAATTGCACACTCCTGTTCAGGAGATTTTAAATTTAAGTTCTTGCATCAAATTCTTCAACAAAAGCCCAAGTAATATCAGGAAAATTGCTCATACTTTTTTGCCTCTTTCATTTTCAAAATGGCATCAACAAGGGGCTAACAACAAATATGCTGAGAACTTGCAGCACCAAGAGACCTGCTGTCTACCTGTCAGCATAATCCTTTTCAAGCAGAGGATCACTCCACTTTTCACTAATAGCAGCATAAAATTCTAATTTGAGCACATAATATACTAATTAATGAGATCTTCCAGCTGACCCTCCCCACTGGGACATGTAGTCACATATTTTGGATTACAATGGAGCTGGATGCATGTAACCGAATCCAAAATTTGATCAATTATTCTTTTTATGAGAAGACCGCATCTGCTCCAGATGGAGCCAGCCTTGAATTCGATATAAACATGATCCCAACAAAAATTAGATTTGAATATAATTACCATAGAGGTTGAGTTAGATTTTTTTGGTCACAAATTACTGTGGCAGCAGTGTGCTTCTAAATAACTGACCATCATTTTAATATTTTGAGATTGCCTCAGTAATAAGGCATGATTAAATGTCAATGAAGTTCTCCATGTCTAGCATCTTTGTGCTGATTCTGACATGTAAAGAATTAATTCTTTTGTGGTTTATATGCTGCCTGGAGGGTCTTTCTCAGACTTTACAAGGCCATAAATCAAAGCTGCCAGAACTACACACTGAAACTTGCTTGCTTAGTCTGTCAACCTCAGCTACAACATCAAAAATTTTCCTATCTTTTATTTCCAAGTCCAGTTTTAGCCACCGATAAACTCTGAGATGGAAACTTAGGAGAATGCCTTATTGTTCTGAACCAACAACTGTGCTATGACTCCAGTAAATGTTTCATATTGACAAAGGCATATTAGTGACCCTTTCTACTGGTAGTATTATTCATCTGACTTGAACTCTGTTGACCTTCAGAGTTCAGCTTGGGTTTTTTTCCGAAACAAAAGAAACCCAAATATCATCCAAAGTATCATGGAATCATTTGTTCTCTTTCAAGCTGGTTAAGACACCAGAAAATCAGGAGCTGAGGTCTTAAATGAGAGATCCTGGGAATGATGTGTCTGGTGAAGTAAACTGTGGTTCCCATTGCTCCTGTGGAGCCTCACTGAAATGAATCTCACCTGTGATTTCCTATATAAAGTGTCATACAGTCATGCCTTTAGGGGATGCAGACTTCTTTTGAGGACCTTATAGCTACTTTCAGATATTGAATGTGTAATTTTGTCTGGTTTTACTTGCACCTTTTTGATACCTAGGCTAGTTGTTTGGCTAGAGAAGCTGGAGAGTGGATTTGAGTGGAAGTGAAGCTCATTTTCAAGTCTCTGGACATCAACAGACAGGCTGTTTGTTAGTGCCATATTGTCTCATGATGACTTGACCAGGCTTTGGACCAGAACTGATCTGAGTGAGAAGATAATGATGACAGCATCCCAAATTCAAAGGTGTAATTGCAGCTGCCTGGGTAATTGAAAAGAAACCTCATTAATACCTCTCCCTACCCAGAAGATAAATTTCTATTATTATCGTAACTTTGTTCTTCGGATCTTTCTCTGACCAGTATGTAGGTACGCTTTATATTTAAGGGATTTAAGTAATGCCTTGCCTCAAGGAATCAAGTAATGCTTGATTCCTCCCTCCTTGACACTTTGCCCAATTGTTTATACCCATGCAGATCAATTGTAAACCAGAGCCTGAACACAACTTGACACACGTTTACAGGAGGGTAAAGTGCTCATTGAATGGAGATACAGGACTGCAAGAGATGAGGACAGTTGAGATGGAGGAAACATACCCGTAGCTGCTTAGGGGTAGCCCTACACTAAAGTTATGCCCTGTAGGTAAATTCCATAAATACATGGAAAATATGAACAGTCCATTGAAAATAATGGGACTTCTCACAGTCAAACTCACACATACTTGTGGTTTTGTAGTACCCAGCTCCCAGGGACACGGTCCTCGGGAGGGTTCCTGGCACTGCTCGTGCTCGCCTGGGAAAAGGGCCAGGAGTGGTTGTGTTCAGCTCTCCCCGGGTGCTGGATGACCCCGCTGGCCTGAGTGTCCGACTGCTGAAGGGAGCATTTCGAGTACACTTTGGGAGTTGTTAAGTGTTTTGATGGCTAGTTAGCAGTTAACAATTAGCAGGAAATGAGCAGCATTACTTGGTGAAGGGCAGCTAGTTGATACCGAACTGTTTCCTTTGCTTACCTTTGTGAAGGTTTTGCTTCACCTCTCAGCAGAAGAGAACTGTGGTCATTTTATCAGTGCAACTGTGGAAATTGCACGGGGACAGCCTTTTTTTCCAGCACGACAAGAAAAATATACCTTTATTTTCTCCAAATTTACTGTGGTGCAAATTTGCTTTAATTTCAGCAAATTAAATCCAGAGGTTAAACCCCATCCCTTCAAAGTGCTCAAGCTGGGCACTCAACTATGCGTTGTGGTTGCCAGAGAAACATTAACACCCTTGGCTCCTCTGGCATTTGCAGGGGCTTAGCACCTCAAATAAAAATGTTGTCATTTATTTCAATTCCATTTACATTTTAACACTTTGGCAAATTCAACTGGGAGATTACGGCCTTGGCGACTTGGTCAGAGCCCTCCAAGAATCTTGAGAGAGTCCTTGGACAGGATTCATTTTTTTTGGACTCTGCTTCCTCGTGCTTTACCACCAAAACCTCTCTTGGTAGTGGAGGCTACTGTAATGTTTTCCCTTCATCGCTTCCTCTTAATCCTGACTCTCTAGCTGGCAGCTGTCTGGGGAGAATGTGTGTGGGCTGGGAGTTCTTGACTCTCAATATAAACAGCACCTAAGTGAAGCCAGACGTTCTCATTACATTTTTTTCTTTGCTTTCCACTCCCACATAAACACAGAGGTAAGGGTGCTGCAAAGTGCAGAGCCTTTCATCCTGGGCAACGCACAACTCATTTACTTCCATGGCCCACACTTATGCAAAATAAAGTCCATCCCAGTAGTAGAAGTAGCAAGCTCTGACCAAAGAGACCCCATGTCCCACCCCAGGCTGGTGCCCAGTGACATTGCTAGTGCTGGACAGACTGCGGAGCACAACCATCCTCTCCTGCCTTCAGGGTTCCCCATCCAGCAACCTTCACTTTCATCTTTCACATGGCATTTAGTTGATACAGCTGGAGCAGTTGAGGGAGCTGGGGTTGTTCAGCCTGGAGGAGACTGAGGGGAGACCTTATTGCTCCCTACAACTACCTGAAAGGAGGCTGTAGAGAGGTGGGGGTCAGTCTCTTCTCCCAGGTCACAGGCGATAGGACAAGAGGAAACAGCCTCAAGTTGTGCCAGGGGAGGTTTAGGTTGGATATTAGGAAATATTTTTACACTGAAAGGGTTATTAAGCACTGGAACAGGATGCCCAGGGAAGTGGCTGAGTCACCATCCCTGGAGGTATTTAAAATACAGGTAGATATAGTGCTTAGTGATATGGTTATTGATGGCTTTTGTCAGTGTTAGGTTGATGGTTGGAGAAGATGATTTGGAAGGTACCTTCCAACCTTGGCAATTCTATGATTTTACAACTACTCCAGATGTGAGCCCAAGCAAAATGATGCCATTTCCTCTATTTGACAAGAAGCTCTTCTTTTTTTTTCTCTTTCTAAATCTAGCTCCTGCCCCTTTATTTCTCAGCTTGCATCAGCTGGGTTATTTTTTGCAGAGGGGTCATGCAGCTTTCATCTGCTGCTTTGCAACAACTCCTGCATAGCAGAGCAATAAGGGACAGCCTACGAGCTTCCTTCATGCCCTCTCTCACCCCAAAACCTATTCCAACAGCTCTTGGTAGTAATGAGCTCCCGGTGTGCCAACAATAATAACAGAAATAGTAAAGCTTTCAGGGATTTCTTGGAAGTCATGAGACCCTCATTTAAAGGGGATTAAGGAGGAAAATTTGTATAGTTTCATGAAAAGTACTTCTGAAAACAAGATGTTGTAACAAGAGCACTTTGAAACCTCCGCTAAGAAATTGGAGACCATATGAAACTTGACAGGTTTTGGGTTTCATCACCAACACAGAACAGCCCAGGGTCACTGAAGAGTTCATAACCCTTCTGCTCTTAGGGTGAGCACGAGGGTCCCGGGATACTGCTACATAAGTAAACACTGGCATCCCATTAAAATTCAGTTTTTTGCTTTTGCTGACTCTCGCACCTGCAGAACTGATACCATTTGGAGGCTTTCATGCCCCATTTGTGTGTTCTCCATAGCCTTGCTCTGAACACAGCGTAGATGTTATGTTAGCATTCTCCTTCCTTCTGCCTTTCAGTAAATTAAAGGGTGTTTGTAGCTCTCGGGGGGAGATAAGATGCAGTTTGAATCAATGGAGTAATTACAGAAGAATATGATACTAATGGAGCTGATTTGAATGCGTATCTAAGGATGAATGCCATGGCTCCATGCCCAGATGGTGCAGACTTTCCTCATGATGAGTTATTTATGACTTGACACATCGCAGCTCTGCTGTTTTGTGGCTCAGCAGCGTTCACATCGTTGATAAAGCAAATTCTGTCAATATTATGCATTCTTACTGATCCAACCAGTCTTCCCATCTGATACAGCCATGGCCACCCCCTCTTCAGGAGCAAAAGCAGAAGAGAGAGATTGATATGGCTTCACCAAGGTCAAATCATGCCTGGTTAGTGGACTTCAATGATGGAGTGACTGCATCAGTCGACAAGAGAAGAACTACTGATGTAATCTACCTGGACTTCTGGAAGGTTTTTGGTATGGTCCGCCCCATGTAAATTGGAGAGATACAGATTTGATGGATGGACTATTAGATGTATAAGTAATTGGCTGCATGGCCACATCCAAAAAGTTGCAGTTAACATCTCAAAGTCCAAGTGGAAAACATCAATGAATAGGGGCCTGTAGTGGGACCAATACTAATTAATATAATCATTAATGACATAGTGGGGTTGAGATGACACCAAGCTGAGTGGTGCATTTGATTCCCTAGGGGGACGGGATGCCATCCAGAGGGTCCTGGACAGGACTGAGGAGTGTGAACCTTATAGGGCTCAACAAGGCCAAGTACAAGGTCCTGCACCTGGGCCAGGGCAACCCTAAGTATCAGTGCAGACTGGGGGATGAGCAGATTAAGAGCAGTCCTGTGGAGAACGACTTAGATTCAGTAGCCAAAGCTCATCCAGCACCAAACTGCTCATCAGCCCCCCAGGAAGTCACTTTCCAGCCCATAGGACCTTGAGGACTCTGCCTGTGAATCAAGACCAAGTCTTACATGAACATGCCTGTATATTGGCCCAGAGACACAGAGCTCAAGATATCCAATACATTATAGATCCTAGATATATGTATATGCATACAAATATATATACATACTCTGTATCTTGTTATAGATATATGATTATGTTAATATATAATAGATTGTGGTAGAGTTATTTTGGGACCTTCAGAGTCCATTCCCTATGGCATCACATGCTTCTGACGTGACAGGTTTTATCTTCTGCTTTTCTTATCTGTCCCATAGGCATAGGCTGAGGACTATTGTACCTAGAGATACTATAATATCTGATGCTCTGGGGCTGGGTGGTAACACAAAACATGCATCCGAAAGGTGGTGGCTTGGCCGTAGTCCAGCTATTCAATGACATGAGCATTCAGCCTCTCCCCAACCAATGTGCCAAAATACTGACCTTTAGAAAAGTCATATGTAAGCCACAAGAAGAAAGGTCTTTTTTCTTGATTGTTCTTAATGGAACAGTTTAGACCACAAAAAAAGTGTGCCAACAGTGGCAAAAAAACAAATCATATGGGCCATTAGTTCCCCTAATGAAACAACTGGGCACAGCCAGACCTAAGTGTTTGATGTAGCGGGTCCATCCCAAGAGAGATCGTCATTAATTTCAGTGCCTGAGCAAAATGCTGTTGTTCGAGCTTTGCAGGCTTCAGAACATGCAGATGGAGCTTCGTTTTGGGTACGGACTCTACACAGAGACTAAGACCCCTCCAAGAATAATGACAGGTTCCTGTAATTTGGGACCAGCTCTACATTTTGATTGTAGCCCTATTCTGTCACCCTCCTTTCCATACACCAGTGGTCACAGCTTTCCAGCTGCTCTGTTTAAATTAGTGCTTTTTTGTAACTCTTTAATTAAGCAGGAGAATGCCACAGCAATAGCAGAAGGGACCCGTAGCTTTCCTGCCCTGACACAAAGCAGACATATGCCGTGGTTAACAAGGCGATGGCTTCTCTGGGGACACGATAGTCTTTTCACCTGTACACATCCATAGCTGGCTCTGAGAAGAGAAGCTGAGCAAAAGTGTATAAACAGAGCCAGCAAATAATTCAGCAGGTAAAAGCTGATGAACCCACATGTCATAAAATGTGTTCCTTGCTCTGCAATTTCAGCTTGTAATGGTGGGGATGGATAAAAAGATCTAACTGATCTGTTTGGTAACAGATTTTTGCATCTGTCCTTTGGCATAGCATGAAAAACTGCAGCTGGGTGCCAGAAGACTAAAATCATTTTTAGGTCCCTAAAGTGAAATTTGGACAGATATATTTTGCTGCTGAGGGACATGAGCCCTTCACTCAGCATCTGCAGGAACCAACCCCGGGTAACTGAAACTGGGCATCAAAAAGTAATAGTGGAGGACTTTGTTTGAGCTGTTGACCTAAATCTTGTTCCTGAACTACCTAATAAAAAAGTCAGAGTTCAGGTTTTATTTCTCCCTGTTTCTTCCACAGCCCAGCTGAGTGCTCTAAATCCTTCTGGAGAACAAATCTAAAGTAATTAAATGCAGCATGACTGCTATCTGAGTTCCAGCTCAGTGACATTTCAAATGGCTGATACAATTTCTTGCTGACTGACTGGTGTCTTCACTAGGAAGAGCTCACGTGAACCAGATCAGCATCGATACCTGCACGGGATGAGGCCCATCTCCCACCAAACTGGGGTATTTTTCAGGCTTAAATTTACTCGTGTGAACAAATATTTTCCCCCTTCCCCCACGAGCACCACAGCAACACGTGTTCAGCTTTTCTGGATGTTTCTGTAGGCAGGTTCTTTTATAATATTAAGCCCAATTCTTCCTTTGCTTCTACAAAACTGTCTAAAAGCTCCTCCGTCTGCTGCCAGCTTCCTCTGTGGACCTGCCAGACCTCGACAGAGCCTTCCTTTTATATGCCAAAAATTCTCAGTACTAGCTCTCTCTCTGCTGAGAAGATATGTGGCCTTCTAGAGGTTAAAAGCAAACATAGATCTTATACTGCAAGAAGCAGTTTACATTCTGCTTCTCTCTACTCCGCTTCAAGACCCGAGTGAACTTCAGTCCTTCGTGTTGTGTTTTTCTCCACTCTCTGGAGGAAATACAGAAGAATTTTTCTTCCAAATTCTCTGCTATTATTCAATCAGACATAATCTTTTGACAGAAGCATCTAATATTCATTATGCTCTTACTATACAATTCCCATTATACACAACCTCCACCCTTTGCAGCTTTTCTTAATTGTGACATTTGCAAATGAATAATTAAAAAACCCCACCAGAACAGATTGTTCTCATTTCAGCCAAATATAATCATGTAAATCATTTCAAATGTTGCAATCTCATAATTTCAAGACAAGTTTATTTTCATTGCTCAAGAATTCGGCAGTATATCATCTGGTATTGTAACTTTGTTTAACAGAAAAGTGTGTGAAATCAAACCCCAGATATTGAGATCCTCTGGCCTGAAATTGTGCACAGCTTCTGAAAGAGTGACAGTCCCATCTCCAAAAGAACTCCAAAAGATAAACTGAAGCAGTATATGAAAATTATTTACACCGAGACATCATCTATCTGCATCAGAATCTCTTTTCATGCATAACTTGGAATAGTGAATGAGAGAAGTATTTAAGGTCCAAAAATGGCCATGAGATATAGGTAGATTGTATAGGTCAGGTAGGAGAGCAGGAGAAAAAGAGAATTTCTGTGTCTACAGGATCCTTTCTGAAAGTCCCAATAACTGCCAATATACATGACTCCTTTTTGCTGGAGATGGGGAATTTCCAATGTCAAGCACTGGAACAGGCTGCCCTGTTACCTCGAAAGTCATCTTCTTCCATTGGGTCTCACCTTGACAAGGCTTAGCTGACCCAAACTAAACAGCTGAAGTCACCCATTGTTGTAACATGTTGGGACATTTCTCAGTCTCTTTTCACATACAACTGTGGTCTTTCTACCTGATCTCCCTGATCAAATGAAACTGTTCCTGCTCAGAAGCCTGTGGAGATTCAAGCAATCACCTTATGGATGATTGCTTGAACCACAGCCTTTCAGGTTGTCCTTGCTGCTTGGAGCTTTCATAGCCTTTGGGCCTGTGCTCCTCACAGCCCCAGGCAAAGGGTGATGTGGACTGGTGACTTCTTGGAGACTGACTGAGAGCAACGAATTGCTCCCATAGCCTCTTATGCTCCTCACCTTTACCTTAGGGTTGTTTTTTTCCTTCTGTGATTTTAGCATTTCTTGGCCCTGTGGGAATAATCATGGGTGGAAATTACCAGGTTTCAAGAGTCCATCTGGTTCCTCGCCATGACTTGCTGGTGCTTTTCTCCAGCCTGTCCTCAGTGGGCTGAAATCAGAGCTGCAGCCATGACGGGTAAGCAGAGGAAAGGGCTTGTGCACCTCAGAGCTTGTCTGCTCTTCCTTCCGACACTGCAGCTCGTTCAATAAAAGCTGTTACCTCTCAGTGCAAGACATGGCAGGCCCCTCTCTCTTTCTTCACCCCCATCTCTGCAGGGTTCTTTCTGGGCACGTGCCCTGCCTCTTCCCTCCCCACCTCATCCAAGATGGTTTATGGCTGATGGTCATGCCTGATGTTCGCCCGATGTTAGATGATAATCCCTGCTGTCTTTTAAAAACAAGACCATGTTCCGAGTCCTCATGGATGCTGAGAAAAGCAAGAACACCCCAGAGGCGCTGAAAGCAAATAAAATTTGGTATCAAAGCAAATATCTTTATTCTGAGCATGCCTGGCTTTTGAGTTGAGCATCCCTGGAGTCATGCACACACACACACACAGAGCGCTGTTTAAAGGCTTCCTAGGAAGGGAAGGAGGTTATATCCATCCTGACCCCCCCCAAGAAGGGGAGAAGGAAGCCCCCAAAGAGGGCTGTGAAGGTTCCTGCTGCCCCAGCATGGCTCCAGGGACAGCAGGGGCTGGACCAGTTACCAGAGCAATGGCTGAAGCTGGTGGCCTTAAGCAACTGCTTGCTCTTATTTTCCTGGCTTCAGTTTTCGAGGGACTCTCCATTTTTCAGAGGGATTTGTCTTTTCTGTAGCAGTATTTTCCCGGTGGGCTTTGCTCGTATGTGTAGGGAAGAAGGCTGACACAGGCAGATTTTAATTAAACCATTCTTTCAGCCCCCCCCAGGCTAGTGTAATTTAACTTCTTCTCAGAGATAATATTAACACTTACGTCATTTTTCATCATTATTAGTTTCGCTTGTGGGATTGCACTGGAGAGAAACCCCCCTGGATGCAAATGCTCATTGAATCCTATTGTTTCATTCCCTTCAGCCATCATTTCTCAGCCTAAGAATAAATGTTACCCGCAACAGGAAGGAGCTCGATTTTCCAACAAAATCAGCAAAATTGCACATGCAGAGAACAAGAACGATATTTCACTAAGATCTGATCTGCCAGGTTAGAAGGCATAATTTTCAATAAAATGAAAAAACCCACCACAAAATAGGTATTGACTGAAGGGAATTGGAGTGGGAGGCTTAGAAATCCATGGAATCATTGTGGCACACGTCTGGAAGGAAGGAAGACCGGGGCTGCAAGGGATGTTGCGGGGGCCCCTCCTCTGTCCCTCAGTTGGCAGCTCCCCCTCTCTTCTCACCCACTTGTGGGTTCATTAGTCACCCGAAGCAATAGAATAAACACCACCGCAGGTGGAATATCCTAGGATTAGCTGCTCAGGCCTGGCAGGGTCTGAGCTCTCACTTTGCTCAGCTCTGGAGAACAGGCAGATAAATAAGAAAGCAGAGATGGAGCGTGTTGGTCATTGTTGTGCCCTCCAACGTGCAAATGCCGTGCTGTTTCATTTCAGGAGATCGCTATTTGTTGGAAAGACAGTGAGAAGGGATCACTTTCATGAAGACGATTGGCAAAGCTTAGTTAGGTCTTAAACCCCAAGAGGGAGGAATGCGTATATTCAGATATAAAGAAGCATCTGGAGCCCAGCTTGCTTTAACGTGGTTCCTAGGAGACTTACTTTGGGTGCTAGACAAAGCTTCTATCGTTTTAGTAGTTTATATTGATGCAACGAGGGGGTGGTGTCGCTCAGCCCATATGGGCATGTAACCAGAGATCTGCTGCTACTCCTCCATTTTACAGGGGGAAATGCTGAGGGGGGTCATGGTGAGCTCTTCCACCATCTCTCTGTCCTGGAGGTCGCACAGCAAGGGTGACCGCTGCTGTACCTAAACCATGTAGGTTATTTAAAGAAACCAGGCTGCTCTCTGGGATGCTCCGAGGTGTTAGAGGAAAGAAGTGTATGTAATCTACTCTGATGGGTTTCTCATGGTGGGTTTCTTTTCTAAGATATAACGTCACTGTGATTTTAACTTCTGCTCTGATAGGTGTGCACTCTGTGGGTATGTCTTTTCCCACACACTTTGCCTTCCTCTCCTCTGAGCCTGCCTTTCAGCTTTTATTTCTTAACGTTTCTCCCTTAAGAGCATTTGCTTCGCAATAGTTGCAAACTCTGACCTGGCCTTAGCAAACCTGTGTAATGTGTAACAAGAAATGCTAGACATGGGACGTGGAGGGTGCAGCTTCCCCCCTTCTTTCCTGCTCCCCCCCAAAACATACCAAAACATGTAGGCTTTGGGGCTGATGAGCTCTGTGAGCTGGTCTTGCTCACGGCTTTAGACCCAGTGTAGTTGGCTCAGCTCAAGCATGAATTTGTGTAGGAAGGGAAGGGCTGAGGAGTGAATGCAGAGGGATCTGAGTCCCTAACGCAGCCTGTCACCCAAGAAATCACAGCCAGAGAGCACGGCCAGCGGGAAGGCAGAGGTAGGAGGGAAAGAGAAACTGCCTTCATGCTGAAAACATGGAAGTAAGGCAAGATTTGGGAGGTGAACACAACCCATCCTGATCCTGCTTCCTCTCCTGTTCCTCCCAAAACCAGCATGAATTGAACAAGAGCAGAGCAGAGACCTGAATATCTATTTTGTAATTTCATTTTTTCATTCATTCTCCCTTTTTATTCTCTCTCCCCATATGTCGGGCCTGAAATTATTTCTGTTTCTGCTAAAGAAATTTCTGTGTTGTTGTTTGGAAAACAAAACAAAGTGAAAAGCCAAGATGGAAAACTTGGAGCAGTTCTAATAAGTTTATTAATACTCACCACGGCTGTAGTCAAAAAACTCTTGTTTCATAACGCGGCTTCTGAAAGTATCGATATTTGCTACCAGTGTGGGTATTTCAGCTCTGCCCTTCTGTCTTTCCTGGTTGTGTCATAAAATACGTCACAGCAGCCCGACACCTGCTAACCTCTAGAAATACCCCACTACAATGATGCCGATGATTTTCTGTAAATGATGGGTTCAAAGGCTTTTAACGTGTTTTGGACCTCAGTCATTATGGATTTCTGGCAACGGCAAAGGGTAATAAGATAATGGGTAGATATTTTTCCAGCGCTGTGCTTCACTCATCCTGCCAGGCTGCTCTGTGCAGGTGGAGGCTGGAGGGCAAAAACCCAAACCAGTTACACTGCACGTCGGGTCTGTAAGGGGGAGAATAAGGAGCAGTTTAGCAGAGTTACTGAACTGATACAGGAATTTGGCATCTCATCGGCTTTCTCCTTACCTCACAGTGAGTGTGGTGAACCTGGGCGACGAATGTTCTGGGTCTTTCAGGGGACACGGGTAATCTAATACGGCAAAGTAAACCTTTTTCTCAGGGATAAATTAGAAGTGAGCTACTCCCCTTTAGTTTTTAACCTCTTTTTTATCCTTGTCCTTCGTCTGGCTTGGAGACAAACATGGGGATGTTTGGGAAGGAATCTCCCAGGTAACTGGGATGCAGGGTCCTGATGCAGACCTGTCTTTACTGTGGTTGTATTGTATTGTATCTATTATTATCAGGAGACTTGCGTGACTCTACGACCTGATACGCTGCCAGGGTCGGATTAGGAGCTCTGGGAGCTTAGCTTTGATTTCAAAGAGAGATATTTAGCTAATAATCCTTTGCAGGTCTGTGCAGGAATGCGGAGGGGAGGTGTCTCTCCGCTGAGGCACTGACAGATTTATTACCCTGCTCTCTGCTGTGAGCACGGGCTGGGAAGGGGCAGTGGTGGAAGGCTGTTTCCTTGCCTGCAGAAGGCATTAAGCCGTGTCTTGCTGAGAGAAGCAAATCGCAGTGGCTTCCCCTTCCCCAGCAGCTCATTTCCCTTTCCCCTTTCCCTCTTTTGTTCCCCTTCAAGGCACTCGATACAGCTGCTCTGCTAACTGCACCCTCAAATTGCTACAGCTCTGCTAGTGGTTTCTCCTCAATTTCTTCTGCTCAGTAAGCAAAAAACTCGTAGGACAAGGCACTGCAGTATGTTTTCAACATGTTGAGCACCTCCTAAGCAGACTCTCCTTCTCCTTACTACTCCTTCTTACAAACAGAATCTCCTGCCATGTGTTTGCAAAAAAGTTTTCTACAGAGAAAACTGCAACTTCAGTGCCAAGTGCCAAGTTTGCCAAGCACTGCCTAAGATGAGTGTGACTATTCCTTCTGGGATATGAGGTCTGGATTGCATGTTTAATACAAGCACATACTGTCTTCCAGTTTTGGACAGGCTCCTTTTTTAACCCAGATTTCACAGAACAGCATATGCAAACAGCAGGTTTGTGTAGTGGCTCCTCACCTCCCCTTCTCATCAGCAGAGCCTTCCTCCCCTCCAGAGCCCCCTGCTGCAGGGGGAAGACTGATTGATTTCTCCTCCC
The DNA here is from genome assembly GCA_026546715.1 of Gallinago undulata. NCBI lineage: Eukaryota > Metazoa > Chordata > Aves > Charadriiformes > Scolopacidae > Gallinago > Gallinago undulata. Next base: position 8,135,733 of record JAOTQQ010000001.1, on the reverse strand, counting down.
GGCTTTGGACTCGACACGTGGTTCAACCTTGCCCTGATCTGAACTTCTGCCCTCTCAGTTTTTCCACTCTGCTCCCCAGATTTCGTGACACAGTGTGGGACCCAGGAGGTTTGGAGCTGGTTTGGGTGAGGCAAGGAGCAGTCTCACTGCAATAACCCCAGCAGCCAGCGATGGTGTCGCAACAGGGCTCTACTCCAAAACGCTGAGGTTCACGGTGGTAGCCCATGAGATATAGGGCTCTGTGCCCTACTCACTCCCCTCCTCACCACCTTGTATCTCCTACGGGTATCCCCAGCATATCCTAAGGATAAGAAGCTGTCTGAAAAGATTTGGGGTGAATGACCTCCCCTACAGAAAGACATTGCATCAGTGATGAGATACGGACACATCACACCCATGCAGGAGGACCGCTCCATCCTTTCATTTCCGCCTTCCTGCCTTAATCCAGGATGTGCCCCGGCAGGCGGTCTGCAGGCTCAGAGGATCCTGTTGGCCTCAACCCACTGCTTGCATAAATTCTGCAAGGGAGTCTGTCAATACTAAAACACCCAAGAAATGAATTTGCAGCAAATCCCTTTGATCTCTCATGAGATATTTGAAATCAGATCACAGTTGATTGTTGAAGGTTTGCCCACTTCGCATTCCTGGCAAAGGATCTGCCTTCCTTTACATCTTGCACACCGGGACCCTCTCATTTATGACACTCCTGCATCCCCGTGGCATAAAATTGCTCATTTCTGCTGATATGGACACGTAAACTCCTCTAGAGAATTAGAAATCACTGCCTCTTTTCAGAATTTTGATGTAATAAAAAGAAGGCACTCTGAAAGAAATCTGTGTGACAAAACGAATAGCCTGAAAGGGCAGAAAGAATCTTTATGCATGTCTAAACTAACCTCCCAAAGAGAATAGCTATTGACTATTATATAGTAACATCCCTACAAAGATCAGCAAGAAAATTCAGCAGCATTTCAGCTTGTCTTTGAAAGAGATGTCCGTTTTACTCCATCAGTTTTGAAAGGGACATTGCTTAGAGCTAAGAAACATGTTTTTTTGATTCAGCTACTGCAAAAAAAAACCACCAAGGACAGGCAGCCGTCCTCAGGCTGCTCATGGTTGAATTTACTTTTCTTCTTTCTCCAAATTCTGTAGGTTTTAGCCTCTTGTAGGCATTTTTGCTTGATTAACTACTAGCAATTGTTCCTTGGTAATGAAGGATGCTTTGTTAGCAGCACCCTAACCACCACATTCCTGATTGGCTTTTGAACTCGAGGGAAGGCAACACCTTCCTTTTCTGGAAAGCAATTCTCTTGAACTGTGAGGAGTTGAGGGTTATTTATGCTTGGAAAGCAGAATACATTTGATAGGAATGCAACTGTTTGTTCCCAGCCAAAAATCACACCTGTGAGCCTTTGATTCAGGGAATCCTATTGTGATGAAAAAGGCTTCGTAAAATAGCAGCGTGGTCTCCCCCTGCGAAATGGAAGATTAAATCGTGATCACCCTGCTGTTGACTCAACTGTTAGCAGCTGAAATATTATTTGCTCAACACGCTTAACTGGGTTATGATCTGCAGAAAGATACTGTGGGTAGAGTGACTCCAAAACACAACGGAGCCTCACCATTTCCCCATTAAAAGAGAATTATTCATATTTACCAAAGGGAAAATTAAAAGCAGGTTTTCACGAGAATTTCAAGCCAATCCAGCTCTGCCTGGCTGCCAAAAGGGACAGTTCTGCTTCCCTGTCCTGTCCCACCCAACCCCATCCCCAGCCGTGCATTCCTGCCACCACCACCTTGCCAGGCTAGCAGTTGTGAAACCACATGGTGAGGCACCGTGACCCACCAAACTGATCCAACTTGCTGGTAGCTCCACGGTGAGTTGTGCTGACCCAAGGGAGCAAGCAGGAACATGTGGCCAGGGCATGGAGTGGGCAGGGAGTAGGCAGGAGCACACCTCTGGTGACAATATGGTCTTAGATTGTCTTAAGCTGATTGTGAACTGCGGGCATAGCTGAAGGGATGTACCAGTGCTGGTCCTCATCCAGGACTGTGAGGTTCTACTTCCCACAGAGGGTTTTATATGCAAAGACCAGAAAAATCTCTTGACCAAGGTCAAGAGAAAGGCTGGTGTTGACTGCAACCAGAGCATGGAGAATGTGGGCTGAGTGCGATGGGACCCAAAGCCAGCAGGCTGGCCAGCACCCAAGTGTGGGAGCACGTCACCAGCTCTGCACTGCCAAGGCTTGTCATGGCCAGGAACTTGCTTACAAAATCCTAACCCTTTGCACTCATACTGCTATAAAGTTGTAAATGCACATGACAGGTCATGCGAGAGGTGGTGGTGGTGTCTCTCTCCCATTGACATGCAATGATGCATTTGCAGGAGGGGACATAGGGACTCTCCAAACCTCTTTCTCTCATGAACTCCCTGTGTTCCTGCACCCATGTAGCAAAGGTAGGTTTCCTGGGGCAATAAAAGAGGGGGTAAAGCTCTCCCCATTACTAATGCCTAGTGTAATGTGCCTTTAATGAGTCCTGAGATGTTACCAGCTCTGTTCCCACTGTAGCTGGGTCCTCCACCAACATGCGCATTCCATGGGCAGATGTTCCTGGCTCGCAGGCTGTAGCTACAACCTCAGCGTGGGGATGTCTTTCTCCAGAGATCGTTTCTGTGGTCTGCATTTTTGCATGCTTTGTACCGTGATGCACGCCGTACCCGGCCTCCAGCCCCGCGGCCGACGTGTAGCTCGGCCCCACCACGTACCACCTGCACAGAAGGGGGTTGGAGTAAATTCGGGGATAAATCACTGAGAAGGAACGTGCCCTTTAAGGGGGGACGTGACAAACCCTTGCACTAAGGCATCACAGGGCTCTGCGTGTTGTTTGCAACTTGTGAAAGGGGAACATTTTTAGATCATATTTCTGCCAACACTGCTGATGATTAAAGATGAAAGAGTTTTTCGTGGCTCTTTGCCTCATTTTCCTGTCCCATGCCAGCAGAGAAGTGCAGCCTCTCTGATACGGGTGCTGGGTGTCCAGGGAGTCCAAGCCACCACTGCTGCAGCTGCCCATCCTCCTTGCACCTCACACGTGCCATCAGGTTGTTCCCAAACCATAATGAGGAATTTTCCACTTGTCAAATCCATCTAGAAATATGGGAGCCCTAATCCTGGGCTTGCCAGAGCTATAGGGACAGGTCTACAACAAGTCAGGGGATCAGGCAAAGTGGCTGAGGCCGAGAAACCATCCTCCAAGGCTTCCACGGCATAAATTCAAGATAAAATTTATTGTTACAGACCATCATGACACCAAAAAGGCCAGTCGACCCTCTCTCCCTTCCTGCCCAGCATCGCTGTCCTTGTGCCAGCATGAAGACTGGTGCATTGACTGGGGATGGGGAACTGTTAGAGTGTTGCGATGCCCACACTGACTGCAGCAGAGAAGAACTTCACCCCAACTTGGTTTTCTCCTCTGAAGCTCACCTCGTGGCTTTCAGTGCTTGTCCTGATCTAAGGCGAAAGGGAGCAGCATCCATCCTGCACGTAAGCTGCACCTCTCTGGAGTTCTCCCTCTCCCCGCAGTTTGTCAGGATAGCTGTTTTGTGGATTGCGAGACCACGCAGGACCCAGATGTTGTCCTTGCCTCCTCCCTGTGCTGTGTTGAAGGTGCCAGCATTGCTCTTGGCTGTCCTCAGCTCTCCTGCTGAGTGGCCTGACCACATTTACTATGCAGCTCTGGTCGCTGGCAGGGAGAGGATGAGCAATAGTCTAAATGGTAAGACACACCACGGCAGCTGATCTTAGTGCTTTCATGTTGAATACTGCTTAGAAGATTCCACTTTTTTGCAGGAAAATTATGGCAGTCCAAGTTCCTAGAGAACAGGTCCAGAGAAGTGATTCTTCCACTTTGCTCTGCTCTGGTGAGACCTCCCCTGGAGTACTGTGTGCGGGTCTGGAGCCCTCAATATCGGAAGGACATAGACCTGATGGAACGGGCCCAGAGGTGGGCCACAAAAATGATTAGGGGGTTGGAGCACCTCTGCTACAAGGACAGGCTGAGGGAGCTGGGGTTGTTCAGCCTG
>JAOTQQ010000001.1:8082069-8131549 GCA_026546715.1 Gallinago undulata | reverse complement strand
TTTGAAGGTCCCTTCCGACCTGGATGATACTATGATTTTTATGTACTTTTTATTATTCTTCTGAATCTAACCCCAAACTTGTTCACATCAGCCCCCCCCATCAGTTTTTACCTGTTCTGTTCAAAAGGCTCTACAGCACGCTTCCCATTTCTGCTAGGCAGCACATTTACTGTTAGAATTGTTAAAGCTACTTTGCTGATAAAGATCTCATCTCTCCTTCCCCTGAAAGCTCTGCCAAGCTCCGGCAGAAATAAGTTGCACCAGAGAAGGTTTAGATTGGATATTAGGAAAAATTTCTATACCAAAAGGGTTATCAAGGATTGGAACAGGCTGCCCAGGGAAGTGGTGGAATCGCCATCCCTGGAGGTATTTAAGAGTTGGGTAGACGTGGTGCTGAGGGACGTGGTTTAGGGATGGTTTTGTCAGTGTTAGGCTGATGGATGGACTTGGTGATCTGAAAGGTCCTAGGCAATTCTATGATTCTATGATAGAGACTGCTGATACTTCACCACAGGCTGGCCCCTCCCTCAGTGTAGGATGGAGGGAGGGAGAGGAGGGAATTGAGAGTGATTCCTTCATTACTCAGAAAGGTCTTTCTAGCCTGACATACCCATGTGCTGCTGCCGTGGGCAGGGACTTGGTGTGGCAGGTCTCTCTCCAGCTTCTCTCCAACTAGGCAAGATCACCAGCCTGTTCCTTCCAACTTGTGGGAAATAATTGGGTTTTTCTGCAGGGCTGGCATCTCACTCTCACTGCACTTCCCACAACCAAGGATGAACTGGGTTTTGTCAGACCCTGCAGGCTGTGAACCTCAGTGTATCTTCTGTGCTTGGTCAGCAGCCAGAGCTTGTGGTGGAGACCACGCTCTGCAGGGAAATAGAGACACTCACTAAAGTGGTTTTGCTTCATGAGAGGCTGAGGGACTTGGCTCTTTTTTAGTCTAGAGAAGAAAAGGCTGAGGGGAGATCTGATCAATGCTTATAAATACTTAAAGGGAGGATGTCAAGAGGATGGGGCCAGTCTTTTTTCAGTGGTGCCCAGGGATAGGACAAGAGGAAATGGGCACAAAATTGAATATAAGAAGTTCTACCTAAACATGGTGAGGAACTTCTTCACTTTTAGTGTGGCAGAGCCCTGGCTGCCCAGGGGCGTGGTGGAGTCTCCTTCTCTGGGGACATTCAAAACCCATCTGGACAAGTTCCTGTGCAACCTGCTCTAAGCAGGGGGGTTGGACTAGATGATCTCCAGAGGTCCCTTCCAACCCCATGTGATTCTGTGATTCTGTGATTTGGTAGCAGGAAAGTTTTACAACAAGAACAGAGCAGTCTGGAGAAATCTTTATCCTGAAGTTTATAGCAGATTTAAAACATGTAGCTTTTGGGCCAGGAGTAGAGTGACCCCTATCTCACTGACTAATTAGTAGCCAAGACCCATAGTTATTACACTGATTATTTTACTAATAGCCAAGTACCTGCTATGAAAGAAAGATACTTGCTGTTCTGAATGTTTTATCTGAATGTGTTAATGTTGCATGAATAATTTGCACTTTTGAGTGGACCAAATTGTACATTAATCCAAGTCTAGTTTATGGCATGCCACACTTTTTCCGAAGCACAGTTCAATTCCAGTTTTTCAGCCCTAATAGACATTTACGATTGCAGAAGTGAAGTTGAAAAATAACCAGGGACTGCAGAATACTCTTTACCCTGAAAGTTTGGTGACTTGTGGAGGCCAGACAGATTTATGTATTTCCCCTTGTAGAGGTCACATATTTTTAGCTCACAGATAGTTTTGTGAGATACAGAGGGATCTGAATCACTGAACTCTGAGACAGAAGTAACCAGAGACTTCCTAAGGTTGATTCTGGTAGCCGTGTCTCTTGCTCTGTGCTTTTTTTTTTTTTTTTAAAATTATTCTAAGAATAGTACATCACTGACTGCATAGGGCTGGGACAGATGGATGGCAGATGCTCTCCAGGGGTCTGCAGTGGTGAAGGAATATTCTTGACTGTAGGGTATGGGGGTAGAGAAACCCACTGAGGAACATGTAAAAGAGACCTAGCAGGAGGAGAAGGTATCTGGTAGGGGACCGCACTGGGGGAGGTTTGCGTTGGAGAGGAGGGAGATGGGTGCTGTAAAGGTGCGAGGAGCAGGAGGCAAAGATGCAGGAAGGGTGTTGTGTGACTGTGTGAGTGAAGCTGTTGGGCAACTTGGAGAAAAGGAATGGAGACAATGGCCATGCGGGAGGCACATGTACGTTCACCTGTACGTGGTACATTCGAACATCACAGGGGAAAGGTGACGTAGGACCAGGAGTTGAAACCCACATGGCAGGGCAGGGCAGGGACACCCACTCTCCACCTTCTGCTCTGAGTTCACTTGGGAAAGCCCAGAAGTCACCAAGAGTGCTGGAGAACCCATTTCTAAACAGGAAGGTATGTTTGGTAGTTCACTATTGGTGTCTATACACAGTCTGTACTGCAAAGTGAGGAACCTCAAGAAGTTCATGTCCCGTGATGTACTGTCCATGTTGGCCGTTCTACTGATATTGCTGCCATACCTTTTGACTCGGGTGAGATCTATGTCAGTTGAGGCCTCTAATGTGTCTTGGTGAAAAGTCCAGAAGATTCAGTCTGGAAGCATGTTCCAGTAAATTCTGGTGTCTGCTTTTGCCCATAGGTTGCCCCGTAGTGCCCATATATTCACAGGGTGGGATCCTCCCTCTCCTTACAAGCTGCCAGGGCCAGGCAGTGTATACCCACACTCACGTCCAAGTGTGTGGTTCAGGTTGATTTGGACGAGCCTTTGGGCTGCTCTGATCTCCCTTGGAAGCCACAGTGATCCCTCACAAGTCCCAAGCGATGCTGTCAGCATCCTTCCCACCCCCAAAGGGTGACAGGGTGTGAGGGGACAGCGCTATCAGCGGGATGCTCATCCCACATCCCGGCTGGCCCATCCTGGCACAGAAGCTTCCTGGGCAGAGAGTCATGAAGGCTGGATGTCGGAGTGCAAGGACCCAAAGGCACCAAACCTCCCTCCCCCTTCGTGGGTCCACTGGTAGGACCTGTGGACATACCATCCCAGAGTGGTGTTATTTCATTCCACTGCCGTAGCCCAAGGGAGATCAGCTGAGTGTTACAAAGGGAAAAATAAGAAGAAAAAAGAAAAAAAACCTCAGCTGCGGGAACACAGGAACAGCTGCAAGTGGGTTTAAGTTCTACCTTCTGGAAAAGGGCTTACTGGGAAATGATAAACATTCCCCAGCACAAAGCCATCACGAGGCAGTTCGGGGGAAGGACAGTGCTGCAGACTTCAAGCTCTGCTTTTACAGTCTGATAATCTGCAGGATTTCTTTAGCAAAGGCAACACAAAGCACAGTACCTCTGCTGCTTCAACACCCACCCACACCTGGACTGGGCATGGACCTGCACCTGTGGGTGACCTGCAGGTTGGGAGGTCCTCTAAGATCTTAACTCCTGGCAATGGGAAATTAACCAGTTTTTCTTTTCTAACAAAAAACCCTCACTTTTAAAAACTGTTTTCCCCACATTCACCTGTAATTCTCTGAACCCTCTGAGTTCTCAGTCAAACCGAGAAGTGAAATGTTGCTCCCCCACCCCATTTTCTCCCTTTTAATAGAACATTGAACGGCCAGAAGGAGAAGAGAAAATCTATGAGCAAACGCTTTCTTTTAAAATAAACTACGATTAAGAAACAAGAGAAGAGCTGCAGCTTTGCCATCCCCCATTCCCCTGTCCATACCAGCTCTGCTCGAAGTGGTCCCTCTTTCCCAAGCTCTGCTAATCCAGTAAATCCCCTGCACAACAGGGGTGAAGGCAGTTTGCTGCCCGTTGGTGGTCAGTTTGTGGATCATGTTGTTGTCCCTGTGCTGCTCATCCCTGGTGCATCCAGCATCAAGCGCAGGAGCATCATGGTGTTGACACAGAGCCTGTGTCCCTCTGTTTCCCCATCTTCCATGTTCCTCCACTTCTCCGGTGTGGAGATGTCTGGTTTGTAGCTGCTATGGGGACTCTGACCCCTGAAAAAGCCCAGGGGCAACAGCGTGGGCGAAGGGAGTGGGGGTCTTAGAGAAGGGAGAGGAACTGTAGGCATGAGTGTGTCTGAGGGTATCCATGGGGACATGGGGTGGTCCCAGAACCCAACCCAGTCCCAAGGAAGAGGGAGGCTCCCCAAAAGGTCCTCACTGTGAGGCCTTCCTGCAATTCAGAGCATCACTTGCAGTCTGTGCCAGAAAAGTATACGTGTCTCTGCTGTGTGCAGGCAGGGAGACCTAAGCTCATCCCTCTGCCTGTGTCCAGCTCCCATCTGAAATTTCCTCTTCCCACTGCCCAAAAACTCCAGCGTAACTGCTGCATTGATGTTTTGCTGCCAGTTTTTGGTTGGATGTCCTCTCCTCTGACTTTGTCCCAGTCCTTTAAGCAGAGAAAGCTTCTACCAGGCTCTTCAGTGGCAAATATTTGGCCATATCTCATGGTCTTATCTTGCTTGAGTTGTTTTCTATGTGTACCAGTGGGTTCCCATTTCCTCTTTGGCACTGGACTGACTCACTATTGGGTTTTGTGAGCTTTATCTTCTCTTTCTGATTTGGGGAAAATTCATCACAATGCTGTAAATGTTTTAGAAAAAGGATATAAAGAGATTTCTCTTTTGCACAAATATTAGGCAATACTTTCCATTGTAGCCTCCTGCCTCATTAACTTCCCAAAGTAATGACATAAAGTTTTAATCTCTCCAAGTCCTTCTTCTCTCATCACGACTTTGGCCACTCCATCATCATTAAAAATGTGATTATTCCAGGCAATTGTCAGTAAATTGTGTCTTTGGGGAGCAGGATCAGCCTGTAGCCAGGAGTTTGTGTGTGTCTTTTTGTAAGCACAGAAGCAAATATTGCAGGAAAGACAGAGAAAACATGGAAACAAAACAAAGAAATCAACAAATGGAGCCAGGGAATGCACTGTGTTGTAGCAGAGTTGATTGTAAATGAGCTGTCTGAAAATCACAGTCTTTCTGATGGGGATTTTTTTCTGGGAGCTAAAAAGAAGCAAAATTTGATTTTGCCCCAAACTGGTCCAAAAGCAAGAGCTTTCAAAATTTTCCACAAATATCCCACACCCTGTAAGAAACCTATGAAATACCAAGTCCCTAGCAAGGTTTGGTTTATTTTTCTGTATTTATTATAAGACCAGACGTCTTCCTTCCTCCCCTTCATTAGGTTGTATCTGCAAACTCTTTCCCGGTTAGAAATACAAAAAATAGGCTGCAGACCCAGCCTATTCTTAGGGCCACCTTTGAGACCTAAGGGGTAGAAGACCAGGAATTACTTTCTATTTTTGACAAAAAGGATGGAGACTGAAATATGATCCCAAACTGAGACATTAGAGTTAAGTGTTTGAGAGGCCTTTTTTGTCTTGAGGTGGAATTAAAATCAGTTGATGCATCCAGTGCATTTTAATACAATCAAGAGGCTTAGAGACAGCCGAAGTGAGGCTTTTATTTCAACTGGAAAGTGGTTTCTGCCCAAAGAAATTGTGAGAAAATGTTTCTGTAAGGAGACAAAGAGGTTTTCCAGGCAGAAAGTACAAAAGCTGTTAATAGGGACTTCAGCATTTGATCACAAAGCCCAGTGCAAGGCTGGAGAGAGTTAGTGACAAAGCATTCTTGCTTGAGGAAAACCAGCAAGAGGGAGGGAACTACAGGACGAGATCAGGCGAGACCAGTTTGACCAGCATTAAACTCCCATAAAATGCCTCCTGTCTTTGTAAAAAGCCTTTCTGCCATAAAGATGACATTTTGCAAGGCTGGCATTACCACTAACCTCGTAACTCTGACAGCCAAAAAAAATAAATGAGGGGGGAAGTGAATCTTTTCAAAATCAAAAACCTTCTCCAGATACAATTTTGAGAAATACTATTTATTTCTATACACATATTTGTATATTAAAAAAGAGACAATCAAACAAGAGCCCAGGAAATCTACTAGTGACTTGCTATTGATTTTATCCAGAAAGAGCTCAGATCCCACAGCAATGGACAACATACGTTCAACCCGTAACAAATCTGGAAGCTTCTTCTAGAGCTGAAGACCCTGAGCCAAGAACAGCCTCTGGCTCTCACATGCTTTTGAGCTGTGAGTCTTGCATTGTTTAAAGAGAAACGTGCCTGCCTTACACCAGCACCCAAAATTGAAGACGAGGGGAATCTCTGCTTCTCAAAGCCCTCCAACCTGGGTGAGGGCTGGATGCCTGTGTGGTTCATTAGCTGTTTTCTGACCTTCAAGTGAGGCTGGAGCTTTTGGAGAGGACAACACATAGGAGTCAGCATTGGTGGCAGACTGCATATATAGTGCCTTCGGAGCAATTTTATCCCACCCCAAGACTGCATGGTCATCAGTGCACAAAGGCCGAATGTAAGGATCAAGAGGGCCACATGGGTCCCAGATGACGGGACAGTGTCCCTTATAAAATAGAGGTGGAATAATGTGTCACTGCTGGCACCAACTGCTTCTGCAGAAGAAGCAAGGTCAAGCAATACCATGGGATTTCTACTACTCCAAAATGGACTGGAGACCTGCGTCTTCCAAGAGGAAGAGGTGGGTGGCCAGGTAGACCAGTACTTTTGTTTGAAGTGGCTGGTGGTATTAATGGTCTCTGGTGGGTATCATGACAAGTCCATGTATAGTTCTTAAGAACTTGGCAAAAGAAGGTAAGGAGCCAGCTGACATGGCTGGGGGAGAACGTCGATGGCTCAGCACTCCAAAAGCTACTTTCATCTGGGAGCCTGCCTCTGCCTTGTGAAGACAATCATTTTTGGTTAATCTTCAACCTAGTCCTCAGTTATTACGAAAAGGTTAGAAATGTTGCAGCAGTAGCTAATGTGTAAGTGTACTTATGCTCTCAACTTCTTATAGGTTAGTGAGCGAAGCAACAGTAATGGTGTCTCTCCTCTTCTTAATATATGTTTGCCCCCCGACTTCTGCATGTGTCAGGGTTTTGTCAAACTCACTTGTGAAGGCTTATTTGTTTTCCCAATACGAGGTTAAATTAGAGAGTATTTCCTAAAGATTTTCAAGACGTTTTTGTTGAAGGAATAAAATGTGATTATATGTGTAGAAATAAACATTTTTGGGGATCCCACTAAAGCCAGTTGTAGCCCTGATCAAATGAAGTTCTTGCATAAGACTTTATCGAGGACAACCATACAAACAGTGCCAGTCAGGATGGGTTAGAGATACTCAACTCTCCACCACTTTGAAGGTAGGAAATTACCTCTGACACCCAGAATGAGACTGTTCCTACAACTGTTGTTAGTCTGTGGCACCCTGAGCAGCAGATTCCCTCAGGGCCTGAAGCTCAGCTACACTGACACCAACTAGCAGTCAACTCCAGTGGGGTATATCTGCATTTCAGTACTTCACTATTGATGTCCAGACTTTATCTGAGTGATGCAGAGAATTCAGAAAACAGCCAGATATGGTTAGGTAAGTTTCCTACCCTTCTTGTCATCCTTCCTCCCCTTCTTTGTGGAGAACTATTTGGATGGTGGGGACCCAGTTTAAATGGCTGGTCCTGGATTAGGGAAACCGGTTTGGCTCTTGTCACCTGTTGTGTGGTCCTTGTGGACAAATTCAAGTGTGCGTGAGCAGTTCACAGATTATTCTACATTATTTGGAGCTCAGTGTGGTGATGGTCCATGCTGTAAATGTGGGATCCAAAGTCACCTTCACAGTGGCAGCTTCCTGCCAGTCCAAGGAGAGTGTCCACAGAAGGGACACTCAGAGCTCGTGTTTGTGTCAGGGTTTTGGTCAGGATGTGCCAGAAAGTCTTTTCTCCTCAGGAGAAGTAACTCTGGCAGTTCTCAGAGGAGGATGTGGACATTTTGAGGGCAGCTGCTAATCTCCAGGCGTTTGTGTGAAAGGGCAGTGGGGTTCCTTGCTGAGATTTAGGAGAGCCTGGGAGCGGAAGCTGGGAAGTGTGGGTGGGTGTGATGTCCCCCAGGGCTTGTCTGGCCTGAAGAAAACCATCTGTCAGATCAAGTGCTCACTGCAGGCCTGGTGGGCAGTTAAAAGATACAGCAGACAGCATGTATGTGAACACCCATCCTCCAGCCTTCCTGTGCATCCTGTTATGAACAGCTTGTTCAGGATCCCACAGCTTTCTCCAAGCTTTACTTTTATCCCTAGAGACTGGGTGGATTTTGCTCTATGTCAGGGACCAAAGAGACACGGTCCAGGTTGGAGAGACACAAAGGCAGATATTTTGCTGAGAGGAAACTGCTGTGCACAGCAGTAACACCTCAGAAAGAGGTGCTGATCCAAGCTGGAAGTCCAGCCAGAGCCATAGTCCTCATATCGTATCTGCTTCCCCTTGATCTGGGCTTGGAGAGATGAATTAGGAAGGTTTAGCGATCCTTTGTTCAAGCTTAGGGGTTGGTGACATATCTATCACTTACCACATCCTTGGACTTCCTTTTCAGTATGTGTGACCTAGATGAGGTCCCTTCCAGAGTTGGACCACATCTCAAGAACCCACTGGACATGTACGTCCTGGCGTACAAAATGCAGTCCTGTATCACAGGGAGATGTCCATGGGCCACCAGGTTGGGATCATCTGCTTTGACCTCTAGGATAGGCCTAGGGCTTTAAAAAACCCCCACTTCTTATTGGGGCTGATGGATGGGTGAGTCCAGCACCGCCCTAGTGAGTGCTGCCAGGCCATGAAACGTGACTTCAAGACTGAATTTATCCAGGCCCAGCTTCCAGCCTCTGAATTTTGTCCATGAACCTGAAACACCCCCAAATCTGATCTGGGAAGAAGGGCACAGCCCTCATGCCATGGAAGGAAGAGTGGATGCTGCTACCACATCCTACAAGGCCAAGGAGAAATCCTAATGGAGCAAGGGAATGATTCTGGAAAGAGAAATAAACCTCTCTAACTCTCTGCCCTCAGTAAACCCTGTGCAGGTCATATTTTTCCCAGGCATTTTGTCTCTCTGACCAGTCTCCTCTTTATCTTTTAATTGGGCTTAGCTGAACAGTGTAAGTTTTATATGCCAAGTCTTATTTCTAGAATAGATTTTTTTAACCCTCTTTTTCACATCTTTCTTAACTGGTAAGCACAGAAAAACCTAACACAGGATGACCGTAGGGGTCATCTTAGAAACATGGTGCACAGGGGGATCATCACTTCCCTCTCTCTATTGCCTAGTCCTGTAAACCTACAGACCCCATCAGTCCCTGCACAGTGTGTGCAGATCAGACCAAGATGCCCTCAGCATTGCTTGGCTGAAGTCTTCAAGGTGGGGTTTGCCAACGCCGCTGAGCTGACCCCCAGCTGCTGTTTCAGAGGCTCCAGTACTGCCGGGCAAGCAGCCAGGCTGCTTTTCCCAGGGGTTCTAAGCCAAGATTTGGGTTTGCTTCTGAAAAACCAGAGCACATTCACCTACACGTTTCAGTGTACAACCTCGCAGCTGCCCTGCTGAGTGCACAGGTACCATGGCATGGACTCCAGCAGGTCTGAAGCAGGAAAGCTGAGGGAAAGAATATTTGCCCTAAAGCCTTTCATAGTTCTGTGCTGCACACCGGTACAGTGCATTCACAGTAATGCACAGAGAAGGGATCATTGAGGTCCCACCTCAGGCTGAAATAAACTGTTGATAGCCAAAGTGAAGGTAGCCCTCTGTCCAGGTGCAATCCTGCATCTCTGACTAGAAGGTCCACCTCAACAGCAGGTTTGGATTTAACCCACAGTTATCAGAGGCAGCAGAAGATGCGTCTGGCCCAAGCAGAGCACCTCCAGCCTCTGCCCTCTCTGGAGGGTCAACTGGTGGGGAGCAGAGCTGCTCCCCAGGGCTCTCTCCTTGCGTCAAACCTCTGCCCGCATTTTCTGTCCTGCAGGAGAGGGATGGAGATGATGAGTGCCTGCTGGATAGATTCCCAAATAACTCTCACATGAGAAAGGTGCCACTGAATTTAAACCAGTCTTGGTGGTGGGAAACTAGAGGTGACCTACTAGAGGATGTGGGTCAGGAGAGGAGAGGGGGAGAGCTAAGTCCTGGTGTGAGACAGCTGTACGATGACTTCTCTGCAGGGTGGTACAGCTGCATGCTCTGCTGGGCTGAGGAGAGACACAGAAAGATCAGCTGTAATTATTACAGCCCAAATTACACAATGGAATAAGCTGATCATGTAGTTCATCTCTGTGTCATAGTTGGCACGCAAAGCAAATACACGCATTTTTAAGGATTATGGGCCAGAAATGTAGCTATTATAAATCCTCTTATCTATCCCAGAAGGCCCGTAAGAAAACCTTTTCTTTTTATCTTGGAAGTGCTGAAATATGTATGAAATGTTACTTGCCCTCTATACCCATAAATATGGCTCTTGCCTATCACCGTGCTTTCATTCAGGACATTATTTCATCCCCTTGGCATGTCAATAACCAGGACATCCTTTCCCTTATCACCCCACTCCGAACAGGGAAGAGCACTCCCGTATTCCTCGTCCCCCTTCATTTTCCAGTCCGTTTGGGTTGGGCACGTGACCCCAGTTTTGGGTTGGATGCACCATCCTCTCTGGAAGGCAAAAGGCAGGGCTGAGTGCCCACAGCCTCCGGAGTCTTCGCTCTGCTGGAAAAGTTTATGTGAGACCCAAGCCAGGCCAAACCTTTACTCAGCAAGAGCACCAGGGTCACGAGCATCCTCCTCTCTTCCTCAAAGGTCCTTGGAGCATCCCTGTTGCTGGCAAGGAGAAGACATTCACAGCACTTACTGCACAGGGAGAGTGTTAACTCCATGTAGCTTCTCTCCTACCTTCCCTTTGCTGCCTGAGGCAGCTGCTTTTCTGATAGATATAAAAATGCATTCATTCTGAAAAAGAAAAACACCAGAAAAGTGACAGTCTCCTCTCGGATCCACCCAGCAGCTCCTGACTAATAAGTCCTGTATTTCTCTTAACTCCCACCAGCACCATGATCCCACTGATGGTGGAAGACAAAGGACATGTAAAGAACCCATAGAAAATAAGGAGGGGAAAAGGTTTTTCCAGCAGAGGAGCACAGTGCACTGGCACTGGGTCACTCTGCCCTGCGAGCCCAGGAGGTGCATGGGGAATCATGCAAAACCAGGCTACTGAATCCTAAAAAGCTTTCACAATAGCATTGTTTTTGTTTCAGATTTCTAGATGTGTGCTCACACGTGAACAGCTTTACCAGGAGTGAGTCATTCTTTTAGATGTTGTTAAAGCTGCACCTCCAACTACCTTACATAGATATATATATATCTATCTCAGCAGGAGTGGGAAGCACAAAGGTGTTTCTTGCAATTAACTTTTTGCTGTGAGCTACCAAGATGGCAGGCTCTTAATGATCCCAGACACAATCTAGGGAGAGGATTTCTATTCCCTGAGATGGCTTGATGCATCTACCTGAGGCATTGTCAGAGGCTGGTGTCTGGTGCATCATCAGTGCTTGTGCATGGCAGGTACAAAGTGCTAATTTCAGTGGGTAACTAACAGAGGTGGTAAAAAATATGGACTTCCCTGGTTACTGCAGAGTTTTAAACACCTTGTGGCTGGACACTGCCTCTAGCCTGGCCTTGAACACCTCCAGGGATGGGGCATCCACAGCTTCTCTGGGCAACCTGTGCCAGTGTCTCACCACCCTCACAGTAAAGAATTTCTTCCTAATATCTAATCTAAAACTACCTTTTTTTCAGTTTAAAACCATTATGCCTCATCCTATCCCCACACTCCCTGATAAAGAGTCTCTCCCCATCTCTCCTGTAGGCCCCCTTTAGGTACTGGAAAGGGCTCTAAGGTCTCCTTGGAGTCTTTTCTTCTCCAGGCTGAACAACCCCAACTCCTACCCTGTCTTCATAGGAGATGTGCACCAAACCTCTGGTCATTTTCATGGCCCTCTGCTGGACCCATTCCAACACATCCATGTCCTTTCTGTGTGTTGTCCTTCTCTGAACCTTTTCCAGTCCTGTTATAAATATATAAAATGGAAATGTTCTTCAGTTCCTTCATAAAAAGGAAACAATCAGTCTGAGATATTTAAGACTGATTAAACTTCACCAGGAGAAGGTGGTTGCCCTAGTAGTAGTAAGACACATTTGTTTGGATGCTTTGGTGTTACATCTTGAAATTACAATAAATGCCTCCCTTACCAAAAATTTTGGTATGCTGCAGTAAAAATTCATGGAATATAATTTCTTTATCTCAGGTCCTCACTGTATCTGATCTGTGTCTTCCAGAATTTCTGGCCTTTATCTCCCCAGGTGCTTCGCTGCCTGAAATTTTCGCTTCCTGATAAAGGGAGTTGGTTTTGGATATGGCGCATCACTTATAGGATGAAAACAGACCACTTGTAGCCTAACCCACTCATTGATAAACTCAAACCCAAACTAAATGCTCAGGAGGCCCCTTGGCAATATTTCCAGAGCTGCTGTCTTCAGTATCTGATGAATACCCTTGTTTTTTTCATTTTCAATAAACATGAAGAATTTTCCATTGAGGATCTCAATGGGGAAGACTCAAATTGCAACAAGTTAATGGTGTTGCCAACAAGGTGGTGAGGCAACCATCAGGCAGCAGCTTGAGGGTGAAAGATTAGGGGGGTGAAACGGTGGGGGGCACGCAAGACCTTCACCTGCAGATAGTGTGGCTCCCTGCCTGCCATTTACCTTTGCGCTGGACACCATCAGCTTTCGCCTGTTAAAGTCACTGTGGCCAAGAAATGGTACAGCAGGTGAAACCCGGCGTGCTCCAGAGCAGACACAGCAGTGGGACGCCAGGAAGAGAGTAGAAGCTGATGGAGCCTTCACCCAGCATGTCCCAGTGTTACCTGCTATTCCTCTCCATCATTGCTGTTGCCATCTCCTCCCCTCCACCCCCGCAATTCCCACCCTGCTTCTCTCCCCTCCCCCATTCCGCCCCACTAAACTGGTTTTTCTAAGCAAATGCAGGCCTTTTGAAATGCTATTAATTATCATTCATGGTCATATTTCCCCACCGCAAGATCATAAACAAACCTCCAAGCGGATGTGAACGTTCACTCCTTGCCCCCCACGCAGTTGCTTTGTGCAGTTTCTGTCAAACCAACGCTGAATAGCAGCAAACTATTCACCCACCCATCACTTGAGAGGCGGTTGTTGTCAGCAGGTTCTCCATAATCGCCTCATCCATCCTTCCGCTCCACGTGGTGGCTTGGGTGTGTGACAGATTTGCAATCCACACTGCATTTTTAATGAGCCTGTCCCCCCTCTTTGGATGTCAAAGGCATCGTTCTGAAAGTCAATCTCAGCCCCTGACCTCGCTGAGCTTCCCTCTTATATTTAATCTGGAAATACTACTCTGAAAGACGAATATGATCTCCTGCCAGCTTCATGGACCAGCAGCTCCTCCCTCGCTTACTGGCAGCTGGGTGGCACCTTGCCATTCCCAGTGCCAAGTCCTCCGGGCTGCATCGCTCATGCTCCTGTCTGGGTCCAGAGAAGGGCAACAAAGCTGGTGAGGGGTCTGGAGCACAAGTCTTATGAGGAGAAGCTGAGGGAGCTGGGGTTGTTCAGCCTGGAGAAAAGGAGACGGAGAGGGGATCTTATTGGTCTCTACAACTACGTGAAAGGAGGGTGCAGAGAGGTGGGGATTGGTCTCTTCTCCCAAGTCACAGACAACAGGACTAGAGGAGATGGCCTCAAGCTGTGCCAGTGGAGGTTCAGGTTGGATATTAGGAAAAATTTTTACACTGAAAGGGTTATCAAGCCTTGGAATGAGCTGCCCTGGGAAGTGGTTGAAGCACCATCCCTGGAGGTGTTCAAAAGACGGGTTGACATGGTGCTGGGGGACATGGTTTAGTGATGTTTTTTTGGTGGTGTTTTTTTTTTTTTGTCAGAGTTAGGTTGATGGTTGGACTAGATGATCTTGAAGGTCTCTTCCAACCTAGATGATTCTATGATTCTGTCCATGTCCAGTTCACTTCCCAATATTCCAAATATGTAGGGTGTAGAGCCTGCAGGAGGGCTGTTGGTTTTTTCTTGCTTGTGGGTGGAAAACTGAGGCATGGACAAACAGAAGTGTGTGAACAGGAGGGGGTGAAACCCAGTCCTCAGGCTGACCGCTGGGCCATGCCACGGTGAGCAAAACACAGAATCACAGAATCACAGAATCACCTAGGTTGGAAGGGACCTCTTAAGACCATCTAGTCAAACCAATGAAAAACAAAACAAAAATAAATCCAAACAAACAAACAAAAATACCCCACATTGATGTGGTGCACGTTCCATCCTATATCCTTTTGCTATTGCTGCTGAGAAAGCTCTGCTGGTGGTGTCTTTGTCCATCTTGATAAGTTGGATGAAATCACACCTTTTTGGGTTTCTTGATGAATATCTGCTTGGCTGCGTTTGCTGCACAAAGTCAAGCTGTCTGTGCTGTTGGCTGTAATGAAGCAAAATAAAGCAAAGAAGCCACTTGGTATCTTAAATACAAGAAAACTATTCACACCAAGGAAGGGTTATGGTCTGTGTTGTCAAAGCTGCTCTGACTTCCCCAGAACAGTAACTCATCTTCCAGCCTGCACCAGGGAACCTGTGTCTCTCATGCACTCAAACTTCCACCCACCTCCAACGTGTCCCTCCTTTTCTACTTTTGAATCACTTGGACACTTGTGACAGGGCATTACCCCATGAGACTTGAAAGTGCTGGGAGAAAAAGCTTGATCTCTGCTCGTCTTCAATTACACCTCACTATGGCAATTGCAGATCAGTTTTCACTGTGTCTGGCTGCAGTCTTGAAGAGCTGTAAAGCTCCATCCATGTAGCATCTGTTCAGTGCCCAGCACTGATTTATCTCGTGGTAGATGGCAAGACCTGTCTGATCTCATTCATCTGACAGCTGTGTGTTTGACCCATCTGGTGTTCATCCTAAACTGTCTCCAGACTCACCTCGCACACCTTAGGTAACTCTTTCAGGTGGGACATGTCACCAGCTGGAGCTGCCTGTCTCAAGCACCTACAGGGCAAAGCTAGAGTAGACTTGAGGCAGATAAAACTGAGAAGAAAAGGATCCCTCTTGGGCCAACTTGCCAAAACCATGGAAGAAGGCTGCTGTGGAGCCAGGGACTTTCATTGCCACCTCCACAGTCCTCTGGTGATCCACCGTTCCTGATCCCACCACCTTCCCCGCATTCTGCAAAATGCTATTTCCACCCCATCACATGCAGCCGTGTGTGTACTGCTCAGACAGCATCAGAGGCCATCAGGTCACACCATTGTTAATATAAATTCATTTACAGAAAATGCTGGGTGGCTTCTCTTCACTAAACCTAGGGAGATGGCGAGTCAGAAGTTTAGCTGTGACCAGATTTTTCCTCTGAATGCTGAGGACGTTCACTTCCCAAGGAGTGAACTCTGGGAAGGAAAAAAACAGTTGTGCCTTTTGCTTTGTTCTCCGTTTGGCATCAATGGGATTTTCAAGTGAATGGATTTAACACTGTAATAAGGAAAAGCTGAATAATTCTAGTAAAGCTTTATTTCACTTCTGAAACAGACAGAGAAGCTCAACGTCTTCAGCTGGAGCTGGAGACAGGCAACATTGGGTTTTAGTGTCACAATTGAATCATGGAATTTCATCTCCAGTCAGTTCTACCATTCAAATGCCGGGTGGGTTTTCTGAGGTTTCACATGATTGCTGGGCTTCACATTCTCCATGTGTATTAGGGGCATGATGGGGAAGTGGTGTCTGACACAGGGCTCTTCGGAGGCTTGCTTTCATCCTAGGAATGAATTACAAGATTCACGTTTTCTTTCTTTTTTTTCTTCTTTTTTCCTGCTTTTTCTTGGGAAATGCGATATAAAAGGAAGAAGATGAAGAAGAGGAGGAGTCACAGAAAGAGCCAGATTTGCCAGCATTGGAGAATGAGCCCTCACCAGGTATAAGTGACGTGTGGAGCTTGCTTCCTCTGTGTGGTGCAAATTAAAACCTGTCTCTTCTAAACTGACCTGAGCCAGAATGATAAGGTGATGACATTCAGACCATGGCAGATGAAAAAATGAGATATCTGTGATAACAGGCCTGGGACTTGTTGTATGTCTGTTATAGCCTGTTGACTGCATTGGGATTTTCTTTCAGTTTCTTAACACAGTGGTTCTGTGCCTCTGTAAGAGGACAGGCACTTGCAGATAATGCAATTGAAAATGTCTTTGACCTCAATCCTTACAAAAGACAGTGGCTCAGGATACCTGCAGTACTCGGTCTCTCTTCCAATCCATACACCACAGAGTAGTCCTTGAAGCAGGAATGAAGAGGAATTTAGAATCACAGAATGGTTGAATTTGGAAGGGACTTTGAAGACCATTGCAGGGACACCTCCCACTACACCAGGTTGCTCAAAGCCCTGTCCAACTTGGTGTTGAAAACCTCCAGGGATAGGGCATCCACAGCTTCTCTGGGCAACCTGGGCCAGTGCCTCATCACCCTCGTAGTGAAAAATTTATTCCTGATACCTAACCTAAATCTACCTTCTTTCAGTTTAAAACTGCTACCCCTCATCCTATCATTCCACTCCCTGATAAAGAGTCCCTCCCCATCCTTCCTGTAGGGCCCTTTAGGTATTAGAAGAGGCTATAAGGTGTCCCTGGAGCCTCCTCTTCTCCAGGCTGAACAACCCCCACTCTCTCAGCCTGTTCTTACAGGAAAGGTGCTCCAGCCCTCTGATTATCTGTGGCCTCCTCTGGATTCACTCCAACAGGTCCATGCTCTTATTAAGTTGAGGGCTCCAGAGCTTGACACAATACTCCAGGTAGGATCTCACGAGAGTGGAGTAGAGGGGCAGAATCACCTTCCTCACCCTGCTGGCCATCCTGCTAGTGATGCAGCCCAGGGTGCAGTTGACCGGTGAATGTTGTGCTTCTCATTCACCAACACCCCCAAGTCCTTCTCCTCAGTGCTGCTCTCAATCCCCTCATTGCCCAGCCTGTATCTGTGTTTGGGATTGCCCTGACCCAGGTGCAGGACCTTGACCTTTGAAATTTATGGTGTCATGGTTTCAGCTGGGATAGAGTTGACTTTCTTACTCGCAGCTGTTACAGTGCTATGTTTTGGATTTGGGGTGGGACTGGTGTTGATAGCACTGGTGGTTTTTGTTGTTCCCAGGTGGTCAGGGCTTCTTCTGCTCCTCACACTGCCCCACCAGTGAGCAGGCTGGGGGTGCACAAGAAGTTGTGAGGGGATATAGCTGGGACATCTGACCCCAACTAACTACAGGACTATTCCATATCACATGATGTCATGCTCAATATATAAAGCTGGGGGAAGAAGAAGGAAGGGTGGGATGTTAGGAGTGATGGTGTTTGTCTTCCCAAGTAACCATTATGCATGATGGAGCTCTGTTTTCCTGGGGATGGCTGAACACCTGCCGGCCCATGGGAAGCGGTGAATGAACTGATTGCTCTACCTGTTAAACTGTCCTTATCTCAACCCACAAGTTATTCTTCTCACTTTTACTCTTCTGATTCTTTCCCCCATCACAACTGAGGGAAGTGGGTGAGTGGCTGTGTGGTCCTAGCTGCCAGCTGGGGTTAAACCACAACACAAAAATTCATGATTTTGTCCATCTCCCCCTTTAAAGAACTTAATTCTCTTCTTGCTAACAAGAAATGATGGGCCATGAAATCTCTCTATAAAGTTTTGGATATGAATCACAGCCAGGCTGAAGGTTGTTCACTCCGGTTTGGTAGACCTGGCTGTTAAAATCATTGGCAGTTCCCAAAACATCTGTTAAAAAGGTCTACAGCTGTGTCTGTTCCCTGCCACTCTGAGCCTGGTGTGGTGGGAAGCGTTCTCCTACCCTTGCCTGCCCAGACTTGTTTCTGGGAGTCTTGTGCACCTCCTGATCCCAGACATACATTGAGGGGAGTGGATAACAGGTAGTCCCTATAAACAGAAGACTGTAAGAAGATCTTACCCTTGCCTGCTAAGAGAGCACCCAT
The DNA here is from genome assembly GCA_026546715.1 of Gallinago undulata. Classification (NCBI taxonomy): domain Eukaryota; kingdom Metazoa; phylum Chordata; class Aves; order Charadriiformes; family Scolopacidae; genus Gallinago; species Gallinago undulata. The sequence continues at coordinate 8,113,548 of JAOTQQ010000001.1, read as the reverse complement.
CATCATTATCACTGTCACTTGTCAGGTCAAGCTGCTGCATCTGCTTTGTTAATCTGGTGAACAATACAGACTAGACTGCATTTAAATTTGGGGTGATTTGTTAAAGCTGTTTGACCGCTGTCAGTCATGCTTGACGTAGCAGCTGGTTGAGTGGAAGGAGGTCTCAGTGAAACAGCCTCATCCTCTGAGACATGGACTCTACCTGCCAGCAGCGAGAGGGATAAGATCCTTGATAAATGTGATCCCAGATGGGTACAGATCTGAACATCCCTATTTCTTGCATGGATGCTCATATCTGTGGCTGAGGGGAGACCTTATTGTGATCTACAACTGCCTGAAGGGGGGGTGTAGAGGGGGAGGGGTCAGGCTCATTTCCCAAGACACAGGAGATAGGACAAGGGGCAATAGCCTCAAGTTGTGCCAGGGGAGGTTTAGATTGGATATCAGGAAACATTTCTTCACCAAAAGGGTTATTGGGCATTGGAATGGGCTGCCCAGGGAAGTGGTTGAGGCACCATCCCTGGAGGTGTTCAGAAGACGGGTTGACGTAGTCCTTAGGAATATGGTTTAGTGATTTTTGTCAGGGTTAGGTTGATGGTTGGACTAGCTGAGCTTTAAGGTCCCTTCCAACCTAGACAATTCTATGATTCTATGATCACAGATTCCTATGATGTTTACAAGTGCTGAGCACACACAAATGCCATAGGAGCTCTGTGTGTGAGGTTGGACCTGGAGGTATCTTATCTTACCCTTGCGGCTTTCCAGATAAGGGAAAGCAAAACAAGAGGCCAGCACAGGTTTCAGCTGTGTAGAGTCTCCTCCTCCTCTCCCTCCCTGCCTGGTTTGCTATGTGTGGAGCAATAAAATAGAACATTCTCAGCAAATCTGCTGTTATAGATTGAAGTGGGGCCAGCATTTACCATGGGCACATCCAGATAGCAAGTGGGGGATCAGAACTGGAAAAGGACCCTGGAAAAAGCTGCCCATGCATCTATTTGTTTAAAATTTTCTGGGCAAGCAAATTTTCTGGTAATATCCAGTGCTGGAACATATGTGAGCTCTAGCCTGAACCCACAGTTTATTTATGGTAATAAATCCCAAGTTACAGGCAACAGGACAAGAAGAAGAGGCCTCAAATTGCACCAGGGGAGGTTCAGGTTGGATATTAGGAAAAATTTTTACACTGAAACGGTTATCAAGTGTTGGAACAAGCTGCCCAGGGAGGTGGTTGAGGCACCATCCCTGGAGGTAATTAAAAGATGGGTTGACATCATGCTTAGTGACATGGTTTAGTGATGGATTTTTATCAGAATTAGGTTGATGGTTGGACTAATATGATCTTCAAGGTCCCTCCAACCCAGGCAATTCTATGATTCTATAATACAAGCCCTTGTGTAAATGGCCGTTACCAGCCACAGATGCTGAGATTTAGGATGCTGGGGCTGGAGAGGGGAAAATGGCACAGCACAGACTGAGGTGGGGCCGGGTCCCCACTGGGCAGAGGCACCCCAGCTCCTGCAGCCAGGCAAAGCTGCTGAGGGATGGCATTTGTACTGATGTAGCTGTGGAAAAAGCGCAGGGAACAATAACAACAACAAAAAAAGCATAAGAACAAAGCTGTCCTTTCATCCCCTCTCATGTTAGCTCTGAATCTGCCCGGCCTCGACCCCTGTGCAACGTCTGTGCCGTGTCCCGGAGGCAGTGTTGAAAGGAAGCAGCAATGAAATGAGACGTTTTTACTGATGCAGCTTACCCTCCGCCAGTTAGCATCAGTCACAAGGTTGCTTTTTATTTTTTGTGGCAGAGAAATGAAAATGAATCCTCCCCCCCTTCTCTCCTTCCCCCCCCCGCCCCGGCTCTTGCGTTTGTGATCCAACAGGCACATTAGTGAGCAGAGACGCGGTGAGTAGCAGATAGCTCTGGGACTGGTGGATGAAGAGTCCACTGGAGATCAATACGGAGCTGAAGAGTTGCCCTCCGGATCGTGATTTGTCTGAATTTTACCTAGGAGGGAACCTGAGCATGACTTATTTAGTTTTCTGAGCAGAAGAATAGCAAGTATTTTCCAAGTAAAGTCTGAAGAGTTCAGACATTATTTTGTTACTGTTTTTCAGCATCACTCACAGGAATGCATCGTTTTTAAAAATGAGAAACCACACATTTTTCCTGGCTTAAAAACAGGACGGCACCAAAAGAAATGCAAGGTAGTGAAGAAAATACTCTTTAAAAAACCAAAACAAACCAACAATAGAGTTGTTTTTCATAAATATCTGAGCAAATCCTGGTTCAGGATCAGCAAGATGCCAAGAGGAACTGGAGGGAAGACTGCACATTGGAATAGGCTGCCCAGGGAGGTGTGGAGCCGCCTCCTCTGGAGACATTCAAAACCCACCTGGACAAGGTCCTGTGCAACCTGCTCTAGGTGGACCTGCTCTGGCAGTGGGGTTGGACTAGATGATCTCCAGAGGTCCCTCCCAACCCCATGTGATTCTGTGACTCTGAACCACTTTGATGTCCAGCTGCCATCGCCAGCTGTCTGCAGATGACTCTGCAGCACAGAACAGCCTTTCCTCACCCAGCCCCCTGTGAGATGGGACATGGTGCTGGTGTGGAGGTGTGCTGGGTGGCTGTGAAGGTGCCTTCTGGCCAAGGCAGAGGGAGTTTCCCCCTTGCCACTTCCTTAGACCTACCTCTAGGTAAGGACTAAATTAATTTCTTCCACTGCCGTGATCTGTTACTGGCAAAAAGGGGTTAACTCTGCCTCCATGGAGTACCTGTGTGTTGCTGGAGACCCTCCTGGTGGAAGTGCAGGTCCCAGAAAGTTGTGAAGAAAGGAGAGAGGAGAGAACAAAGAAGCAGCTGGGGTCCGTTGCACCCCAGGCAGAGCCAGGAGGAAGAGGAGAGGGTGTTCTGCTGCCTGGGGAACGAAAGGGGAGGGGAAGCTTTGCCACAAATTCCTCCTCTTAGTGTCTTCTAACCTTGCTGCAGGAGGCCTGCTCCATCTTCACTTGCTGGGTGAGAGCAGGCTATCACACTGTTCCTCCCCTTGCTCTCCTCCTTAGCTCTGGGCCACAGCTTAAACATCTGTGGCAGAGAGATCCATGCCCCATGCCATGCAAAGGGCAAGCTTTGGCAGCTTCTCACCACCGCTTTGCAACTGCATCTTCACAAGCCCCATCGTTCTGCACTTCTTCTGGCACCGATGCCGGGGGCAGTGCTGGCACCAGCCATCAATACCAGAGGGATGCAGTGTCCAGGGAAAGGTAAACTCCGCAGACCAGCCAAAAACCACCCATCCCTCCTTCACAAACCTTGAAAGCAAAGCCAAAGTAGGAAACCAAGGGAAACAAAGAAAAAAACAACGTTCTGGCTCCTTGCTAAAGAAAATCCACAGGGTGGCTCCTCTCTTCTCGCTGTCATGGTGTGGTTACACACTGCACCACAAGCAAACTGGCCATGATCCAAACAAGGCAGAGAGCACATTTCTGAGCAGAAATCAGAGAGTCTGCAGGTAACCGGCAAGTGGATGTAGCTACAGGAATTTAAGATATTAAGGACTCCAACTGAACGTGCCACTCATTTACCAGAGGTTGTTGCTTCTGTGCTAGGATTGGAGAACGAAGATGTTTAAATCATCTTATAGTGATAAAGGAGATAGACATGCCAGCGCTGGATGTTGAGCTGCCCAGTAAGGCATGGGCATGTATTCATTTCTGTTGGAGCAGGTCCAGAGGAGGCCATGGAGATGATCAGTGGGCTGGAGCACCTCTGCAATGAAGTCAGGCTGAGAGAGATGGGGTTGTTCAGCCTGGAGAAGACCTCCAAGAAGATCTTATAGCCCCTTCCAGTAGCTAAAGGACCCTACAGGAAAGACGGGGAGGGACTCTATCAGGGAGAGTAGTGATAGGATGAGGGGTAATGGTTTTAAACTGAAAGAGGGGAGATTTAGATTAGATATCAGTGAGAAATTCTTTCCTGTGAGGGTGGTGAGACACTGGAACAGGTTGTTCAGAGAAGCTGTGGATGCCCCATCCCTGGAGGTGTTCAAGGCCAGGCTGGATGGGGCTTTGAGCAACCTGCTCTAGTGGGAGGTGTCCCTGGCCATGGCAAGGGCGTTGGAACCCTATGGTCTCCAAAGTCCCTTCCAACCCAACCCATTCTATGATTCTATGACTTCTGTTGCCTTTCAGGACAGCCAGTGCTTCTATAAAGCAAACATTTGCACTGTTGCAATATGTTTTTTTTCAATGCTGTCCTTAACCCAGGGCAGACTTCCTTCGATCGCTGCAGGATCAGGCCACAGGTATTTTTAACCAGTGCTGAAGGAACTGCAGTGTTGCTCAGCTGCAGAACGGACGCAGTTTTCCTGGTTCAGCAGGTCTGTCCTTCGCTCACGCCTTTCGGCTGCTGGCAGGACTTCTCCATTAAGCCACAACTTCCTTCTTCAGCTACCAGAGGACGAAATATGTTGTCATCTGGAACTTTTTTCTTTTTCTAAGATAGCAGCTTCTGTGATAAAAGCCTAAACTGGCCAAGATGGTTATGTCCTTGGCGAAAAAAATCCACTTGAGCAGATGTGGAGCAGCAGGTTAAAAAATGACAAATGGAGCAGGGTCTAAAAAGTATTTTGCTGAAGTGACCCACAGGAGCCAAGCAGTGTTCCACCAGAGACGGATGTGGGTCTTGCAGGCCAGAAGATACCCCATTTTTCATATTTACCTCCCTTCCACTTCCCCCACTCACATGTGCAATTTTCTTTGTGCATGCAAGGGGACGGTGCAACTGATCGTAGAGCCAGTGGTGACCTTGAAACAAAAGCATGAGGCTTTGGGCAGGACGCTCCAATTCTGTTTCCATCCCTGTTACACAGCACCCATTTCTTAGGGTCCATGTGTGTTTTTTGGAACACTAAGAAATCACAGGGAGTGCTGGAAATAAAGCAGGAGAAAGGGCGCAGGGTGTGTGTTTTATTACAAGGAACTCCCTCAATGTGGCTTACCCTCCAGGAACAAAATATTGAGCTTTGTTTTTTTTCTCAAAGCATCAGCAGCATCACAGATACCCTTCCAAATTACAGCCCATTTGTTTACATTGAGATAAAAATAAGAACTTTAAAAAAATCCCTTCCTGCAGCGCAGGACGCAAATACACATCACACACCTTGAATGTAATTTCAAATTACATGGCACGTGTGGCTTGATCCAAAATACAGAGGCCACGCAACACACCAGGGCTCAGGGAAGCAGATCCTTTCACGTTGCTTGCAGGCGAGCTGTCCCCTGGCCTGGCCAGCCTGAGAGCAGGAGCCTCTATCATGGCTCATCCAAAGGAGAACAGGGAGATGCACTGGTTTCCTTGGCAGCTCCACCAGGTGCAAGGGCTGCTGAGGAGTCAGGGATGTCCATTTGCAGGGTCCCATCTGTCCCTTGCTCTCAGTGCCTGGTGGGGAGAAGGTGCAGGGCACGAAGCAACGTACAATGCAGGAGCAAACTGCGCTGGCTATGGCTTTTCATAAAGCAGATGGTTTGCAGTTCTCCTTCAGTGTGGCTGATAAGCCAGCAGATGTTGGGGGATTTATCTGAGTTTCTTGAAATGGACAAATGGAGCTGGGAATCTGGAGGGATTTATGGTATTTCCTACTTTCAGTCAGGCTAAATATACTTGAGGATGACCTTTATCTCCAAATCTTAACCCTACCTCTTCTAATCCTGATGTGAAAAACAAAGCTAAGAGATTCCTGGAAATGTGAGGTTAAAAAAAAGGTTCTGGTCCTTCTTTTTTCCATCTCTGGAAAGGGAACGTGGTCATTAAGGGGCTTGGCAGTTCAGCCTGGTTATTATTTTATTCCATATAAATCCAGAGCCCTTTCATTGCGCTCACTGAAGCTTTCCTCACCTCCTGCATTTTTTTTTATAGAAAATGTAAATCACTTCATTTTAAATTCCTTTTGGACCACCACAGATCCCTAGCCATCAAAAAGGTCTTACTGGAGAATCTAACACTCTTCGTTACAATGCCAGTATCCATGAAACAGAGTCAGCAAAACTTCTGACCATTTAAAGCTTTTGCCTTTAAACATAAAAGCTGTTTCCCAAGACAAATTCCAGGGGAGCCATCTGTTGTCGGCATGACCTTTAGGTAGTATTGAACTTTTGGCAGACCTACTAGACAGAAATCCTCTTCTGGAAGCTCCGAGGAGGAGTTTTCCTCCAGCCTTTTGCACCCCACAGATTTTTCCTCTCCAGAGCTAGAGCTTCCCCTGTGCTCAGTGGCCACTTTGCCACTACAGACTTGGTTCAGGGACCTATCTCTCCCTTCCTATTCAACAGTAGCTTCTATCCAAGCTAACAGAGTTCTTGAAAAAAAGACTTTAAAATGATTTTTTTAAATGGAAATTTTGTATTAAAACTATCACATGCCATGACATACTTCAGGAAAGTCTGTGTGCAAGGACCCAGATGAACTTTCCTTCTCTGAGTCTGCTTGTGTAAGGAGGGATGTTGCATCTCCTGTTCTCCTGGAGAGTGGGACTCCTGGTGTATTCCTTTTTTCTTTCTGCAAGAGGCTGCACCCAGAGCTGGCCACATCCCAGCAAATGCTTTTTGCCTGTTCCCTCACAGCCCTACCAATACCCAATATCAGTCTTTTATTTCTTCCTCTTACAGTCTTCTTTCTTTTAACTCAAGAGGATACGTACTAGGTATTGAGGAGGCAAATTGAGGTTCACATAATGTTAAAATTTCTCAAATTCTTCTGTCTCGGGTCTCTGTTTCTTTCATCAGGAGATACAGGACACCTATGGGGCCAGTTAGGGCACGAGAGATATAAAAAGACCAAATTTAGGTATTTTTAAGTTATCAGCACTTCTGGAAGAGAAAGATAATCCTCGTGGCAGGAAGGATATGCTGATCTGCTCTCAAAGCCACTGGTCTCAGCCTTGCTTGGAGAGTAGATACTGAGATAACTGGACTTCAGATCAGATCAAGTGCAGAGATCCTCATGTTCCTTTTTTCCATCTGTGTGCAGTACCCTCTGCAGCTAAACTCCTCCTCATGAGTCAGGTTTGTACCTACATTGGACATGGGGAGGCAATTCCAGGTCTTTTAGTGCTCAGTGGGGACCATCCCTTGGCTCTGTAGCTTTGTCCTATCTCTTTGGTCAGCTTCCAAAGGCAAAGCCATTGCTCTCACAGCAAAGTTTCAGTCCCAGCTGGGTCTTTAGGGTGCTTCTGGAAAGCAAATCACAGCAACAAGGAACTATTTGCACCCAGTTCAAGGATTTGCCAGGTGGTCTTACCCAACCCAGTAGAAAAGAACGTCATTATCTTCCAAGCTTTGAGTATTATCATGCAGGTTTTGTGGCACTGTGTTTACGAGTAAACTCAGCCTTAATTTGCCAAAGGGGAGCTGCAAACAAAGCTCCTGCTGTGGTCTCCAGGAGCGGGGGAGGCTGGATTTCCTGCAGGGAGGAAGCCGGACAGGTGGTGAGGACTTTGTGGAAAGATTTGTTTTGCCAGCTGCAGTGGGGTGGGATACATCCCAAATGCCCCACACCTATGGGATGCTTGTCATGCAGCGAGACTAAAACCCAGAAGTCTCTCCGGGTTTGTTCAGACTGGAAAGTGCCTCCTCCGTGTCAAAAGGATCCGTAGAGCGTTTCCTGCATCCACCTGGCAGAAAGTGGGGTGTCGGAGAGCGGCGGCACGTCTCCTCTTAGGGCCAAGAGGAGAGGGAAAACCACTGAGATGTTACACAGGGCCCCAGTATAATCACAGAATCACAGAATCTTAGTGGTTGGAAGCGACCTTTGAGATCATCGAGTCCAACCACTTTAAAAACAAACAAACAAACAAAGAAACAAACAACAAAAAAACACACACACACAAAAAAACCACCCACCAACTAAACCCCACACCCACAACCCCACGCACAACACCCCACCACAAACCAATAATCTTGGCCACTAGAGCATGCAATGCTGGAAACTACAAAGAGACAGACACTGTGTCCTATCTGTGATATGAGGACTGAGGAGATCACAGAGTGATGAGTTTCTATATTTCCTGGTATAAACAATATAAAAGCACCCACGCTCCCCAGCACCAAGGCATGCTCTGAGTGTAGGACCAGACAGGGATGAAGGTCCCCGGTGCTCTGGAGTTGAGAGCAGGCAGGACATCTGGATGAGGGGCTGCTGCCCACAGAGGTTAGCATGGACAGGTTAAACAGATCTACAAAAACATTTTTATTTTTCCCCCAATCTTCTGTCCTATTTCAGTTAGGAGAGTGGGAGAGGGCAAGGGTGATGCCAAGAGGTACCTGCAGGTCATCCAATAGCACTGATGGAGGGGTAAACAAAGAAGCAGTGAACTTAGGTGGTTGGTTTGCTATCTCATGCAGTGAAAAATGTGTTTTTCCTCATCTATCTGCTGGAGAAAGAGTTCTCCTTGCTAATGGCTGGAACTGCATGAAGCCTCCTGACCCCAGGCCCTGCCTGGAGCAGGGAAAATGATATGCTCTGTAAAATATGGTCAGGCTTCAGCATCAGATTGGGCAAATATGCTTCTGAGGCAGCAGGGTCTTCTCCACGCTAGACTTCAATGATGTGTTTAAAATAGCTCCTACACTTCAGCAAAAGCAGTTTCTGAGGCCCCTCCAACCCGTCTGCTGAGGCTGGCAGAACCCAACTGCAAAAAACAACAAGTTGCAGGACCATCTGGCTCTGAAACACCAGTGCCAGGCAAAGCAAGGTCCAACACAAAGGGGCAAGAACCGGGGCGATCCACCAAGGGTGATTTGTGGTCACCACGTTCCAGCAGAGCCCATGCAAATTGTCCACAAGGCACATCCACACCCGCTTCCTTGGAGAATACCCCAGGGAGGCAGAGAAGAAGGAGAGGTCATGTTCTCCAGGGTAGCTTTAGGGTATTAAAGCTCAGGATACAAGTAAGGATAACACTCAGTGCTGTTGTGATTGCCCCAGGAAAACCAGTCTCTATGCTGGTCCCTCAGGCTGAGGAGGGACAAGCCATGTCCCCTGTGGCTTTTCTCCAATAGTCAGCACTGGTGCAGGTGTAGATTTGGACCCAGTTGCCTGCAGGGAACATCAAGAGGAACAAAATAGGACATTTTTCTGGTTTTAGTGCGAGAAGTACTAACTGTGGCTTGTCAAATAGATCATGACTCTACTGATTTCTATAGGAATACTCCTACACCTGGCAATAAGGTGAATATCCCACGTCATTGGAAGGGAAAGGACATTGGTAGGAGTATGGTCCAAGGATTAGAAGAACAGCCCAGGGACCTGGGTTCAGGTTTTGGTCTGCCACAGACCCTCTGTATGGACCAAAAAGACAAAATGGGCACAGGTAGAGGACCGTGTGCTTTTGTGTCCAAGAGACATCAAAGTTTGGTGTCTCTGAAGCACCAGGACAGAAGGCAGACGGGAGGTGAAGCTCAGCATACCTGAACATCACCACCTTTTCCTTACTAACAGGGATGTGGAAGGAGAGAGACGTGCAAGACTGCAAAGGGTGCAGATATTGCAGTAGGAGCACAGGACACAGCTAATGTAAGGAAGCTGAGGGTCTACAATAAATCCACCCAAGTGGCAATTTATCTGGTGCTTTCTTACATTTCCACTTGGCTTCCTTTCCCACCCCAACCCAGCTCCCCACCCTCTCACTGAATATCTGATTTCCCAGCCGGTAATCCTCACCACGTCCACACCCCCTCTGAATGTGGTCTAGACAGTCTAATTGTATATAATCCTAGGACTATAGTCAACACCCAACGCTAAGGATTCCTGCAGTTCAGCACACAAGGGGGATTCATTTGTGCTCGTCTTTGCTGAGCATTCAGAGCATGTTGGGGATTAAAAGGTCAGAGGGACATGAAGATGAAAGCACATCCTTCAGAGTGTGCGACGAACAATGCTGCCTCATAGTGACTTCTTGCTTACGAAGCGACAAATGTTGAAGGGAGCCTCCACGTTTTCTCAGAGCACCTTGTTGTGTCCTTGCTCTGCTGGGACTCTTTGCATCTCTTGCTCTCCTGCTTCCTGCGCTACCCAGAAGTGGGCACCCCTGCACACTCTGCTGGCTGCAGAAGGGCACAACACTGCCAAAAAGACCACAATGGTCTCTCTGCATGCTCTGCCTCTCTGACAGAGGAAGCCATTGGGTCCTTCATGGGTGCAATTCAACATTGCCTTCTCATTTTCTGCTGTAGGAGCTAGGAATCTTCTAAAATTACCACCTCTTTCCCCCTTTTGTCTCCTATCCCTTGTTGATGAGGGGAGTCATCCTTCAGTAGGGTCTCCCAGTAAGTCCTGCTGGGAGACCCACGCTGAAGAGCTGACCTCTGAAGTGACACTGGATTAGCGTCAGACAAGGTGCTGCATGAGGTTCTGGGACAGGCTCTTGAACGGTGAAGACCTGGCTGGTGTTTTCGCTTAACCCAGACTAGTTTTAATCACTCTCAAGGGCTTGGCAGCGTGCCAGTTTCAAGTTTTGGAAAGTGTGAAAAAGAGCTGGATGAAATCAGGAGGGGAGCTTATCTGGCTTTGTGGTAAGAGACAGGGGCAGAGGCCGAGAGGTTACTGGGTAAAGAGGTCTTGAATGACAAGTGTTTATCTTCCATTGCTCATAAGGATTCTTTGTCAGGAGGGGATGGGTGGGGAAGAACAACATGTTATTCGATGCTTTGAAGCCTCAGAAAAAGAGAGACATTCTTGCTACAGCCAACACACTTCCAAGACGTGACGGCCACATGCAGCAAGGAAGCACTGGAGCAAGTGGGATAGTTCCTTGGCAGATCATGTTGCAGGGTAACGCTGGCTGATGGCACCCCAAAGCACGTAAAGGTTGAAGGAGAACATCATGGCAAGGAGGTCTGAGAGGGGCAGACCTTGCCTTGGTGCTGGGCTTTTTGGAGTGCAACAGGAAAGGTGATGGAGTCATTCAACGTGGGTGATGAACCTTTAGGGACCCATCCACAGGAGGAATGACTCACATCTCCTCATGCAGGGAGGGCACCCTGGAGGAGGTTTATGAAGCGGACAACAAGAGAACTCTTGGTGGCACTGATCTGTAGTGCAGTGTGATGAGACAGCCAGGGCATACCCATGAATGAGCTGACTCCTCACTCTGAGAGGCACAGCTATTGAAATATTCCTGGTGAGGCCAGGTTTCTCTATTTTTTTCCTTCACTGACTCTTTTGTTTTTCTTCTTTTTTCTCCTCTTTTCTTTATGATATCCAAAGTAAACTCTGGCCAGACTCTTGCCCTGTCCCAGCAAGTGGGGCTGGGTTTAATAGCAATCCCTGTTTGCTAAGCTCCATGAGATGAAGTGTGAAGGACTTCCAGCCCTGCTTGCGGGCTGACTCCTGGAGGGGTCAGCAGCTGGTGCACCCAGCGATGCGTTTCCTGCCCCGCAGCAGCAAAGGGGAGGCGAAGGGAGGAAACAGATGTGGAAATTCCTCCCTTCCCTCAAAAGCAGCAAAAAGAAAGCAGATTGGGGCTCTTTTACGGTGTGGTGGTAACAACTGCTGAGCTTTGCTGACGGAAGCGGGCTGCTGACCCTGATAGCGGGGTAATCATGTTGCCACACAAACAAGCAAGAGAGGAGGAAAACAGATTAACAGATTTTTGGTTCGTCCTCTTGCTATTTTTCTGGCTTAACAGTATCTTATATGTCACAACTAATGTACATGCTGTTCCCCTCATTCTAAAGCATAATAGCTAGCTGAGGAGAGCCATGATGGAAATTCCTGCAATTATTAGCAACACACTTACATTTAGTCTTGGTTTGTATTAGATCAGGAAGAGATGTCTGATAAGGTTTTGGGAGAAGGTTCTCATTCATAGAATCATAGAATGGTTACAGTTGGAAGGAACCTTAAAAATCATCGAGTTCCAACCCCCCTGCCATGGGCAGGGACACCTCCCACCAGACCAGGTTGCCCGAAGCCCCATCCAGCCTGGCCTTGAACACCTCCAGAGATAGGAAAAATCAAAATATTTTATAGAGAATAAAAGCACGAGGGAATATATACTAATTTTCTGTGTTTATCATGTTAGAAGGATGGTGGTGAAAACTGCAGCAAGCTCCTAAAGGGCTTGCCAGGATGCAAGCTCTGTGGTACAGGTACAAACTGGGAGACAATCCTAAAGCTCCCACTGTCCAGTAAAAGGAAAAAGAAATCACCCCATTTTCATGATGGCAAATTGGTCAGACAGAGACATGCACAAAGCATTTTATTCCTACATGCAATGCCAATGAGATACGTGAGTACCTTGTACTGAAGGGAGAAGGACCCAAAACCAGGGCCAGCTGTTTTGCACAGCTGGAGGAGTCACTTTTACATAGCCAGGATCCATCGGGCCAAAACTTTGCTTGCAGGAAAGCTTTGATGCACATCGAGTCTCTTGGTTAAAGATATGCACATGATCCCAAAATACCCACGTAGTTCTTACTTTAGGTGAATTTCCCAAAGAAATCCCCATTAGTTGCTGTCATCTCCCCCAGACACCTGGAATCCCAGCAGGTTCCCAGCGCATCACTGGTGGAGCTGCCTTCCTCTCCTCTCTGCATTCGCCGTGGGCAGGAGAAGTTTTATAAGCCAAAATGCAAGCACCAGAGCCAACGGAGCTGGGACTGCTGCCTGGCTCAGCCTATCAATCCCAGAAATAATTACCAATATGAAGAAAGCTCTGCCGTAGCTATCAAAACTAGTGGAAATTTTATCTTTCTTTTCACAGGAAACTGGATGGGCCCCTTAATCTTCCCTACTTGGGGAGGAGTAGGGGTGGGAAAATGCAACTTTTGTTAAGGAAGAAAAAAAAAATGATGCAGATAATGCGTAGTGGTTTTGTCAGGCTCTTAATTGTTGTTTCCAAGGAAATGTATCCTCTTGGGTCAGGGATAGTGTAATGACAAAATGCAAACAGCTTGATTCATGTTTATGGAGAGACAGAGCCAAATTCACCCCTGGTGCAACTGGGCCGAAATGCAGAGATGGGTTTGGCTCGTTACCTAACAGTTCTGTATCAACATGTTCTTCCGAGCTAGTTTGCAAACAACACCTAATTTATTAAAAAGGAAAGTTTAGCAATGTTTTTTTTCATGATTTATTGCTACTTGCTTGCCAGTTATTTGAATAAGGACTCCACCAGTCTGTTCTTCTTTGCATTTTTATGTGCTAAACCAAATGCTCTAGCTTTGGGATTTCAAATCTGCCTCAGCAAGCTTTTAAATCAACAGCAGTAATCCCTTCACCCTTCATTATCACTTATTTCTATGTCTTTTTTTTACAAGACAACATCTCTAAAGTAATCAGCGATTATTAAACTCCCATTTGCAGTATCGCACCGACTGTGCGATACTTGGACACCAAATTTGCGGTATAAATTACCACTGGAGATCATGGCTACATTTTTAAAGCAAGAGGCTGTAAATAAAATCCTTATAAAGCTCTCTCGTGCGTCAAGTGTTTCCTCAGTCCCAGCTCATTCGTATCCTCATCCTAGATAATGAAGATCGATGGGAGCTTTGCCCTACGTGTGGGATCACGTACGCTGATCCGGGTCGCGATGATGAAGTAAGCTCCAGGTCTCTGGGTCTGCACTGGATCCTCTTTGACTTCAGTCCAAAGATCCTCTTTGACATGCAGCCATAAGCATGATTCAGCCTTTCTTTTGCAATTTCTGTGCCCCAACACCGTCCCCGCGCTGGGTCTCTGCACCCGACGCATCTTCCTTTGCTACACGAAGTGGGGAAATCACAGCTCCCGGCTGGCAAAGACGGGAAAAGACAGCTGGCAAAGTTTGGGAATTTTCGGCCACTTGGCTTTCAGATCAGGTCGGGCTGGTGTCCAGCCAAGTTAAAGAACAGCTCAGATCTCTACGCACCTCTCCTTGAGCCCTGGGGACACGTACAGCCCTTCATCCTCTCTTAGCAGAGCTTGCAATAGCTTTTTCCAGCACAGCAAAGCTGACATCAGTACCTCCTGCTTTTCCAGCAGAACTGGAGAGAAAAGCTGGGATTCTCCAAACACAAAATGTGTTTTCCAGGGGAATGTATTATCCAAGAAATTTCTGATGTAAATCTCATTGAAAAGACGAATATGTTTCGAGGTTTGCAACACAAAACTGAAAATGCTGTGGTTCTCACCCAACATTTTTTTTGATTCTTTGGGTTTACAAGAAATCCCAAAGATGCCCTGTAGAGGAAGCATCCAGTTACCAGACTGGATTCTTACAACTCATGTTGACTATTGATATGGAAACTGCTGAGGTGGCTCAATCTTTCTCTGACATGCCAAAGGGGAAGCAAGCTGACGAAGCAGCGAGGGAGGGGAACGGACAGACCATTGATAACGGGGAGCTTTTAGCTGTGAAATGAACTTGCAGTACAGTTAGGGGAGAGCCTGGATGCTATCTTTAGGAGCCAGGAAGCAGGGAAGATTAATCTTAATCTTCCCAAAGGCCTTGTTACCCCAGCAGAAAATTATAGACAGTGTTGCAAAGCCGACATTCTTCACTCTAATTGCCACCAAAAATGTCCACAATGTTCTTGTGGAAGTTAAAACTGGGAGCAAAACTAAAAAGATTCATAAAATTAATCGACATATACTGAAATAAGTAGGAGATTCTCAGAAGTTCAGTGAGGACTTTTACATCTGCTCCGTATTTCATGTGGAAAGTGCTCGAGTGGTACAAAACCTGATGGCAAGTGAAAATCCTGACAGATGGGTAAGATCCCCCACCAGCTCACCACAGGGCATCTTGGATTGCAGCATAGCTGATGATTTACTTAGTTTAAAGAATTGGAATGTCACCTCAATCATTCTTATAGATGAAAGGCATTGATAACCAAAGCAGGGATTTGTTGCTAACCTGTCCTTCACAGATGTCTGCTGGTTTTTTTTGCTTGTACAACCCTAATGTTGTATATTTTTAACCTGATGTTTAACTGTTATCTGTTGTGTAGGAACACTGGAAAAGCAGAATTCAAAATAATCCATTCTTAAATCTGGGATGTCTTGGAGAGATCTTAAATTAGTGGTTTTGTTTTCATTTTCAAGATGCTGTTACATTTTGTAGACATGTAATGCCACATTGTGAAAAAATAAAAATCCAAGATCAAATTGGGCTGGTCATGGGCAAACTTAACAAAGTTTTTCTATTTCCTGTCAGACAGACAGATTGTTTGCTCTGGAATTTGTGCCTTTAGGTCCACATTTAATTTCATTTGCTACCCGATTTCTATTTATAATGCACAAAGCAATATTATTTGCCAGTATTACTTTAAACAATGCCAGCAATATACTGCAATGTGAGCAGTACAGGAAAGAGGAGAAGGCCTTCCTAAATAAGTTAACTGACTAAATTTCTGTCTCGTTTGGATGTTCAGAGAACCACAGGAATGAATTAGAAGCATTCAAGGTTTGCGGTGGAGCCTGACAATTCTGTGTTAATAAGGGGCCGGGGAATAAAGATTCTGTTAACCATGTGGTGGTGGTGGGAGGGGGTATCCCTTCAAAAGGGACCTTGTTTCCCTCAGTTTTCGGCTTTCTTATGATCTGTGACTTAATTCCGTGTACGCATTTGAACCAGACTACGGCAAAGTGGGTGCAGACCAACCTAAATCACTGACTGTTATGTTTATTATTTTTTTTCTCCTTCTGTCCCATTGGCATCTCTGTCTATTACTGCACCTCCGTGCATGTGCCTTCTCCACATCTTTTTAGAGCCACTCATCTTCCCTCACAGACCTGTTTTCCTCTCCTTATGCAATATGTCCTTCTACTTCCATGTTTCCTCTCACTGTTTGAGCATTCAAACCTTTGTTGAGTGCCTCAATGGCTTACACAGGGAAAAGCAAAGTTCTTGGACCACTGGACTTACGACTGAACGTCTGTGTCTTCAGGTTATCTCATCTCACGCAGATCCTTCAGACACATAGGTTCTTCCCCCGTGGGGAGCTCCACTTCAGGTTTGATGGTCAGCAGTTGGAAATTAACAGAAAATGGGCAGTTGGATCTCCGAGTCTGGTATCAAGTACATGATTCTGCTGGTCTCAAATAGAACCTCAAATAGAATCTATTCTTCTATGGGAAGAAAACTTAATTCTGTGAATTAAACCATGCTGCAACCTGCATCTAAGGGAGTAGAATCACCTAAAAACCATTCAGGAAATGTAGTGATTGGCATACGACAGGTACAAAAGAAATTAAAGGAGACAGTTCTTCACTCATTCAGCTGAGCTGTTGGATGTTTGGGCTGCCAGCTGTTTACATGAGTTCATTAATGGACAAATTCATAAAAATCACAGAAACCACTGAAGGTTACTAAAATACAAAGCCACAGTCTTTGGCTAAGCACACGCTGTAGTTTGTTGAGAACTGGGAAAGGACTACAGCTTTGCTCTGCTCTTACGTTCTTCCACATACCTTCACTGTTGGCCCTTGCTGGGGGCATAAACCAGAAAACAACCACAATGAGACCAGTCTCATCTTCTGATGACACTTAAATGACAACTAAATATGAACTTAATTAAACAAAAATCCTGCATGCTCCACATTCCCAGAAATGGGAGTTTAAACCAGTGGCATCTTACACAAGGACGAACGTCCGTCTTTGGCTTTGCTGCTCCCTTAGGTTTACTGTTCAATAAAGTCACAGTAATTCAGAGCAGAGACACTCACAGTCCGAAGCAATTAGCTCTTAGTCAGGAAGTTCTCCCCCCCCACAATGTCAAGAGCATAAATCTCCCAGCCCACGCAGTGCTTTGCATTCCTGGAGCACATGGGGCCCATTAACGCCCCTTCCAGCCCTTAGGAATGGCAATGCCGGAGTGGCTCCACTCCAGCGTCTTTCAGCTGCTACGTTTGCCCCTTTGGGGATATTTCTGATTTTTTTGGTATGGCAGACACTATCATGATGGCAGAACCCTTAGAAAAGCCTTTGGGGATCTTCTGCACTGACCCCAGGCCAATTCCACGTGCGGCAGGAGGGGCTGGTCGCTCTCTTACTTTGCTGGCTTTGAGGAGAGTCACGGTGTTGGATTGCTGAGTGGTGCCAGCAAACCCTGTAATTTCTCCTCATTATGTTCTAATGAAGCAGCGTGAGACAGAGCTTCAATTTAGTGCTGTTTTCTTTCAACAAGGCTGGGGGAGAAATGTCATCTGTCACTGAGCAATGAAGCTCAGAAGACTCAGCAGTGGCCGAGTTAAGATTCATCCTGTTCAGATTAGTTCTTTAGTAAGTAAGAGGCTCTTACTACAAAAAAAGTCCTTCCAAACTCCTCCTTCTTTTCACCAAAACTTTTCACCACCATATTTACAAACAGTTCAGGACAAGTCTGCAGCTTGAGTGGAGAAAGTGCTCTAGTACCTTGTCCTTGCTGTAGAGTAGCACTCTTGAATCTAAGAGAGGAGATCCATGATGAAGGGCCTGCATCAGCTAAACTTTGTGAGAGACATATCTCAGTCCCTGCCTCATCCCCACACCTCAGCTGTGTTGCAGCATGGAAAGGGATGCAGGAGCCCAGCGCACAGTCTCAGGCACCTCTTCACATGGCTTTGCTACCAGGTTTCCTTCAGCTACAGTTGGCCAAGGGCTATTTGTTGGAGGCTAGACCAGGTGGTTTCTTCTCATGTGATTACAGTCTTCTAGGAAGAGGGAAATGGGCTGTAAAAGATGTGCACTGTTTTCTCACATGGAGAAAAATGACTATGTGTATCCTCCTACTGAGAAAAAAGCAGGCAGATATGGCCCACAGCATAACTATGGAGTACCTAGACCCACCTGGACTAAGTCTGTCAGAATTTCAAGATTATTTATGGTAAATGACAGGTATTTTAAGAAACCAACAAAGCAAACCAAACCAAATTAGCAAAGCTTTTGTTTGCTTCTCAAGAAGGTGGCATGCATGGAGTGATGCACAATGTGCTTAGGGTTTGAAAAGTTTTATACTATTTTCAGTCTAGAAGGGTTTCTCTGAAGTCAGGTGTCTGGGCTTTACCTGAAGGTAATATGCCTTTTGGTAACTGCACAATCTGTGAAGACTATTGGGAGCTTCTCTGCTCAGTGTGAACACCTCCAAAACGCTAAGACAATGCTTGGAGAGAGGAGAGGCGATCACCTGGAACCTCAACTCAGTCACTTATGACTTGTCAGAAAGGTTGGGGTGTGCACCATCTGGGACTTCACCCTGTCTAAATGAAGATCCAGCTGTGACCCTCAGTCTTTTGTAGACTTAAGAAGTTCTGTGAGCGTTGAGACATCAGCCAGATGTCTGAGAATTTAGTTTTTCCTAAACTCATAAACTCATGCTCCTGCATGACTAGCAAGGATTCCATGTATTTGTCCAAGCATGTAGGCAGGGACATGGAATCTGACCTGAACTGTTCACACCAAAATCAAGGAGGGCAAATCTATGATGGTGTCATTCACACATTCTTCCACACCTGCGCAAGTTTATACAACTGGGACTCACTGTGTTTACAGGTTAGTTACACTTTATGAAGGGCACACCATGCCAAGTGGATTAAGGACACAGGAAATGCCTGAATGCTCACATCAATGGTCCAGTTGCAAGTCTTTTTCCACCACCCTCTGGCCATGACCACTGTTTCAGCCGAGACTGCTCCACTGCTTGCCTTTCCTAGTGCTGTCATGTCCCTGAGCAGAGCACCCTTGGCACCATCAGCTCAGTGGATCCCCCCAGGAAGCAGTTGGTGCTCTTGGACTGGTTATAGTACAGAGGAACAAGAGGACAACTTTGTCCTTTGGCCTCACCCACCATCTTTGTGAGCTGGTAGATCCCAGTAACATCCCTTCTCAGCTGCCTTTTCTCCAAACTGAAGAGGCCCAACCTTTCCAGGGGCCTGAAGCATCTCTCTTATGAGGAGAGGCTGAGGCACCTGGGTCTTTTTAGTCTTGAGAAGAGAAGACTGAGGGGGGATCTGATCAATGCTTATAAATACTTAAAGGGAAGGTGTCAAGAGGATGGGGCCAGTCTTTTTTCAGTGGTGCCCAGGGATAGGACAAGAGGAAATGGGCACAAAATTTTCAGTGGTGCCCAGGGATAGGACAAGAGGAAATGGGCAGCTAAACATGAGGAGGAACTTCTTTACTTTGAGGGTGGCAGAGCCCTGGAACAGGCTGAGGTGGTGGTGTCTCCTTCCAGAGATGTGGTGGAGTCTCCTTCTCTGGAGACATTCAAAACCCACCTGGACCAGTTCCTGCGCAACCTGCTCTAGGTGGACCTGCTTTGGCAGGGGGGTTGGACTAGATGATCTCCAGAGGTCCCTTCCAACCCCATATCATTCTGTGACTCTGTGATTCCCATTTCTCCTTGGAAGGCGGCTGCTCCATCTCCTTGAGTGCTGTTGCCTTTCTCTGCCATATCTCCAGCTCCACTAGGTCCTCTGCTGTCTTTGATACGTCAAAGCTTTCAGTTCACTGCTGAGATGAATTGTGCAGGTTTTATATCCTGCAGAGCCATCTGACTTGTGTGACAAAGTTACACTGTGCAAATTATGGCAGTCGCACAATCCTGGCTGATTTGGAGACCAAGAATTGCCTCTAACTCATAGCATATTGAATATCAATTATTCCAATAATGAATAAATGTTTTCTCATTTGTTTTCTTGTTTTAATTTTGCAATCTGCTCATGAACAGTTTGTGAACTTAAACGGTACGAAATCCATGGAAGAAATTATATGCTTGGAGTTATTTGCTGAGCTCTATGTTTTCCATGAGTTTCCTGACCTTGTTTTAGTTAAGTTCTCACTTTAATGTCTTCAGCATTCCTTGTTTTTAATTGCAACCTTGTGGGATTTCCCTGGACAGACCTTGCTTGTCGGTTCCTAGCAAAGAGACCAGCCTGCAGCTGGGTTTAAGTAGAGTTGATGAGAAAAGCATTTCATTGTTTCAGTCTAACTACCCCCTTCTCCTCCTTTCCTTCCACTGTGAACTCTCTAGTTGGTAGGTTATTTCCTACAGCAAAACGGAGCCATCAGGCCTCTGCTAAGGCTCCAGCTCTGCTAGGAAGGACGTTGTGCCGATGGACTGAACACTTCCAATTCCACCCTTTTCCTCTGTCCTTCCTTGCTTCATCACGTTCCCATGATCCCAGAGCCCCAAGTGGATTTGCAGTGGAATCTGAGTTCTGTATCCTGTATCCAGACATCGAGCCGTACCAGGGGATTTCAGTATCCAGTAATTTCTTTAGGTGCTGGTTTATGAAGGAAGTTGGCTGGAATGATTGCATCATATAGGAAATATGACAACCTCCTAACGCATATGTGCAATTTATTAATGATGGTTGAGATGAAAGAAGATAAAGTGACAATATAGATTTTCATGCTCCGAAGGGCTGAACAATCTAAAATGTCAGAAGCACTGAAATTTAGTCTGCTTCTGTAGATCTAAATAGCTCAGGATTGTTTTAATCAGGTTATGTATTTAGTTTAAATGAGCATGGGATAGCTCTAAGCAGTCACTGAATAATAAGATTAACAAAGGAGATGGATTGAAACCAGAACCATTTATTCAACGCTTCCCACTCAGGGACTTTTGATTACATCCCCGTCATTCCCACTTTGGGTTTTTCAAAGCAAAACTCACCTGGCATACATTGGCATATGCAAACAGGGCTTCGGATTTGGTACTCAGACTGGTAAAATCATGTTTGTATGCAAGACAAGGCAGGTCCTAGGAGAGCTGGTGACACGTGGTAAGCTTCAGCTTGCTCTCTCTGATCCCTTGATCTTAAGGGATGTGAAACGATATGTGCCATGGGCCAAACTTTTGCCAGGTGTTTTCCATTCACCTAATTACTAACAAAATGTGTGTCTCGACTCTGGATGCTGCGCGAACAGGACAATGAAGTCAGTGGACAAAAACAAAGGGCTGTGACTAACAACTGCTAGGCTTCCCTCTCCAAAGTCCATCTTCTAACATACAAACAAAAGAAAAACCCATTGATTTTTCATTCTGTCTCTTTCTGGGAAGGGACATGTGGAAAAACACCACTCATCATAGGAGATGAGTGAAATATCCCTCCCCTGCCCATTAAATCCAGGGAACAGAGACAATGAGATGATACACACAGGGGAGGACTTGGTGGTAATGGCAGCGGAATCGCCACTTGTCCAGGGCTTAACACATAGGAGGGTCTGGTACACTGCCCACAAGGAAGAATAAACTGAGAATAACCCATGTTACAGGGTCTGCCCAGGACCTCCAGAAGTCTAACATCTAAAGCTGATGTTAGAAGAACTGGTATCTCCAGAAGAAGCTTTTCTCCAGAAATAGGGTTTTAGACTAAATGGAAATATTCATTGGGTTTTTATTGGTTAATATATGAACAAACCCTGAAAAAATATTCAATTTTAAACTGAAACAAAATTATTTTCAGGTTTTCATTTCAATATTTCACAAGAAAAACAGAAATGGTGTCCAAATAGCTCCATTTATCAGATCAGAGTTAGCTTGAGTACTGTATGTGCATCAATAAAGACATAAATTTGCAGGTCAGTAAAGCAGGGCAGAGGACTTTATATAAACTACTGCCAAAAGTCCCACCCTGTAACTGTGTCCATCCAAGTGCTGCCCTTTCCACTTGCGATTTCCACAGCAGAGGGACGTTTAGTCTGAGTAAACATGAAGTGCTTTCTGCAGGGCTGTGATGGTGAGCAAACACACAGGGAAAACTCCATTTCTCTCTTCAGACAAGATGTTTACTATTTCACTTCTAGGACTCTATTTTTTTGTAAAGGTTCATTTCTGACATTTTGTCACTACCCTTTATTTCCACAGGACGCTAAAGAGAATTATTTCACTTCTATGCTTCCAGGAAAAGCTAGCAGGAACCTTTTTCTTCCCTTTTCTTCCTCTTTTGTGCTTGTAGGGATTTATTTAATACAGCTGGGAGGCCAAGGCCCCCTGAGGTCTATTTGTACGTAACTCTACAACTGACTTGCATTATAAAAGAATGCAAATGCAACACATATTGACTATATGGGTCATGGTGGCACGTCTAGTTCAGGGAAATATTGAAGTTATCTATAAATACATAAATAAAGGAGTCCTTTTCATTGAAGCGTATTTACAGGGTACCTCTGTCTTAGTTAATAGCACAGTAGAAAATAGCTGATCAAAACCAGAATACAACTAGCATAAATCTGAGGGATTTAAATCCTTTGATAAAAGGGGCCACAATTTAGCTAGATGAGCACTGTAGCCATGTAAATGAGAACAGGGCTTTTTATTGGACCTATTTGTTTCCATAATTGTTTGTAGAGGGGTAGCCCCATTCACCATTCATTAGCATTCATCCTTTTATCTTTCCTTAAGAAATGTTCTGTAGCTTTTTTTTTTCCTTTTTTTTTTTCTTTTTTTCTAGTGAAATCAATGTCTTGATGCATCCTGCTAGAAAACAAAGCAGTATTACAAAGCCAAAACTGCATGAAAAGATGCTGGCTACTTAGGAGAGGTTAAGCTTCACTTTGACTAAGTTGTAATTTTGTTTATTCTTAACTTTTGATTTACCTAAATTGTGGACCTAACTAAAACTAAGAATCTCTCGCTGATTTTGAGGGGGCTTGGGTTAGACCATATTGCTGAGTTCCAGCACCAGAGCAGTCTGTAGAAGTTTGCCTCCATTGACTGTAGGATCAAGTTTCCTATAAGAAAAACTGTACTAAGTGATAGTGATTAACATTTACAAAACATATTTCTAACCAGAGGTAGCACTCTGGTACCTCTCCCATGAGAAGACTATTGAGCTTTGTAATTTCTTGCCAAAAAATATCGCCAAAATCTTCCATGAACTTAAGGGGAGGCCAGAGAGGTTCAAGGGAAAAAAGATTTATTTATAGAAATCGACATCTATTTGTAAAATTTAGTAGAACTTTACATCCAGCTCAGGAAGCTGGGGGTGGCTGGAGACTGTGTTTGGGGGTATCGTGTATGTTTGGCCTTTTCTTGCCCTATTCCCTGGGCATCTTCTTTTGTTCACTGCAGAGAACAAAACAGAGATGTGGAATCTGAACACTGCAGTCACTCTTACAGACTTTATGTCTTGAAACTATGACTGATCAGAAGGAAACACAAGAAAAGAGGTTTCCAAGAGGATCCTACGAGGCCTGTCCGCAGGACAGACAGGGCATCCTTCAGCTGGCAACACAGGTTGAGGACAGATGATCTCTGTGTAGTCCCACTGCCTCCTCAGATGGGTTCTCCTCTTTCTGGCACCTGACATCCCAATCTATCTCGCCCTCCTTGGCACAAATTAATGATCTAATGAACAGCTCACATACATGATCGCAGCAAGGAGATAGCTTCTTCATTTCCCACCAGAGATGGCAAAATCCACTCTGTATTTGGAGCCCAGTGAGTAATCAACTTCCCTTAGACAAAAAGAAATGCTGTGGAATAAACATAATCTGGGTTTTTAATGCACAATTAGAATCAGCCATTAAGATTACATTGCGTCAAACTGCCATATAATCTTGGCTTGGGTTCACAGATTCCATTAATTTCATTGCTAGATGCACACTTGCCCCTGAATTAAAATAAATCCTTCTGTTTTCCTATTTATCCAGGTGAGAATACAGAGCTGTAGATAAAAGTCATCTATCTACTAGTGCTGAAACACAGCACTTGTTAGATTTGTATAAAGACAACATGCAACTTAACGCTACGTCCAGTGAAAGGTGAAATCCAAAAGGTGAGGTTGAAGAGAGGCCAGAGCTCAGGCAGGACCTGCAAAGCTGTACGTTGGTGTTAGGATGTGCATGGAAAGCCACAGACAGAGCTGCCCATTGTCTCAACTGCTGGAACTGGCAGTGGGTACCAAACCAACAGGAGCACGAACAGGCTCCTTGATTCACCTTTTATTCACCCTTAGTTCAGTACAGTAGGATGCTCCCACAGTACAAGATGTCTTCGTTCATGGAGCTATAAACTGGCTTCCATCACTAACTCATCTCCATCAGCACTGATGTGTTGAATTCATGCTGCAATCCAGGGCACAATTTATCTGCCTAACAGGTGAAAATGTTAAGATAAGCTTGTTCCTTTTCCGTTTGCTCCCTGACATTCATTGATCTCGTAAATGAAATGCCTTTGCTGTATCTTGGCGTGGAGAGGAAGCATCTCCTAAGGCTTTCAGTGGCAGGATGAGGAGTCCAAAGCAAGTGACTTACCCGGTACCTTTCCTAAGCTTGTCACCTGAATTGTCACATATGTGGTTCTTGCAGACAGAAATAATTACAAGTAGTTCTACTGACAGGTGTCTGGACATCCAATTTTTAACTCTGCTTTGGGGTTAACTGTTCCTGTTAACAGTCAATGTTAACAGGAGTGGTGATATGTTATTTGGTTGGAAACCACCTGGAAATCAGAAGGAGATTGGCCTGGAAATGTTCAGCTTCACTCTTGAGTATTCGTGTTTACCCTACTTAGGAATAGTTTATCTCATTTCTTGTTCAATGGGGAAGCCACTTCTCAAATTGTACTTTCCAATAATTGAAGAGACGTACAGGATTATATCAGGTTTTATAATGAGGGGAGAGCAGCCCTGAGGCAGATGCTCTTAAGCAGAGCTATAATTTACTGGCAACCTTATCTAAGATATGGTCAGTCAATAAGAAAGCCTCAGAGGACTTCAGGGTAGCCACAGCCTCAATCAACCTGCTGATTTCTTTATAAGAAATGCCAGCTGGTTGCTAAACCGCAGGGGGTAGACAATAAAAATGAAGAGCTAGGGACAGAATAATGATTTATTTCAAGTGGGAAACCAGAAAAAAAAAAGAAAAGTTGAAAACCTATTTCTGTTAATGGCTTGTGTTGCTGTCATTACTCTTTGTTATTATTTGTCTTAGAATTGGTGACTAGAGACTCAGCTGAGATCATAAACTGATTAAGCTGAAATGGATCTATTGTGCTCACGCTGTGCCTTCACTACCCACTTTTGAAGGTTCCGCTACAGTGTTCCCCATATTTTTTGGTCACACACAACACACTGTCACCCGACTTTGAAGCCACAGATGGAAGTGCAGGCTATGTGGCTCTGCTTTCCCCTGGGATGCTATCTCTTCAGTTTCTTCCCACAGTTTTCCCCATGAATCTAGAAGACAAGTGCTCCCATGATGAATGACTCAATGAGAAAGAATCAGAGAGACTTTGAACTTATTTTAGCACAACTTCCCCAGGAAGAATGACCCCAGAGGCGCTAGTAGCACGTGGGGCCAGCGATAATGCAGGCACAATTTCACGGTGCGACTGCCTAAGATGTTCCTGAGCCAGCCAGAGATGTCACAGGCTGGTCACACACCTGAACCGGGTTCTGGGGTGGAAACGCACTCCAGTGTGCAACCTGCCTGTTACTGGGATGGTGAGAACCAGGAACTCTGACTTCTGTTTCCAGAGTTGCTGCTCGCCCAGTGTGTTGCCTTGACCACTTCTCTAAGTCATCTGCCATCCTGTGCTTTTTTCTGTTTTTCTAGGAATTTATGGAACACCAGGGAAGCTTGGCTAGTATTAAGGATTTCTAGGTGCTCAGCAGGGGTTAGTGTATTCTAAGCAGGGCTAATCTGCCCAGGCAAGGAGACTTGGACACACTCAAAACTGTTTGGGTCTGAGATTCTAAGCTTGCACAAGACTCGCTGCTCTGCACAGCACAACCCATGTTCATGGATTTCCGCATAGGAAATCCCACATAGAAATGTAGGGAACTCATCACCTAGAGATTAAACTGTCTGCTTTTAGATGTCAAGTGCTAGCAGGTATGATGTGGTTGTTTGGGTTTGGGGTTTTTTTTGTTGGTTTTTTTTTTCATTTTATTTCCAGTTGTGGTGGTCCCTAAGGCTCCCATTAATTTCAACTAGGGTTGGCAGTCCTCAGAAAATAAAAATCTGTAGCTTTTTGTCTCTAAATTAGACGTGCTTACACATTCTGTTGATAGGCATGCTGGAAATGGCACAGCTATTGATTTCTCACTGTTGTTAGCTTTAAGCAGCACTTTGAGATCCTGTGATGGGAGATGCTGCAGAGTTCCTCTGCCAGTGTATGGTCCATGGAAAGCCTTTGGGGTACAATCAGTTCTACATGAAAGACAGAAAAAAGGCTACTTGCCACTTACAATTTGCATGTACTTTACGGTCCGGACCATGATGGATATCTGTCTGTCTTTCCTTTCACAAGAGAAAGAGCACTTCATTATTTGCTTTAGTGGGAAATGAT
The DNA here is from genome assembly GCA_026546715.1 of Gallinago undulata. NCBI lineage: Eukaryota > Metazoa > Chordata > Aves > Charadriiformes > Scolopacidae > Gallinago > Gallinago undulata. The sequence continues at coordinate 8,087,290 of JAOTQQ010000001.1, read as the reverse complement.
ATGAGATTGTCTGCTCCAGTTGTCATAAGGCCACCCTGAGCACTGTCTGTTAAAAGCCTCTCATCTTTGGTAAATAAACCAGCTTGGAAATGGAAAAAACTGCCCAGCCTGAGCAACCGCCTAGATGTGTCCTGGCTGGAGGTAGGGATGGACCTCCTCAGAGGCCTTGTCTCACGTTTTTCTGTGTTTCCAGCTATTACAGCTGTATTTTCATAGACTTTTCTGTGTCGTCCCTGGGAAGACAGCTGGGCATGTCTTTATAGACCCAGTCCAAGCAAAATTCCCTGTGATCTCCACAGGAGCAGGAGTAGTTTCCAAGCCTTCGTGAGGCTGTGCTGCTTCATCTTAACTAGGAGGAAGGCAGAAATGAGGGCTCAGACTAAACTCACTCGAGGGCTGTGGCAATTTTAGCTGTGGCTTTAATTAGCTAAGTATGAGGCTTTCTGTGTCAGACACGACTCCAGAGAAGTCAAATGGGGAGGAATGCTGGTCTTATTAATCTCAGCACCTCAAGGCATTAACCCTATTGCAGATGCCAGTGACACGTTGTTTGAGTCTGTTAAATTGTTCCGTTTTACAATTCGGAGCCCACCTATAACCATGTGTCTGAGGGATCTGATTTCCCCAGAGAAGTGCGATGTCTGTTTGTAATATAAGGGATGTGTGTGTCCACAGACCCCATGTCCTTCAGGATCAAACTGATACTTAGGCTCAGAAATCTCGACGCCTGCTTCTTTACACCAGGGCTGGCGGTACACTTTATGGTATTAGAATGATGTAAGATTACTCCGATGTCGTGAGGAAGCAAACACAATCTATGGCATGGAAGAACTGCAAGATCAGGGGAGAAGGTGTCCAGAAAACCATGACCCAAGCACAGCTATGCTTTTCTAACCTAACTTTGTGAGACCTCTACATTCTAGAGGTCAATATCTAATCTTGTCTGAAGATGAACCTCATTTAGTTTCTTCTGTCTGCAAATTCCTTGTGTCAGCAAAGAAGTCACAGTTATTTTTGCTGTTCCACTAGACCAGAAACTGAGGTGAAATGACTTATTTCAGGTTGTCCAGACAGTCAGTAGCAGAGACAGTACAAGAAGTTGCCTCTTGAGAGTCCTCATGCAGATAGCACAGAACTCTTCAGAGGCCAGGCTACAGGCAGGGATAAAATCAGTCTCCAAAAAAGTGATCAAATGAAATTCTGTCGTTGGAAGGTAAATTAAATCCCCCCCCCCTTTTTTTTTCTTTCTGCAGCCTGGGGAATGAGCGTGTTTTAGATCCAACTGTGCAACATTAATCACAATATGGAATATTTGAGCCAAAGGTCAGCCACAGGGGGCCAACTATTAACATATGGGATTTATCTGTCTCCTTCTTCCATAAAGATGCAGCCTGCTGGATAATTAAACTTCTGAGTGCCAGCGTGGAGTGTAGTCTGGTTTTTTTCCACTGCTCTTTGTGATTCCATCCAGAACCATTTCCTTTCACTGTATGCTCAGAAGGGGAGGAAACAAAGGTGGCATCCTGATCTTCATTATTAATACACAGGAAAACTTGGAGGAAATCCCTTTTATGCCCCTGTCTTTGTGTAAAGAAAACCTTGCAAACTCAGAAGTCATATTGTTCAGCTCCTATATGTATTTATACATCTGTGTGTGCAGCAGATGTTTCTTCAGATACTTAAGTGATGTTTCTGCAGAATTATGGTATGGGCAAACTTTCATAGCAACTTGCATTCCAGTTGATTTACTTTGATTAAATTAAAAATCTAGAAAAAAACCCCACCATTTAAAGTGGATACATTGGAATAAAGAAAACCACATTCTCCTGTGATGTAGGTAAGTGCTTCTACATGTTATGTGGAATATAAAAATACCAGTACACAGTACATAAAAATCTCTTGTTTACAAACAGGAGCAGGTAACGGGGAGGCATTTTGCCACTTTGGGTAAGGGAATTTCTGAGTAAGGCATCCAGCTGAAGCTTTTCGGGCCACTGCCTTGTATAACCAGCAGAAGCACTTCCAGAAGCAATTAATCCAGTTCTGACACAGAAACCTAAGGTAGGAGGCATGAATCTCCCTCTGGAGGCACCTCCTCTCCCCCAGCCTACATGACCTGCTGAGGCGAGACATCTGCTTTCAGACAGATGAAATTAAGCAAGGGGAATCCCACAGCAGCTGCCTCTGTGCTCCACTTCATTCCTTCATTCCTGCCACAGTAAACTTATTATTATAATTGTTATTATTATTATTATTATTAGTCATATTATGGTAATACTCAAAGGTCAGGTACGGTGTAGTCACGGTGTAAAATGCAATCCCCTACCCCACAAAGAGGACAACTCAAGAAATTAAAGGATGATTTTGCATTTAATTCTGCAGCTTGACTGAAAAGAAATACAAGCACCAACAGGCAATTAAAATACATAATAGTTGATTCATAAGATACCAAAATGCCAAACTACATACTCCATATGTCCCATGACACTTATACAATAGAATGACTATATACTTTTGGCTATAATGTTAATAAAAAAGGGATTTATCTTGTTAAGTATTTCCAGTGCATCATTCTGTCTGAGAGTTGTTCTAGAGTGCAGCCAATTTATTCGTGGTTTGGATTCCAATACGTTGCTTTTCATTTAAGATAAAATGGTGATGTCTTGCATTTATATCTGTCATCTAGAAAGATCCCGAGGGCCTTCTCGAGTTCCTTCTGGAGTGTCGGTACCTGCAGCTGGGAAGAAGGTGGCTCATCATGAGCAAAATGCAGTGGTGGCCAAACTTCTGTATCGCACCATAGTTTTGATGTGGCCTAGAGGCATCAAGCATAAATTATGTGACTTAAAGAGGGAAGGGGAACACCAGGAACCAGGGGTGGCTCACAGATGGGAGACAATACTGACTCCCCATGTGTCCCCTGTCCTCACCTCTGGGCTGGAGCTGAGCTGGAGTGACCACTGTCTCCCACAAACAGGGGCCTGGGGTTCCTTGTGGCTCTTGCACCAAAACCAGGCAACCTGATGACACCTTAAATTGTCTGCGAGATGTTTGACTCAGAGCTATTGTTTGACCACTGTCTTGTATGAGGCATTGTGTAAGGAAGGAAGACTCTAAGGTAACAGGTTGATCTCAGCCATCGCTGGTCCTCAGGTGTGTTCCTGGTGAGTCCTTTCAACTTTCTGCCTCTCCCAAATCTTCCTCTTACCCGCTTATGTCCAGCAATAGTTTTCAAGTCTGGATACAACCATGGTAGCTCAGGGGTTACGTGGTGTTACAGTCATGTCATGGAGCACAAGCTGAGCTGATAGTAGGTGTGGGGAGGGACTTTGCTAAATCTGGACCTGGTGTAGTCAAGGACACCACAAACCCACACGCTGAGACTGAAGGAAACACTGGAACAAAGTAGCTATCACTGGAAAAAGTGCCTGTGCCCCTCTGACAAGCCCTGGCAGGATACCCAGACATTTTTGGTGGCCTCAGCAAAGCATTAAATTCCATTCCAAGGTGCAGACGTGCGGGATCTGCTGGAGAGAGGGTATATAGAGCAACAAAATAGCTATCTGGGCTGGGAAACACTGATGCAAAGTGTGAGATTTCAGAGCAGGGACAACTCTCTGGGCAGTGTCTGTGGAAACGGAGATAAAAACTTGATCGGCACTACGAAGTGCCTTTGGGATACAAATGGTTAATGCTTACATACAGAAACGATATGGAGAGGTCCGTAAGGTCAGGAATGCAAAAGATAGGGAAATGCAGCATTCCAGCTGGCCTTGCAGACCATTTTCTTTGCTGTTTGCAATTCCCTGGGCATGCACCGTTTCCCCCTCCATTCTTCAGACAGAGGGTTGCTCACAAAACAGGGAATTATTCAATATTTATACTCCCTCGTTTGTCCAGGCACATCATTTTACTACATTTAATAACCAAAAAAATCAATTTTTATGAGGTTTTTCCTCCATACGGTATCCATGGGCTCCACATACATAACAACTACACCACATAACACTCCTGTGAAAGAAAGGGCACCTGGGGAATCATACAATGGTTTGGATTGAAAGGGGCCTTAAAGATCATCGAGTTCCAACCCCCCTGCCATGGGCAGGGACATCTCCCACCAGACCAGGTTGCTCAAAGCCCCACCCAGCCTGGCCTTGAACCCCTCCAGGGATGGGGCATTCACAACTTCTCTGGGCAACCTGTTCCAGTGCCTCAGCACCCTCACAGGAAAGAATTTCTTCCTAATATCTAATCTAAATCTACCTTTTTTTTCAGTTTAAAACCATCATCCCTCATCCTATCCCCACACTCCCTGGTAAAGAGTCCCTCCCCATCTCTCTTGTAGGTCCCTTTCAGGTACTGGAAGGGGCTATAACGTTTCCCTGGAGCCTTCTCTTCTCCAGGCTGAACAACCCCAACTCTCTCGGTCTGTCCTCACAGGAGAGGTGCTCCAGCCCCCTGATCATCTTCATAGCATCCTGTGAGGCTGCCCATAACCAGGGCTGACACTGTGAATATGGACAACACAAAGGGGCATCCGACTTGTCATGCCACAAGTGACTTTTTGAGGACCACGTGGTATTTTATAACATTTCATTTGTTCACAGCATAGCTCTGTTTGCATACGTTGCTGCTCAGCGACAGACTCGAATTGAACCAGAACTGACAGTGGCCACCCATGCTCTGGATTTCATCTATTTGCTGAGTTTCACCCTGGCTGCCTTCTTTTCCGAGTGAAGGAACAGCCACACAAAAAGTCCTCAGCAGCCTTTTAGTAACATACCCACACAAAGGATTTCAGCCTTGCCCCACACAAAACATATTACTCCCTACCCACTTGCTCCCCTTATCATGATAGGACAATGGATTATTTAGGACAAATTTGGTGGAAATAGCACCATCTACTGAGCACCCAATATCCTTCCTGCAGGGACTTGTTGGGGTTGGGGTTGGAGTTGGGGTTTTTTTGAGGGGAAGAGTCTGCCTCATCAGCCCAAGTGATGTTGAATGCTCAGCTCCTCAAGTTAGTGAGCTCTTCAAATCTTCAAAGCTTCAGCTTTCCATCCCTGGGATGACTCAAGTTGCTGCCGCCACTTTGCTGGGATCCAAGTCACCTGCTCTGAAGATAGGCAAAATAACCCTAGTATAAATACACATCTCGCCCCTCAAAGGTCTGTCCTTTTTTTTTTTTTTTTTTGGGGGGGGGGGGGGGGGGGGGGGG
>JAOTQQ010000001.1:8014158-8081969 GCA_026546715.1 Gallinago undulata | reverse complement strand
CACCATGTCAACCCGTCTTTTGAACACCTCCAGGGATGGTGCCTCAACCACTTCCCTGGGCAGCCCATTCCAAGGCTGGATAACCCTTTCAGTGTAAAAATTCTTTCTAATATCCAACCTGAACCTCTCCTGGTGCAACTTGAGGCCATTTCCTCTTGTCCTACCTAAGGCCTGTGACTTGGGAGAAAAGACCAACCCCTGCCTTTCGACAGGGGTAGTTTTCAGGTAGTTGTAGAGATGGAGAAGGTCTCTCCTCAGCCTCCTTTTCTCCAGGCTGAACAACCTCAGCTCTCTCAGCCTCTCCTCATAAGACTTGTGCTCCAGATCCCTCTTGCCCTCTGAGGCCCCCCATGTTGTGTCCCAGGCTCTCTGTCACGTCTCCATCACTACAAGACAGATTTTGGGGCATGCTGAGCCACGTTTTGGCTGGCTGGCCCTGATTCCTTGGCCTTTTACTTGGATGGGTCCTCCTGTGGAGTGGGGACCTTAGTTCCTTCGGAGTGACCGGTGGAAATATCCAGAGGGGACATGGCTCTGGGTCACAGATGGGGAGAAGACACCACGCGGGAAAGGTAGAGACGGGGGATTCCTCTTCCATGGAGGGAGAGGTGGCTCCTACAGGTGAGCGGGGCCACTCAAGGAGGACCTAGGCCCTCGGGCAGGGGGTTTGAAATCCGCCTGTGGGTGCCCCACGCCCCGGGCAAGGGCGGGGGGTGTGTGTGTCAGCCTGGTCCCGGCGGCCCCCCGCTCCCCCCATCCCCTTCCCCTTTTTTATTCCCAACCCCTTTTTCTCTCGGGATTTCCACCCAGCCAGCCCAGGCTCTCCCACCCCGGATTTTTCCACGCCTGACAACAAAGGAGGCGGCCGGGCGGTGACTCAGCGGCGGGGCCCGCCCCCGGCCCGCCCCGCCGCTCCCCTCAGGCGAGGCCGGGCCGGCTCCGCGCGTGTGGCGGGCGGGCAGTCAGTCAGCGAGCCGCCACCGCCACCGCCATCCTCTCCTCCTTCTCCTCGGGGTCTCCCTGCCCTCGTCCCCCGCGCTGCCGGGCGGGGAGAGCCGCCCCAGCGAGGTAGGTTTTATTTTTTGTGTGTGTCTCCTCACACAAAGGCGCGGTTGCCGGCGGGGTGGGACGTGGAAGAGCTCCGGGGGGGGGGGAAGGTGGGGGGTGGGATGGCGGCCGCCTGTGAGGGTCCGCGGGGTGAGGAGAGGGGGGTCCCCTCCCCGAGCGGCGGCACCCCCTGGCGCGCCCCATCTCTTCGGAAGGGGGGAGGGAGGGGGGAAATTCGGGGAGTTAATAGTAGTTTTGCTTAAAAGAAATAAATAAATGAGGGGAGCGAAGTCGAAGGGTGCCCGGGGGAGGAGGGGGGCGCCGACCCCCGCGGCCGACCCGGGAGGTGCTCCGGGGGGTTTCCCCCCGCCGGGCCGGGGCTGTGGAGCCGGTGGGGGTTTTGGGCTTGTCGATGGGGAAACTTTGATTCTCTGGTGACTTCTTTTGCCCCACGGCCCGGTGGGGCCCGGGGGCTGCCGGCTAGTGGGGCCGGGGGCGTGCGGTGTCGGGTAGGAAGAGGAAAACCGAATAAAAACACACACATATTTTATTTGCTCTATGCCATGCCCTGTTAAGTGGGAGTTCGGAGCAGCTGAACTTCAGATGTGCAAAGTGTGGAGGGTGGCTGTTTCCTTACAGATCTTTTTTTCTTTTATTTAAAAAAAAAAAATAAAAATCAAAGGTGGGAGCACCACAAGCCTCGGGGACTTCCTGTCTGTCCGTCCTTCCATCCATCCATCCACCCCACTACAGTCCTGTCAAAGTTTCCCCGAAGAGCCCCAATATCCAGATTTTCCTGCACATCGGGTTGAACTTCAGAGCAGCTGGACAGGGATACCGTGTGGATAAATGTATTTTGGGGGTTCTTAGGGGAAGAGGTGCAATGCAGGAGCTCCGTGTAACTTCACTGCTTTGCTTCTCCTGTTGGATTTATTTTATTATTTATTTTTTTCATAGCTTCATGAGTTCTGGCATATATCAATACCCTGCGAATGCGGTGGCTGGTGCTGGAGCAGAGGCTGGTCCTGTGAGTTCAGGGTGATGCTCATAGCAAACTGGGGAGAGAGAGAGAGAGTCAGGAACATGTGAACTTTTTTGGGTTTCGTTGAGAATTTGCAGAGTCAAACAAAAATGCAACAAAATGAGGAAAAGATGCTTCTGTGTGAGCATAATGTGGTTGCTGTGTATAGTTTGTGGTGGGAGTATTGCTGAATAACTCTGTTCTGTGTTGTGGTATGTGTATCTGTGTGCTAAACCCTGTAGCACCAATGAGGATATTTAACTTTCATTGACTTGGCAGAGAAGTAGGAGCGTGGAAGAACATTGTTAAAAATGGTCATAATTGCTTGTGGATCTTGTAGGCAATTTCAGAGGCGTTTAAACTGTGTTTAATCTCCCTGTGATGTGAACAGGACACTGAGAATCTCGTGCTGTATTGATGGTTGTTTTTGTAGCAATATATGGACAGACAGTGTGTACTGTGAATGTGATAGCTGCTTGCTTACTGTCAGCATTATTTGCTTAGGGACAATAGACAATTGTTTTCTGGGCTTTATTAAGAACCACAAATGCCCCGTATCTCCTAAAACAAAGCCTTTATTGTCTTCAAGCAACTGTAGGCCAATTTCATGCTTGGTGTAGCTCCTCTGATGTCAGTGGAGTTTTGCCAGGGATGATTTTGGCAGGTGAAGTGTCACTTGTGTTTTTCAGAGTTCAAAAATGCTCAAGAGTAATGTTGCTATTTTGCCTCCAGCACTTAAGTACTGTTAATTAAAATGGTATGCTGATGCTTCCCAAAAGTAAATGCTAGAGGTGGGAGAGTCATCTCACCAAGTCTTCTAAATACTTTGCTGCTTACTTTCTCCTTTCTGCTCAGAGCTTATGTCCCTTAATTTACTCTCTTCCTTCTTTTTCAGTCTTGGCGTCTCTTTTTCTCTCTCTTCAAAACTAAGAAGTTTCTCTGAACTCCAGCTCACCCCTGAGCATTTCAAGGTGTTGAGACTGTTGAACTGCCCTGCGCTGTCCCTGCACCAGTGGGTAAGTGAGGAGCTGCTGGTGGGAGATCTTTCTAGCACATGCACGTGCCTCTTCTCTACAAGCTGATTTGTGTGTGGTGGCTGCGGCCAGTACATTTGCTGAAGTGGCAGATTGTTTGACAGAGTCACGCAGTGGAACGGCCAGTGCTTGAGAGAGACGGAGCAAGTAGAGCAGGGTGTGGGGGAGTCACTGGCTTTTTATGTACTGTTATACTTTTAGCATTGAGATAAACAACTGGCTTTGAGCGTACCCCTTTGTAACATCTGTAAGGATGGCAAAATCATCTAAAAATTGGAGCAGAAGAAAAGCTTGGAAAGGTAGAAGCAAAACCTCTTGTTTACTCGCTGTGGGAAGAAGAGTGGAACTATTTAACCAATAATTTGCTTTAACAAAAATTTGGCTGTATCAAAGTTTAAAAACCCCAGATTTTGTTGAATAAAACTGTTACCTTTGTAAGCAGGTAGCAGTATTGAATACACGTGGGTAACTCTAAGGCTGCCATGGCGCTGTGGTAGTTTTAGACAGAGCAAGTTTCAGTGCTCAGCTTTGTAGTCTCTTCTGAGCCCTTTTTATATCTGACATCTTTGTGCTGTACAGCTTTAGATCAATTTGCATCTCATAAGTACACAAAAAGAGCGTGTCAGACACCACTCACAGCTGACACCGTTCTGACACTTTTGGAAGGAGCAAGCATCAAAGAGCAAGATGCACACACTGTCTGACTTTGGAGGTGAAATAATGTGCTTAATGCTTCATCAATGCAGGGGCCAGACTGAAGTTTATTCTGGTTTGGCCAGACCTGATGGAGTACCAGTGGAAGTATGGTTTGCAGCTTAACATAGAAGCTGCAAAGAGCCTGCAACTCTTCTGTAATTTTGGTTTTGATGTTAAAATTAAACATAAGCCAATGGAAGGATTCAGCTGTGGAAAGGGAATTTGTCACACGCTAACCTGAACATAGAGGTACGAATTTGGATAGGAGAAACAGTTTTTAGGAGAAAGATAATTTATCTGACTAGAACTGCATTTCCCAGTAATACTTCCTCTTTCTGCATCTTGCATGTTCTTGTCAGGCTTATCTCTGTGCACGCTTCATTTAGATTAAATCCTCTGTCAACCATGCTGAAGTGGGAAGGTGCTGCGTGTCCCTGCAGTGGGGGAGACACCTTCCCTTTGCAGTTGGGGAGTAAAAGCACAGGAAAGTAAATGGGTCGTCCACAAGTACACAGGAACTGTGTAGTGTTTCAAGTGGTGTAGTGGTGCAAGAGCTCGAGCTCATGTCTCCTGAATTATTGGCCAAGTGTTGAAATGAAAGAAACTTCCCCCTGCACGAAGGAGCAGGAGAAGAGAAGAGGTATGGTATGAAAATCAGTTTGGTGACCTGGCTGTGCTGCAGTTTGTGGTTGACTGCTCTTCCACTGATGCGTATGTTCATCTTTGTTAGACTGTGAAAAACAAGATGGTTTTGTAATGGTAAGTGTTTAAACAGAGACATTGAGAATACGTAGGGGAGGAGGGAAAAAAAGTAAGGGATGCTTTCTTTTCCTTGCTACACCTACCTTTAAATAGAGAGTGCTGTTTTTACAGATGGGTCTTTAGGAGAGGGAGGTCCTTCGTCTGGCCTGTTGTACACGTGAGCAGGTGCCAGCAGAAGGGAAGAGGAGACTTTGTGGAGCCAGGAGGGTGGTGGCAGGACCAGGACTTGCCTCTCTGTGACCCCAGCAGCTAGGTGAGGTGATGCCAGTGCAGATCCCCACCCTGGGAGACCAAGCTCGTGCTTCTTTGCACAAGGTGGTTTCTGAAGGGGCGTTTGTTCTTTTTCTGTCCACAGACACCCTCTTCTGCTACAGGGTGTTGGTGCTGTGCGCATTGCACGGTATCAGGGCACCGAGTGTGGCAATTCTATTGTGGCAGAAATCTTTTACAGGTTATATGAGCAGGGAGCACTGGTATCTGCAAGAAAAAGAAGGATGTGGTCAAACCGAACCTTTTGTTCCCCTTTCTATATAACTCGAAAACACTGGAGGATACCTTCTACCTCTGTGTTTCTCCACACTGAAGTTTGAAGTAACACGTTTCCTTACAGCACTGTGTTCGGTGGTTGACCATTAAGGTTGCAAGTTCTGTCGCAGCTTTAACTTCAGTTTCAAAACATGTTTCTAGCTGGCAGCCTCCTTCTTGTGTTTAGGGCAGCGCTGTTAGTTTTGTGCAATGAAGGGTAGGAAACTCACAGGTGGGAGAGCAGCATTTCCAAGCTGTGTCTATAAAAGATTAGGCCACAAAGATTTTGGAGCAGTTGTGTGCAGTGCTCTGTTCACTGGTCTGTATCGCATTTTAAAATAACATTTGAAATCAGTAATTCATTTTTTTTTTTAGCCTGAGTCTATAACTGAAAGAGCAGGGTTTCCCGTGGCTTGGTGCATTTTGCTTTCTAGAATAGATGTAGCCTGGATTGGAGTTATCTGAATGTTCAGCAGGTCATCAGCTTGCTTAGATGGGACAAGAATCCTGCTTTCATGATGAGAGCAGGGAGCACAAATGCAATAACCTTTGCCTTATTTAACTGTATTTATCCTAGAAGCAAACCTCCTGGATTTGCTTACATTTTTAAAGTTTCTCTGGCAACATGAAGCCAGAAGTTTGCCTTTTGTGCAAATACATGCTCTTCAGGGAGAGGAATAGTGCAGTCCTTTAGTAACATCTTTTAGATGAGATTGCCTGAAATAAACATAAAAATAAAGAAAACAGTGTACGTGCCTGCAGGATGAACTGTAAAACCTCTGTTCTGTCCTCTAGCAGATCTCAGCCTCTTACTCTTATTGCCCTTCTGTATGAGCTGCATTAGAATCCCATAGAGAACTATCTTTATGATGATGAAGCATGAAACATGCTCTTGCTGTAGTGAGTGCTTTAATGTCCTGGACAGCAGCCTTGTTGTTTGTTGTAGTGGGATGGGTCTTATTTTTCACCTTGTACCCAGGAATTATTCACTTTTCCTGTAATCTGGGGAACTGAAACCCACAGATGCTTTTGAAGGAGAAAATGCCTTCATGTTTGACTCTGGTTGAAGCAGTCTCTCTGCTTTGCAGTATAGTATATTTGGGGGGGGAGGAACTGAGTCTTGAAACTGTTTGTTTTAAGGGAAACACACGTTAAACTGCTTTTGCTTACTTGAATATTAAAGAGTTTTCCTGTCCATCTCAGAAGGATGTTCAGTTCACCATGCCTGTGCCCACTGGGGCTATCAAGTCCCCAAGGTGTCTGCTCTGAATGGGAGCCAAACGCTGCCAGTCAAAGATATTTCTATAGTGATGGCATCCAGTGGGTCTGTCGGTAGGGTCGGCGAGAGGAGGAGGATGATGGGAAATAATAGAACAATTCTCTTCATTCCTTGCCTGGACAGTGAATGGTCATTCATAGGACTTCATGTATATACACAGGCTTTAGTGCCAGTGCTAATAATAAAACAGAGTTCACAGCTCTGAGTAGTCAAGATGATGTGATGAGAAGTGGGTCAAGGCCATTCGTGTGTGCATAACTGCCCTCCTAATCTAGGCCAGTGCCTGGGCTTGGATGCCTCTAAACAAGCTGAAAAAGATTTCAGGGGAGCTGGAGTTTATGCACCTCGATGGGTGAAGTGCACCTCGAGCTGAGCAGAGCACTTACGAATAGTCTTGAGTCACTTTACGTGTTAAATATGACTGTTGAGAGGAAAAGCTTTTCTGTTTAGTACCTCTGGAGAGCAAGGAGTTTAGTTTGAGCCAAAGGAAATTTTCTTCCTGGCAGGATGAGTTGCTGAGCAGCCCTTAAAATATGTGCACTGCTCTGCTGTTTCAACTGAAATACGTCTCTGCTACCTCAGTTCCCTCTGAAGTGGCATCAGGGAAAAAAGGTGACTTGCTGAGTGTCCCACTGCGTTGCTGCTGTGTCCTTCAGGCTCGCTGCAGTAGCTGAGCTTCCTCGGTGCCCTTCAAGGAAGAGCGGGTGCCTGGGCTCTCCCTGAGATGCAGTTGGGGGCTTGGCTGGTGGTAGAGGAAGAAAGCCAATTTTCATCTGAAGCATCTGTGTGTTGGGGGGGTTATTTTTGGAGAGAACAAGGAGGAGTTTGGGTTATGATAGTCTTTGCATTATATTATGACGTTGTTTTTTTTTTTTAATTTTATTTTATCCATCCTAGGGCTTTCTCAGGTAACTTGTCCTTGAAGATGAGCTATGGCATATAATGCAAGCTGTAATACATGTGTAACTCGTATGATGCTTGGCATATCACTGCTACCCCCTGAAAAGTGGTGGAAATTTGTAGCCAGGTTTGAGTGTCTTAAGGAAATGGAGAAAAGGATGGGGAAAGAATCATGGTGGTTTGGGGATTCTCCTTGGATGGAAGGTGTTTTTTGGTATTTCTAAAAGTAAACCATTTTTTTTTTTTCTTCCAAGAAGTACCTTTGAGGGCATTCTTCTGTGTAACGTGCAGCAGCAAACCAAGGCGCTGGCGTCTTGTGAAGCAGCTTTGCAGTAGGTGCTGTGCGGTGAAGATGTGACCTTTCACAGGTGGCTGCTGGAGCAAGGGCAAGCAGTAAGCACAGCTCGCCTTGCCCCTCCTGCCTGTTTCCTGGGGCCTTCGTGGTAGAAAGCTGTGCAACAACGTGCTAATTGCTCAGAAATGCTCAGGCACGGGGAGTCTTGTGTATTCTGGAAGGAAGCCCTGGCTGTGCATGAGATTGTCCTGTGGCTGTTGTTTGTTACCGCAGATAGCAACCGTGGGGAGCAGGGGGTCTCTCCAAAGACAGTCTAAGTGTGCCCACTACTCTTCATTTATCCTTTTTTATTTCAAGTACAAGGAGACTGGAAAGGTACACACTCCTTATGCAAAATGTGAAAGAACGTATTCTTCCTTTTTCAGAAAATAGCTTAAAAGCTAGCACTAGAATTGAAGAAATTGAATGTCTCTGAAAAGCAGAAAGCATGTATCTTTTGGGGTGAGATACATGCTTCCGCTTCCTGCATGTATCTCTTGCTGTATTACATTGAAAAGATTTTTATAAAGATTTTTCTGAAGTTCCAGCAACTAGAAAGCCAGCCTTAAAGCTTGTTATGAAGATTGACTGTAGTTTGTGAATGTCTGTGCCTGGTTATCAGGCATTGGAATGGGCTGCCCAGGGAAGTGGTTGAGGCACCATCCCTGGGGATATTCAAAAGACAAACTGACGTGGAGCTCAGGAATACGGTTTAGTGTTGGTGTGTGTGTTGGGTTTTTGGTTTTTTTTGCGTTTTTTTTTAATGGTTGGACTAGTTGATCTTAAAGGTCCCTTCCAACCTAGGCAATTCTGTTATTCTGTGCCAGTCAGACTGAGGTGGAGGATTTAGTTTAAAAGGCTGAAGCACGTGTTTCAGGTGTTGTTTTATCAAAACACTGACTTTTTTTGGGATGCTCAGATCTGAGTTCTTGGGCCTATGTTGCTTTCTCTATAGTTAGTGACTGATGAAACTGAGCAAAAAGAGAGAGGTGGTGGAGGCATCAGCTGTTTGTGTTATATGCTACACCCTTTTCCTAATGCAAAAGTGCTGTGCTTTCAGTTTCCTTTATTAACCTGAGAGTTTACTGAATGTGCATTGACTTTGATATTTTTTTTTTCAATGTAGTATGTAAGCAGAATAAAATAAATTTCCTTGCTCGAGGATGTGAGGACAAGTCAGCATATCAAGTTAGAAAATGTGTGCCAGCTATTCTCTTGTTTTCCAGTGGCCTGAGGGCCCTTCTTTCATGAAACTGTCCTAAAGAAACAGTCTCTGCTCTAAGGAATTTACAGTTTAAATAGGGAAGAGAGAAAGAGTGAATAGATACTAGATACACAAAAAGATAAACTACGTTGGTTTTATTGGTGACACTAGCTCAGTGTTTTTGCAAACCTGAAGTAAAATTTTTTTTCTTGCATTAGAGATCAATTTTGTGCTGAATGCAGCTGTTTTGCTAGAAAGCCAGACTTTTACTGAAACTTCTAGTGCAGTAGTAGCTTTATGTATCTATAGAAAGGTGCTTTGTCACTCAGGTTTATTGCATTACAGGAACACATTTTAAAACTGTAAGCTGCCCTACAGGGATCTATATACTTTCCAGCTAGTTAAGGTCTACCTTTTTTCTGTAGAAGCACTAAAAAGTCATCTCTTCAACCTTGTTACCTGTTTCCAGGTAACTAATAGAATTAGCAGATCCAAGACTTGTTGCTTTAGCTAAATGTAATCCATTTACCAGCTTCAGCCAGAAATTACTGCAGGGAGAAGCACAGGTCTATATTGTAAATCTTATTTTCAAAGAAAACAGGACTTAAAAAAATAAAATTAGATTAGTACTTTTTGCTCAAAAACTTATGCAACTGAGGTCACTTTTATTGTGAAATTTTATAGCAAACAACTCTAAAAGAGGCCTGGTTTGAAAAGCAGAGTCAGGGATCAGTCTGGTCAGTGATGCTGGTGCAGCTTTTTAAAGGTTGTGATCGGCTCAGCCTGTGATGTACTCAGCCCTGCACCCAGAAGGATCCCCAGCTTTTATAATGCTATGCTAATTAAGGTCTTGGTGTCTGCCGTACAAAATTCTTAATTGCTGAAGTATCCCCATAGCAGCTTTCAGGAAAATTGTTTTTTGGAGCTGCCTTTTTTTTTCCCCACTCCCTCACAATTATGCAAGAAAAAAAAAATCTGTAGCTGCTGAAGTGCAATGGGCTGTCACCTGCTTTTACATTTCTCTGTATCGATGGAAGGCTTTGTTTTAATGCTTAATTCTTTTGACTGGCTTCATCTGGTAGCATACAGGTGGAGGGCTGCATTTGTGATGCCTGTTCTGTGTGCAAGAGTTTGGTAATGAAATTTGAGGTAGAGGATTGTGTGCCTTCAAAGAGCCTATTCCTCCCAACATTGACTGAAATTGAATTAATGAAGAGTGCAATCAAATTGGGCATAGCACGCACTGATAAAATGGTGCTTCATTAAATGACTGCTCTAAGGGAACATTTTGACCCCTTCCTCCCATTTTAGTATTGGATCTTAATCTCTTTATTGCAAGTAACATCAGGAGTAGCAGAATTAAGTATTAAAACTTGAGCAAGAGGTGAGTTCATTTATTGCTTTTTTTTTTTTTAATCTTTAACAAAGAAGCCTCAGCTGATTTCCCATTCAGGTTTGATGCTTCATGAGACTTGTCATTCATCGTTATTTTAGCACCAGAATCATACTTCAGTTTAGGGTATTTTTTCTTTCTAATAGGAAGCTGATTAATTGACTGCTAAAACAGCCACAGATGTAGTTAATTTACTTTCTAAATGCAGATGTTTAGAATGCTGTGAAGTCAGGCAAAGAAAGACTGGATTTGGAAAGCACCAGATTACACATACTAGTCAGCAACACATTGAATATCAAAGATAATTCATTACTGTAAAAGCAATGAAACAAGGAGCTCCCACCTCCTACTGGCTATTTCCCCCCAGGAAGAGGACCAGGAAAAAAAAATCTGCATTTAAGAATCTGAATGGTTGTATTTTAAGATTAAATGTTTCAGTAATCAATGTACTGTTTCCATTTTAAGTTATTTATTTATTTATTTATTTTATTTTTCCCCCCTTAACTACTGCCGTAGTTAAGATGCCATGAACTTACCTTAGGGTATCATGGTTTGCTGAATGGGAGGCCTAGAAGTGTTCTGTATGAAACAGTATCCCTCAGGAAGGAAAGGAAGTAACAAGCCATTTACAAAAGCTACAATCATTCCAGTTAATGTGGTTAAACGAGGTAATTTCTGCTTAGAATGTTACAGGCTCGTGTGTTTGGAAACTGAACTGTGTCAGGGTAAACAAATCCTTCCAATATCTATTTAAAGTAGATAAATATTTATTGTTGCCCTATACCAAATCGAGAAACAAAGGCTGAATTGACTTGCCTACAGCTAGAACTAATTAGTGTCAGGATAGAATTTGAACTTGAGACTTTGAACCAAAAGGAAAACAAACAGGATGAAACATTGCAAATGGAAATGTAATGAAAAGATAATATAAACTTTATATTTCAAGCATGAACTCACTTCCCCAATACAGAAATCATCTCATACAGGCCTTCAGGCAAGTAGGCACCCTAAAAAGCTGCTTCTTACTGGCAACGGGATCTGGTTAGACCATGTTCGTTACCTTACTTGCCAATTTTGTACATCTTGTATTACCCCGATTAAGCTTGTTGCTTCTGAGAAAATTCTTGAAGACAAGCTGAACTTCAAATTACATTTTCAAATAATTGAAGTTCAAATGAGGAGCACCAGGCAAAATACACTTCCTCTTGAGAAGCTGCAACAAAACCATGCTGGAGATTTCCTTTACTTATCTCGCGGAGAGCTGATGGGTGTGAGTCACCCGAGCATTTGTACTAAATGTGGAAATGCAGCTGACTCAAAGACAAGTGATTGGCATCGTGTTATGGGATGCCACTAACTGCGGTTTCATTAAATTGCAGTTTTCCCTCTGTCCTGGTTAAATGTGAAGTTTCTTTACAATTTGGGCTGAGCGTAAAATAAACGTTTCTTTTATGCTTTTGGTAAGTTCTCTGGATCACAAGGGACATGACCTTGGCATTTTAATGTAAAGGATGGTGCATCTTAAAGCCCAGTGCTCTCTTGCATTTCTGAATTGCACGCTGCAGGGGCGGTAGCGTTTTGCATTTTGGAAAAACAGTGTAACAGGGTTTGGGATTCCCCTGGACCTTTTCTGCACATGCATTTGGAATGAATGTAATTAATTGCAGTACCTAGTGGTTTCAGTCAGTGCCCTTGTGTCACTGAGGAAGATTAAGAGAGAAGGACTTTTTTAGTGTCGTTTCTGTATAAGTTTAAGCAATTTCATACTTTCTTAATGATAATTTTTCGTTTCTAAATGTGTTAAGTTAAAAAGCAAAGCAAACTTCTCTTAGCTTTTTGGACTTCTGAATGTCTCCTGCACTGCACGTTGTTTGTATTGGATTCCTTTGCCTTAACTGTCTTGTTTGCCTTGGTGCTTGTGATTCATTTGAATATGGACTAGCCAGCACTTGAGTAATGGAAAACCTAAAGTAAATAAGTGATAGCACAGGCTGGAGAATCAAAAGGTCCTACAGTGAGCCGTAGTGCTCTTTAAAACAATTTAAATATCTTTCTGTAAACCAATTGTTGAATGAAGAGTGGATGAATGGAAGTTTAAAAGCTTGAATGGTTAAAGTTTGGGACATTGAAAGCCCAGACTAGATTTAAGTGTTATTACTTTGAAGTCCTTAATGGAAGAGGAGAAGAAGAGCATTTTTGAAAGGACTTGCTTTAGCTTTGTCTAGGGTTTATAATTGTGTCTGGTGCTTGAAGTTTACAGGGTTAGTTTTGCATTGGAGCAGGAATATCAACATACTATTAAAAGCAGTAGAAACAGCTTTTTCTGTTGTCTTCCTCTCAGCTCTCAAGCAACTTAGTCTCTACTGTGATTTTTTTTTTTTTTTTTTTTTTTATTCCCGATGCACGTTATCTTTTATAGCTCTTTTTATGGGAGGCTTGAATTTACAGTACAGTTCCTCTCCCCTTTGCCTGACTGGTGTTTGTTAAGAATATAAAACTTTTAATCAAGAGCCATCTGTTTTTAAGCTGGAAACTTAACTTCAAAAGTTAAAGGCTCTGAGCTGAATTCTGACTGAGGAGGACACGTATGTATGTGCCCTGCAGCTGGTACTGGTGCTGGCACTGGGCTTTCCCTCCTCCCAGCCCCATTCTGGACTCCCTGTGTTGCTTTTCAGGGTGTAAATCACAGAGTGAAGCCATGTGGGTTGGGAAAAGCACATACGTATCTTCCAGAGACAAATGGCAATACTGGACTGGGACAGACCATTGGACTTGTGCTCATTAGAGCAAAGTAGCAAGAGAAGAAAAAGATAAAATAGACAGTAACTGGAAAAACCTTTGATGATGTAACTTGTCCTTAACTGAATAACTGGCCCAGGATTAAACTGGGTTTATTGGTGTTTATTGTTAGGTTAGACCTTGTTGCATTAACGCATATGACATAATTTGATAAAGGTTAATAATTCCTTTTTTTTTTTCTTTCCTAAAGTGAAAGATTCTTTAGATTATAGGTGTCAGTTACATAATTGGCAAGTGACAGGAAGTTTGTAAAATTACCAGAAGTGGTTCTTGCAAGAAGCTGAAATGTTAATCATGTACACCACTATGATGGTGTGGGTTTTTTTTCTAATAGAAGAGGTCTTTGTACTTCTGTACTTCATACTTAAAGTGGGAATAGTTTGGGCTTTTGGGCCTTTTTCTGTTTGTTTTTACTTTTTAATTGTGTTGTAGAAGCTTAGAGGTATTCTACAAGACCCTTACTTTCAGAAGGAATGTAGGCAGGTAGGTATGTGGAAGTTGACATTTTCATTGTCATCATGTTTGATAAATATTGACCCTGATCTCTGGACTGAGGAAGAAAATGGGCCAGCCTGCAATACCAGACTAGAAAGAAAATGAGACGAGGTAACTTAAAAAAAAATAAAAAAAAAAATTGTAGTATATCTGTTCGTACCACCTGTATTTCTGCTGTAAACTTTCTAGCTGATTTGCACAAGATAAGCTTGCATGAATCTTTTCCACCAGCATCACAAGCTTGAACTCTTCATGCTGCCTAAGCTAAATCCCTGTTGTCATGCTTTCCACATGTAGTCAATGTGTGGATCCTCCAGTTTTGCCTTCCATAAACCTTGGTTTTGTTTTTCTGACGCTTCATTTCCTGTTGATCCAAATTCTTACAGTTGTTTGTTTGCTGTTAATGTGCTTCCAAGGGCTGTTAGTTGTGTTGTCTAGCAGTGCTGGAACAAGCCCTGTTGGAGCCTGGCCTCCCGGCCTGAGCTTTTCATTACTCAGCCACCAATTTACATGAAATTTAGGGGAGCATCATATCTTGGATGCTTCAAACCTGTTAAAAATTTGGCTGAAATCGGCTAAAACTTATGAGGGGGGTTGTGACTGCACACATAAATTATCTCATAAAAAATCTGAGAAGGTCATTTAACTTAAATACCTGACCTGATCCTGTATTTGTTTCTTGGTTATGAAACGGTTTCTCTGGGTATGTTTTTGCATCTTAACTTTGCACCGAGAGAACTAACTCCCTGTGGTGGCTGTTGTAGCCCAGCTCTCGCAGTCTGGTTTTGCTAGAGCTATGCTGATTTAACAAAGATGTGGGCATCAGCATAGCGTCCTAGATTCTTTATACTTCGTGTCTAAACACTTTACAACCTAAAGCCTGTTGTGCAAGCAAACCACACTGATTTCCTTCAACTCTATTTAACTGTCATTTGGTGGGTAGCCGAGACGGTGAATAGCAGATAGGTTTTTCGTTTTTGCTAACTTGCTCACCAATGAACCACATGAAAATTTTGTAAAGCTGAAGACTGGGAGGGGGGAAAAAAACCCATCTATTTTGGTCCCCTCATTTGGTTACAACTATAAAGGCATGATGTTCATTTATCACTTTGTTCTAGAAGCTTTTTGTAAATGAATGAACTATTCCTGTAATTCAATGACACACACATCACAAAGTCTTGAAAATTGGAAAGGACGGGAAATGCTTGTATTTTCAAATTGTTATGTATTTGTAAACTGGCTTCAGGCCTTTAAGTTGAAAGACTAGCCAATGAATTCAGCATACTGCTGGGCTCTATCACAGAAAGATAAAAGCTGATTTTACATGAAATGGAAACTTAAACATAGCAATATGACACTTAGTAAACCCACGGTGAATATATGTTGGCTGTTGGTTTTGGTGTTGGGTTTTTTTAACAAAGATCGTATCGTAAAGCAATTTCTTTGTATCAGTGGCCTGTCACATCATATAGGATCAATCTTTGCTTAAATAGGAAATGCTTATTAAGGAAAGCCGCCACAGACCTGAGCTTGTGTTCTAGCTGTATTATCTCTGCAGGCAAATAACCACATGTTTTATCTGGTTTTCTTCCCAGTACACAAACATGCCTAGCAAGTAACACATGACAAACAAATATAACAAGGGTTGGTACATTTGGCCAAACTTGCAGAGTATAAGGATCTCATTATTTTTTCCTACTTCCTGCCTTTTGCTTTTTTTTATTTTATTTCAAATTTAACCTTTTAATACAGCATTTCCCCTTAACAGCCTAGGCGAGGTTCTTTCCCATTTCATCTGCATGTTAGTCTTTCTGTGGGGATGGCTGTGTAGAGTGATGAATTTGGATTTTATTTATTTATTTATTTCAGCAGTAGCTTTTAATTTGGATTTTACAGGAAGCTACATAGTTATTTTTCTGGTTTTTATTTTGTTGTTGTTGTACATAAAAGGAGAGCTAAGGACCACATTCTACTTGGAGAAGAAAAAATGAAGGATGTCAGAAATGTACCACTTACTTCTATGAATAAAACTTGAATTAACTAAATGCTCTGTCTAGTCTCTTGCTTATATAATAAATAAAAATCAGAGAGGCTCTCCTAAGTCATTATTACCTGTTTTCAAAAATGCTTATGATTCCGTTTCTGCGTGTATCCCACAGTGAAGCTGAAAAAAAATAATTGGCTAGCAGGTCTCTATGTGCAAAAAAATCTTGGTTATTCGTGTTTCCTACATTTGCATGTCTGTACTGGTGACCTAAAAAGTCACCTTTAGGGTCTGTATATACAAAGTATGAAACCCACAGCAGGACTCCTGTTGATTTGCCTTGTAAGGTCTACTCAGGGTTGTCTCGATTTAGAATCATAGAATGGACCTTAAAGTTCATTTTGTTCCAACTTACCTGCCATGGGGAGGGACACCTCCCACTAGACCAGGTTGCTCAAAGCCCCATCCAGCCTGGCCTTGAACACAGCCAGGGATGGGGCAACTTCTCTGGGCTTCCATATTTATCCCATTATGTGGGATGCCACCTGCAGAGTTCCTTGGAGAGGAAAATGTCTGTTCAGCAAAGGCTGTGCCTTGTCTCCTTGGCTACCGTCAACCTGGTTCCTGTAGATGTGAGGTCCTTCTGCAAGTGCTGCTCAACTCAGTAAGTCAGGATTTAAGCTGTCTGAGAGGGTATTGGGCAGCTGGGCTACCAACGCAGATGGTGGCTCATCTTGCCTTCCCCAGGAGGAGTGAACTTCCCTGCTCCAAACTTCTGTCGTGCTTTCGGTAGTTCTCAACTTCTTCTGCTGGAGACCTCTCCTGCCTGCCCACCTCTCCAGGAGGGAATGAACTGGTATCAGTGTTGCCTGCAAGTGTTTGTCCTTTGATTACAGTTACAGTGATGAGTAATGAGGAGGGAAAGAACAGCTCCAACTGCCTTGCTTTACTTTTTCTTAAAAAAAAAAATAAATCTTTTTTTTATCTCTAATCTTCAGCCTCAGCCAATGAAGTTTAACTGCAGATCCTAACGCTGAGCTGATTATGTGCAGATCTGCGGGTGAAGCGTTAAGCTGTCAGAAGGGAGACTTGCCTGAGATGGAGTGGTGTCTGAGATCTCCATCGGGCAGAGCACAGTGTCCTTCCAGAGCCCAGCTCTCAGAGCTGGAGTCTCAGGGCATCTGCACTGTGTTTTAAGTGTGGCCCTGACACTGGGCATGAGCTGGGACTCCTGCATGGCTGCAGGTTTGGCATGACTCTCCCCAGGCCATTCTTCTGTGGGCCCATGACCCTCCTCTGCAAGGGGTCACCCACATCGCTGGCCACAGGAACCAGTGGGGCTGGTTGCCCTTGCGCAATGAGGGTCCTGGCAGCCAGGGGTGAACTCCAGGCAGCGTTACCCCCTGCCGAGCCCAGTTTTGTCCTTGGTTGGCCATTTCCTATACATTGCAGATGCTGTCGAATTTGCCACAGCTGATAGCAGCCTCTGGTGACAGCCGGCAACATGTGGGGAAAAGGAAACATCATCCTGAAATCCCAGTCCCTACAGATAGAGAGCCCTGATGACTGTGAAGTGGGATTCTCTGTTGAGAGCCAGGACTTCCTAGGGCTGCTCCTTGGGGCACAGGAAAATCCATCAATTTTTTCCAGATTTTTTTTTTTTTCCTGGTACACCACTCAAGTTAAATTTCCTTATAAGTGCTGTTTACGTTTGCAGCTTTAAAAATGTGGGAAAGGCGTTCTCGTGGCAGGCTGTAATATAGTGCTAGTAATTATTTCGGAGATGGCCCCTATGTTGCCTCTTGCCCTCTCATCTGTCATCGGCTCCCTTCTGTGTTTTGTGAAGTTTTCGCTTCGCTGCGGACTGTGGCACGGTAAAAAGTGAGCTCATACGGAGCTCAAATTACCATTGAACCATTCAGATTTCTTTAATGGAAACCTTCCTTCTCCAAACCCTTTTGCGCTCATTTTACTTAAGTCATAAACCTTCTTCTGTTTGAACTTTATGAAAATAAACCAAAACCCTCTTCTGTGTCTGTTTCAAAACACTTGGGTTTCTTTCCCTGTTTTTGTTCTGTATTATTTACTTAACTGCTGCTGGAGTAGCATCTTGGGGTAAAAAGGCACTGCTTCTTAGCCAAACAATTTAAATTTTTCATAAAGGGAGATGTATAACCAAAGTCTTTGTGAAATGAGTTAAACATCCTTTCCAGCTCAAGCTTTAACTAGGAAGCGTGGATCACTTCAAAAGCCAGGAAAATTTGGACATGATAGAGTATGGATGCGATAATACTTTTCAGCAGCTGTGGAAATAAAGAAAAACGTCTGACTGGTCCTGGCAAAAGCTTGCATACATGTATAACTTGGGGTGTATGCCTGTGATCTCATGAGAAAGAGTGAATTTTTGCAACCGCATGTAACGCTGGGTGGTATGTGAGCATCAGCCCATATTTACAAATCCTGCAGTAAGTGTCTTTCCAGGTTTTGAATTTTTTTTATTTTTTATTGAGGCACAGATGTGCCAGGATCTATTATAGACCTTGTTAAGTAAATTCTGTCCCTCCTTTTGTATTCTTGCTTTGCTTTTTGGCTTTGGGTGCTACTGGCTAATCTGTTAGTTGTGTTTAAGTGTAAAGTGACCTCAGTGGCACAGTCATTCATGTGAAGAAAAAAAGTAAATTGTAGATGTTTCTGAGTGTTTTCTCTGAACTCCTTATGTTACCCCTGTTTTTTGAGATGGTGTGATGTTGTCCAAGTTATTTTGGCAGGTTTTGAAAAGCTTTTTGAAATGGCCAGCCTTGCATTTATACAGGAAAAGCCTTGGTAGCCAGAATTTCAGCGCAATTTCACCATCTCTATAGAATCTTTTGGGTATGGGTTCTGTCCAGTTGCTGTGTTTGACTTCTACAAGGAACTGTACATGTTTAAAAAAAAAATTAATGAGAAATAATAAGATGTTTTAGCTCTACAAACTCAGCTCTCTGTACTCATTCAGTAAATGACTCTTACTGAGATCAGTGGTTTCCTGTATTTTATTAGTGTAGCTGTTTCAGCTGGTCCTGAAATCTCATGTTTCTTTTTATAACTATTTTATAAGGTGAGGTACCCAATTAAAGCAGTTCAGGTTTCTCTGTTGCAGTGCTGTTTCCCTTCCTCTCATCACCACACGTCTGTCTTGGCTGTCTGTCTGCCATGCCTCGTGAGCCTCTGGCATGTCCCCTGGCTTTTCTGCATTTACGCCGAAACCTCCTACTTATGCAGCTGTATCTTTTTGACCATCTCTGCCCCCTTTTACCCTGATGTGTACACAAAAGCATGCAATCCCATGTTTACTTTCTGGGTTTTTTTTTAGCCAACAGAGGCCAAGATGGTAAGGTGGTTCCACCTCTCTTGGTGGGACTGCTCCAGACTCTGAAGCCTCTCAAGCTGGAGCTGTGTGTTCCTTGTCCCCGGTGCTATCACTGACTCCTGTGCCAGCCCCCCAGAACAGGGATGGGGCAAAGCGGGTGGCAGCTGCTGCAGGGTGATTAGGACAGCATCTGCTATCTGATCTAGTAGCCAGGTGGCTTCTGTTGTTGCAAGTAAAGGTGAGGATAGGAGGTAGGCAGAAAAGAGGGGCCATCCTATACCTGCAGTAGCCAT
This sequence comes from Gallinago undulata, assembly GCA_026546715.1. Lineage (NCBI taxonomy): Eukaryota > Metazoa > Chordata > Aves > Charadriiformes > Scolopacidae > Gallinago > Gallinago undulata. Next base: position 8,062,854 of record JAOTQQ010000001.1, on the reverse strand, counting down.
TGCCTAAATGCAGGCAGCTGGGCTGTAGCAGGAAGAAAAAGAAGAATTTAGCTCTTGGGAGAGTGTGCCTTGTGAAGAATTGCTTTCTGCTTCTCCAGAGAATAATAATGCAGGTGAGCAGAGCCTGAACATAAATCTGATGTGAATCTGATCCTGCTCTGGGTGCCCGGTGAGTGGTGAAGCAGCACCGTTGCACTTGATGCTGCTCTGCTGTTTAACTGGTAGCTCAGTGAGGTATGGAAACATCCACTACATTTCTGCCTTTGGCTTATTGCACAGGCGTCCTGCCAGTGTTGTGAGACAGCAGTGGGTTATGTCCAGGATGAGGTGAGAGGAGTCTACTTTAGATTCTTTGTTGGGGGTATAAGACTTAAACGCTAACTGTAAATTCAAGGTTGGCAAAGACCTGTTTAAAGATGGAGTGCTCCGTTATTGCGGTTTGTCCCCTTTGAGATCTTCTTTGAGTATTTTGTTAAATGTATATATGGGGATAGGTCTTTAGGATTGTGTAGATTGGAATGTTAATTTTAAACTGGATTAGAAATACATGAAAATAATGGGGGAAACTTACTTGTAAGCTTAAAATAAATGTGTAGTTTAGCCATAAGAAATATTCAGTCTAAGTTAACCTGCCTTACCTCCCTGATCAAAGCACCTTAAGGCTTCCTTTCCTGCCCTGAGTGTTTCTGACATGTTGGAATTTATTGGTGAAGAGGTTGGAAACATTATTTTTTTTAATTTAGAAACAAGCAAAACTTGACAGTAGTTTTTCCTGACAAATTCAGGGTTATTTTCTTGTTTTTTTTTTTTTCTTTCAATGAATTCTGAAACTAGTTATTTCAATTCAATAAGTGCTTATTCCAAAGCTGAGAAAGTGATGAAGAGCCAGGAATATGACTGAGATAGAAAAGGATAACTCTACTAGTTATAAGATCTGTAATCGGGACCAAAAAGAATAAAATTGCTAACTTTAGATAACTAATTTTATAAATTTGATCTATAAACAAAATGTCTGTTCTGCTTTATGCCCAGCTTTGCTTCAGGTGATTTTTATCTAAGTACATAAAATCAGTTTTGCTTTGATGGTTTTGTGAATTTACTCTGCCTTACGTCTCTTAATGCAACCTTCATAGGAATAACAGCTGAAAATGTGTTCGCTTAGAACATTAGAACTGAGTCATTTTCCATGTGTAATAGAGAATTTGAATAAGTGTGTGTTATATGTGACCAATTAGTGGCGTAATTTACCTGCCTCTTCAGCAAACAAAAGGCTCATGTTACAGCAACCTTTCTACAGAGAATAACTAAAACATAGAAAATGCTTCAGATATTCAAGAATCAAGATTTCTGCTTAAATAATTTTCATCTTTAGCATCTGCTCATTTCTAGAATACAAATCAATGCCAGTGTTTTCTCCTCTGATGTGTCTTGTTGAATCCTTTTTAGCTGAAGTGAAAAATGGAGGCATGGGATTATTTTGAGCCTGTGATTACTTTGCTCTTGGTGTAAAACACTGAAACCCACAGACTGCGAGCTTTGCATATGTAGAAGTTGCCCCTGGCTATGCAAGATGATATTTAGATGTGCAGATCATGAAGAACCTTTGTGGCCTTTTAAGGAAGGACTATCTTGCTTAAAAACAAGTTTAAAAATTGAAGCTTGGTATGATTTCTTTCTTAAATCGAACAGATGCCTGGATAAAGGGAGTCAGTCGTAAGAAGGAAGTCTTAAAACTGGTTTGAGTTAGATTTCAAAGGTGAGGGTTATGTTGGTCATTTAAAACCCTGGATTTCTTACCACCACTGCAGTCAGTAAATGGCAATCTGATATGAGGTTCTGGCAACATACAGCCTGGTCTGTAAAGGACTTTATGCAAGTTAAAACAGATGTGGTTGAGGATCATATTTAGCATCTGTGGCTGGTGTATAAGAGAGGAGATGACTTGTTTTCACCAGCACGGGATGCTTGTAGATTCAGCTGATACGGAGACATTATTTATACATGTTTTGGCCAGTCCTTCAGCGCTGACTTGGAGAATGTAGGTCAGCTGTACCCGTGTGGCTCTGGTTTCTGAAAGAAGGTTGCCCATCCTATTCCAGTGCCTCTCTTCCAGCGCCCTTTGGGCTTTCGGAGTGCAATTTGGAAGGCTTCATTAGCAGCCTGCTTCCTGGCTTCCTTTGGCCCAGAAGACTGTTAGTCATCAGGTATTCATTTGCCCAAGGGCAGCCATGCAAAAGTTAGGGTAAAGGATGGCACCTCTGAGGGGAGCAGAAGGGACCTTTCCTTGAGTCTGTGCTTCCCTGTGTCATCTCCAGCCATTATCCTGCAGTGCACCTATGAATGCACAAAGATGCCTGGGCAGGGATGGGATCTGCACGGTCTTCTCTTTTGGACACTATGACCCTCTCACTTGCTTATTTGGCTCACTGGAGGAAAACACATGCTTTATTGCATGTTTGCTCAGTAAATAAAGGAAATAAATATCCAGTACGTTACATCCTGCCAAAGGATGGATCTCCCCACCCCTCATCCCCCCCTTTACTATTAATCTGCATATTTGATATCAACAAAATCACAGTAGATTAAATAGCGTTTTCAATTCCAACTAGGTGTGATTGCTGTAATTGTTGCCAGGCACTGTCTGAAGACATTTCTATCTAAATACAAAATCTAACCACTGGGAGAGGGAAGAAGAGGATGCTAATGAGATTATGAAGTACGATATCAATGAACAACATTCTCTGTCATGGAGACTGGGGAAGGAGGAGAGTAATTTATGCAAAAGAGAGACCTTGGTTTGCAAAACATGAGTATTTAAACCAGAAGCAGGAGGAGGGAGAAATAGGAGGCAATTGGACTTGCGCTCTAAAAGGCTCTTAAGACGGGGACTTGTGTATCCAACTGAGGGTTTGGTTTTTCCCCCCTCCCCATCATGTTGATTAATTTTTCTTTTAAGGAAGAAGAAACTTCTGTGTGTTTTTCTGGGAATAGCAGAAAACAGCAACATATTATTTGTACACATAGTTTAGGTTATAATTTTGCTTCTCTTGTCTTACATGTATGGAAAAGTGCCATTGTAAATCCAAACCAAAGTTTCATTAAGAAGCAGAAACTTCTGCTCAAAATCTCATGCACTTTTAATGCAGTTGATCACAGGGAGCAAGCTGAAAATGAAATCTAACAATATGAAGTGTTTCAAAGGGAAGTGTCTTAGAACATATCCAGGGAATCCCTGTGGTTTGTCTGGCATTTTAGGTGATCAAATAAACATTAGAGATGTGTTTGCAATAGTAGTTTTACCCAAAACGGAAAACTGTATTAGAATACATGGACTGAAAATAATAATAATAATAAAAAAACTACTGTTGGCTGTTTCTTATGATGACATTTTTTTAAAGGACTTGTGCATGTTCGTGCTGTTTCTCACATAGGCCCTTTAGTGCAGTCTTTGGATGGAGAATGAAGCCATTTAATGCCTTGGTAAAGGCTTTTTTTTCTCTACTTGAGAATAAATCAGTCTTTGTTTTAGAAAGTATTTGTACAGTGATGGCACCTATTAAGCATAAAATGCTTCTATGATATCCATTGGAAAGAATATCCATGAATAAAAAATTAACTACTTGAATCGATACTATTACTTTTTATTCTCTGCTTTCTTAGCTTTGCCTGTTGCGTTTATTCTCTTTATTAGCTTTCCACGATGGTGGAGTTTCCCTTTCAAAAGAGGCAACATGGCCCTGTTATTCTCCATTGCTTTGTTTCATCTGCAGCGCACACAGAAATGTGATAGGGAAGTTGGGAGTTGTAATTTCAGAACTGTATGTGCAGACAGTTTGTCTATAACACACGTTTTTTTTATTCTTTTTTTTTTTTCTGTTCCACACCCCTTATCCTCATTCCTTCTTTGCTACTGCCTGATTCTTTTGCCATATAAGCTCTTTCCTTTTACTTCTTTTTATTGTTTCATTTTATGGTACGTGGTATATGGTCTGTGAACACAAAGTAAATGGATGGCCTCCGAATTAGAGGCTGTTACAGCATATTCCTGATTAGATGAGGTCTCCTGGCTCTCACTTATACAAACCTTAAATAATCCAGAGCACTTTAGGTGTAAGTATAGTTTTAATAATAAAACTTACCCTGTGTTAAATTCCTAGAGACCTTTGTCATTATAACAGCATTCCCTGTCAGGGTTATTAACCTAGGGTTAGAAACTTTCAGATGTTCACTACGGCCAAGACTTGTTCACTTCTCTTCAGTTCTTTCCCTGATTTAATAAAATAGCATCATTATGTCATATCTGGACTTGTCTCTTAAGTGCAGAGGATAGTGGTGATTTACTGTCTTAATTTCAAAATTTCCAAATTTTATGCCAAGTAGAGTGGCCAGTGTTCATTGCAGCTGATAAACCTTCCCTAGAGGAAGGCTGGTTTGATAACAACAAAGGAATAAGGATGATAACGAGAGTCACTGGTGTGAAGAAACGGGTAGGTGTTAAAGCTACACAAAGAATAGCTACGTGTACAATGGCCAGGTGGTGAGAGTAACCCTCCAGCACTGACTTCTATTCAGACCCGTTCTGTTCCCTCTTTCTTTTCATGATCACAAAACTAGATTCTAGTTTAGTGCAGATTTGTGTCTTCTCCTTCCTTGTTAGCGTGGGGATGGTCCCAGCTGGTGGTGGTAATGAGCCCATGAACTGTACAAAGTCAGGGGAGACTGCAGTTCATTGCCGCCATGCTCAGCCCCATTTAATGAAGTTTTTTGAGAGCGTGCAGCAGCAGTGCGTGCATTTCATGATGATGACAGAGGCTGTAAATGCATTTTCTTTCCAGAAGCGTGGCAGGGTTTTCATGGGGCTTGGGGCTGTGTTTAAGGTTACATCACCATTTCCAATATAAACCCCTTGTTTCCAGTAATAGTGCTGCTCAGCAGCCCTGTTACAAAGTACTTAGCAGAAAAAGGTTTTGTCGAGATTGAGAAGGGGGGGGGAAATTCAGCCTCTTCTAATGTTATATTAATTGAAACTATTGGAAGGGAAGAAAGCTTCTGGGCGTGTGATTAAAATGGAGTTTTAGATGGAGTTCTTGGAATGCCCTTAATACTGTGGAACACAGTGAATGTTGAAGGTAGAGTAGGGCAGGACTGTGAAGTTATTGGCATTGATCTAGAGCAGTAAACACAAATGTTACAAGGTTCTGGCAGTGAGAAAGGGGTATGAGCCACTGTAATGTCATTCTGCCAGAGTTAATTGCCCCAGTGCACTGGGAGCTGTGCCAGCCGCCGGCTCTGGCTGCAGAGTTGTTTATCTGTATTGTCATTTCTATGAAATGGGATTGTTGGTGAAGACCTCTGGCTCACTTCATTTGGCTTGGTGCTGGAGTGGTGGCTTCTGTTCGGTTTCTAGTTGTCCCTAGCTTGGAAGAGAAGCTCTTGGATCTCTACTGGTGACATATTTGTGACTCGTGGTAGACTTTCCTGTGACCTTGGACCATGTGCTTCACAAAAATGTAAGAGGAAATTGATGGAACATCTGACCTTACTTTTTAAGGGTCATACTTTCATTTTTACTTTAGTCAAGAAAGTTTCATGAATTCTACGTTAATCTGAGTTGCAGTGACTTTTTGACTGGGGTGAAGCACTATCTTGCCCTTCTTTTTATCTTCCTAATTTAGAAAAGTTTAATTTCCTGAATCTGTGAAATTGTAATTCTAGATGGTGCCTAAGACAGTCATTCCTTGCTCATAGACTCGGATCTAAACTCAAAATAGTTGGAGGCAGTTTGTGGCATTCAATTAGTGGAAAAGGAACTGTTGAGTTAATCAACTCTTAGTAAATGAAATCTTAGTAGTATATCAAAAGACTTCTAGTGCTGGCCTTATGGGCTGTCATAGCATTTCAGCAGCGTGCAGTAATATTCACTTCCAATCTGAAAGTCTGTTGAAAAAGAAGTGCTGTCTTTGCATGGCTTAATTTCAAAATCATCTGTATTAATTTCTAATTTCCTATTTTTAATGTAAATTAAATGAATAGTTGATTTAGAGATAATAAGGCAAATGGCTTGTCAGATTTCTAGAGTGAGAGGGGATCTTCTGGCATTAATGCTAAACAGGCTTATGTCTCATTCAGCCTACAACTTTAGTATGCCAATCAGATTGTGCTTTTTCACATATTTTCTTAATAGTTTGCACATTTGGGGATTGCTTTTTACCATAATCACTGTTAAAAAATCAAATAGACTTGATTCATCAAGATGTGTTCTGATTATTAACAAAGACTCTATGTATGTGTGTGTATATACATATGTACGTATGTATCTGTATGTTTATGTTTTAAAACAGCAAACTTCAGGCTTTAATCACATGCAGTAATCACATTGTTTTTTTTCTTGGCCACATTTGTGGCCAAAAAATGGACTTGGCCAAGAAATGGACTATTTATTCTCCTTTTAAGTCCACAAATGGACTTAAAAGGAAAATAAATAGATGGAAACAAGAGAGACACTTGGGTTTGTATATTCTCTTGGGTCTAATATTCTCTGCCAGGGCTAGGATCATCTTTTTCCAAGGATGGAAAAGAATTTTCTGGTATAGTTTGAATAGGCAGGATTTGAAATTCCTGCACATTTAGAAGTGTAATACATGGTCAAATACAGAAGAACTAATCTTACAGGGCTCAACTGGGACTTGCATGATCTGCCTTCAGTTTCCAGTTCTACCTAATTTTTCATATATATGATTCTATGATATAGCTTTGGGCAAATTGCTTGATTTCTGTTTAGTTTGTATTTTAAAATTATTTTTGTTAATGTTCCCCATCTTATGAAATGGGAAAGTTTGATCTCAGCTCTACAGAGTGCCCTGAAGGTAAATTGGGAAGTGTTCAGTGGATGAACGCAGGCCTCTGCTCCTAGCCTTAGCCCTGGGCTACCATGATACCCAGTCAGGTGGGCAGAAACATCTCCAGAAAGTGACTCGAGATGTATGTGCTTCAGAGCACAAATGAGGAAGTGACTGAGTGGCCCAGAAGCAGTGGCATATTCTCTCTTTCTTTTTCTATGGTTACAGCCTTTTTCTGCTCTGAGTGCTTCCTTCCCAGCAGTCAGGAAGGTGCTGACCTAAGTTAGCTCCTTGATTCGGAATAGGTGCTTTGCTCTGCAGTCGTTGGCTCTATTTCAGCTGTTTGTTCCTCCAAGTCACTTGCAAGACTAATGTTTTGGTATGAAGCACAGATTTTGTATATATATTTCTGTAATGCTACCAACAATAATGACAAAGTACTATAAACTCCATTTTTGAACCTGCAGGGTGTGTGTGTAGGTTTGTCAAGGGGAACCATCCTGCAAGCTGGCTGCCTGTTCCAAAGCATGCACTACAAAGGGGTTCAAAAAAGCTCTTAAAGCTGGAAGAAACGCCAGTGTTTAATGAGAAGACTTCTGCTGATTTAAACATATATTTGATTTGAATTTATTTAAATAACTGTGAGAACATGTGCTGCTAAAGCCATTTTTCTCAAGACCTAATTGCTTTTAAGTCTTGAAAAACTCATCTTGTGCATGCTTGTCTACGATTCTAAACATCTTTATGATAAATGTAAATTAATGAAGTGTCTTGAGAGTGCTTGCCTATACATGCACTTAACCCAAATGGATGATGAACTGAATATATGAATGCTTCATTACAGAGAGACAGAGGCAAGTCAAAAGTTTTTAATTTGAATGAAGAAACCTGGGACTGACTTTCATAAGTGTCCAGATTGTGCTCCTGTGTCTCCTTGCTGGGAGTCTGCCGCGCATTTACAGTCTGATCTCATTCCACTCCAACAGGAGCAGATGGGGATTCTTGAACTTGGCCCAAATTCCTAGAAAGTCACTTCACTGACATTTTGTAAAGGTGTGAGAGGGAGTGGGAATTTGGATGGCTGAGGGTGCCATAGCAGAGACTGAGACAGAGATGAAGCAGCAACACTTCCCTTCACTCTATTCAACACTGGGAATATAAAATATTTTAGTGTGGTAGAATAAATGCTTCTCCCTCTTGCCATTGAGGTGCCATATCAAATGGATTCTCTTTGCTTGATTTTACCCTCCCTGCCCCACAGTGTAATTCACTCAGAATTATAATTCTTCATGCCGCTTCCAAATTGGAACATCCTAATACTCCAGTCTTTGTCTCTTCCCTCCCCAGTTTGGATTTGTATGGGAATTTTGTCTACCTTGTGGGTATTTTGAGGCCTATGAAGAAGATGGGTCTGAGAGCAACATGCAGATATTTCCTATTCTTCCCCACTGCTGCCTGTTTCCCGTGGTTTCAGTGTTGCTTCTCCCTCCTGCCTGGGAGGCTCAAATCCAAAGCAATTTTGAACAAGAATGTGACTTTGGCTCCACTACCTGTTGTTATCTAATGGAACAAGCAGAGATGAGTGTATGTGTATTATTGTAAATGAAATGGGGGGGGGAATCTAAGATGTTGTATTTATTAATAATATTTTTAAGATCTTTCACATGGAAGTGTGATTCTTCCTTTTTTAACAGCTGTTCTCACATGGAAACCAAACCAATGATCCCGTTTGTCCACAGCTTTTCTGACTGAATTCTTCTTGCTTTGTTTTGAGGGGTTGGAGATTCTGTGAGCAATCTTAAAAGCTGGTTATCCCTAATTTACAACAAAGCTTCTGATGGAAGAACTTCTAAACACAAAATTCTCTCACTTCTCTCAAAATGTTAAATGTTCACACCAGGAAAGGTTTGGGAGCTTTCCTTTAAAATCTGTGGCTTCAGCCTGAGTGCCAGCAAGATTTTGTGTTAAATTGCCATTTGTATCAGACTATAGTTGTTTTTTTATTTATTAGATACCTACTTGAGTGATGGGCTTTTTAAAGGAAAGCTGAGCACATCTTTTGTTCTAGATAGCGTTAGTTTAATATGTGGAAAACCTGTGTCTCTGCGTGTAAAATCTCAGAATAAGCTGAATCATTGCTTTGGAAATTATTTTCAGTTGTTGAGCTTCAGTTTTTTGCATTCTCGTTGGTTTGTTTTATTTTTTAGGTTTCAAGTTGTCAGTTATTTTCTTCCACTATTCCAGCAAAAAACCAGATATTGTTAATTTCTGTATTTTAAGTCTCTTGGACCAGATAAAACCATGTAACAAGAAGATTGAAGCAGGAAAGGGAATTATTGCTGGTGAGTGATTAGATGTATGCTTTTTTCAGTATCTAGCAAGAAAACTGGCAGATGTGTAGGCTGCAAACCTGGTATCTATATAATGCAGGCTGTTGGAGTTATTATCCGTAATACCCAGCTCTGACCAGCATGGACAAGTCTTGCAGGCATCTCTGCAGTCTGTGAGTCATTTGCTGCTCTCCTGGCTGCCTGGGTTTCTGTCTCTTACACGCTGCTTCCCTCTTTTTCTTCACAAAAAAATAGCCACTCACTGAAAATGGCTCTTGTACAACCAACCCACATGATGATGAGAACGTGCCGAGCCGTGGCCTCGAAAATGTCAGGACAGATTCCAGGTGCCTCTGGCACCGGTGCGGGGCTGTGGGCTCTGCTTCCATGTGTCATATAAACCACGGGCAGATTTTACCAGGCGCTCGCTCAGCCCTAAGATGCTCCGGTCCCCTATGAAACACGTTGCCATTTGGCACCGCCGCATCAGCAGAGTGATTTAGCAGCGCAGCTAAAAGACACACAAGGAATAGTTCCCCCTTTCAAGCTAAATATTCGAGCAGCTGCTTCAGAGCAGCAAACCTGCCAGTTCCTATAAAACCAGGTCTCTAGATGCAATGGATAATAGTATCCCTTGCTGTTGAACCTCCTTCCTTGTAAGGAGCAGACCTCTGCTGACATTTCTCATGCTTTTTTACCCCTGCTTTCAGGCCTGCACATGTGTTTGTAGTGTGGTTTTCTTTTAAACTGTATGATTCTGTTCCTATAGTGAGTCTTAATTTAATTCTTGTCTGACAAAGGCCCTCTTGTCTCTTTTACACAAAGCGTATGTTGACATCCACTCAATTCTTTTCATCAAGTATTTGGCAGTGTAATTATATATGAAGAGTCATTCAGACCATGCTGACTTATACCTGCTGAAAGATCTGGCCCACAGTGTCTATTTCTCTCTGGGTTTTGATTTACTCAGCATTTGGAAGATACATGCAATTATTCAGGAGGAATAACCATCAGTATTTAGAATCTGCAATTGCTTCTTTATTTCAGTCTTAACTATCAGGCTTGTATTTACTTTGCTATATGAGAATGAAAATAGTAATCTGCACTTGCTGATGTGCAGACTGTGTAAAGGATTTAGAAGGGTGGGAAAAAATTTCATGTGCTAAATGAAACTTTAGTTTTTTTGGCAACTCCAAGGTTGTGCCACTGAAAGTTTTATAATTGCTGTCCCCATTGGAGGGACTGGGCCTCAAGGGATCACTCGAACAAAGGGGACTCCTTGGCCCCTGCCTATCTTGTTACCTTGTTCAAAGGCAAGTCAGGACGTAGTAAGAGATTACCCGGTATTGTTTTAGCCTCTTGTTGAGCACAGGTTTCAGTAGCTCTTAGTGGTGAGCTCTTAGACTTTCCTAAATCTGCTCTGGAAATCTCTGGGATGGCTGGACATGGGCATTTTCTCCAAGATTCAGGTAATGTGCGAGCTAACAGTTGTGCAGTGCTTGCTCCTGTATAAGCTGTATGGGATTCCACTTTAACGGGTTTGTATACAAATGTCCGGGATCCCCTCACTGTGTCACTTGCTTTTCATGCGACAGTTTTGCAACAGGCCTTGCTGTCCGTCTGTCTTGCTGCCTTGCAAGGAAATGGAATTCATTCCCGTCTTTCACAGTGAATACACCCCAACATTTTGTGCCCTGGTTTATTGTTTGAGCTTCGCACATCTGCAAGACTCGCTTTTTTTTTTTTTTCCTCCCCATTAACACAGATGCAGAACAGGCAGATGTTTTTATGAAATGGAAGTGACATCTGAGTAGATGGTTGAGAGCTGAGGCTGAAGCACTGAATTTTTGGTACCCGGTGTCCAATTTTGCTCTGATCCCCGTCTGTATTTCACAGAATGCAACTAAGTGGTGGCCAGCACTGGGAATTGAAACTGACTTCTGAGGTGGTAAGCAACATACTCTGGATATGATACAGCCACTTCTGGGGATACAGAAGCCACAGTTACAGTAGATCTCAGTGTTATTCCAGCTTCTACATCCCTTTTTTCCCCCTGGTTTGAACTTTTTAAGGAAGAAGTGGCTGAAGCACCAAATGAACAAACCTGGTTGGCAGGGACGAGCATCTGAGTGGAATTAAAGGCAAGGCTTCTGTAACCAATATGAAGAATTGTTGACTTTTCCCACTTTCATCAGCAGGGGCAGAGGTAGCTATTGCGGCAACTGGTCTTTCCTTTTGCTGAAGTGGAGCAGTTGTTTTTATTGCAGCTGCCAATGTGGGACCAGTTGGGTCTTCCAGAGGGCATGAACTGCTGCAAGACACCTCCTGCTTGACTGGGACAACTGTCGCCTCTCAGAAAATAAGGGCAAGTGTGTTGGAGGAGAGCAGGAGAGTCCCATGCGTGGGGCAGCTGTCAGAATTTGAGCCCCAGGATGGAGAGCTGCCAACCCGGCTCCCTGACCACGATGGGTACAACATCTCCAATACGGGTCACAGGGAGACTCGTTTGTCATCCGAGAGATGCCCTGCCTGTCACTTGTACAGAGAGGAAGAGAGCGACTAGAGATGCTCCTTGTTCAGTACTGAAGCCTTTGCTTGCTGATTATGTGATTTACTGAGGATTTTAATCCTGAGGACTGAATTGTTCAATTTTAGTTTTATGGCTTCTAAGACAATGCTTTGGAGGTCTCCATCTCATTAATGCCTTTATTCAGAGTGATGATTCAAGCAGGAGGACTAATAATAGAATTTAACATTGTGGCTTTTAATTTGAGAATGGCATGAAGAATGGTGTCAAATTAAAATACTTAGTTTTTTGTGTGTTTCTTTGTAGTCTGAACTCTTTTTGTGACAAGCAACATTAATTTTCATACAATTCTAGAAGAAAGAAATCGGATATCTATTTCTAATTGCTACTGGTTAGGAATGTGATACGGATGTAATGCAGGATAGAATCATTAGACTCATTATGACATGAAATGAAAATGTCAGAACACAAAAATAAGCAATAGAGTTGTTGCATTTTTTATTACACTTTTGCCTTGGGTTTTGCATAATTGAAAAAGGATCATACACACAAAAAATAATCTTGCCCTGAAAAACAGAACATCAGAGATGAAAAAGCCCTCTCAATTATTGGAATAAACTGAGTCTCGGGAGATTGAAGAGTAAGATTTGTCTGAATAATTGCATGCAAAGAAATATATGGGGGAAAAAATAGAAGAAATATGTATTCTGGTTTAGAATCTCAATGAGAAGACTGGGTTGCATCTCTGCACAAGCACAAGGTTGGTCTCAGGACTGTGGCAGAAGCAATGCAAACATTTCCAAAGAGATCCTAGTGATGCCATGCCTGGAAGATGTGGAAGGAAAAAAATATGTTTGTATTAGTGCATTATTTTCTTTATATAAGCTGCAGCACCTTGTTACAGGAATTGATGCCTTGTTTTAATAATTTACAACTTCTGTAAGAAGACTAGGATCTGATGTCCAGGCACCATCAGTAGCACTGTTAGTTCTGAATCCTGGTGAGAACCATCCAAGTACTATTTTGGCAAAATGGCACATTTAATGGCTTTCCCTGCCAGCCTCTCCCTTCCTCCCCCTCCACAAGACTCCATCTCTGTATTTGTGCCCTAGGAGGTTTGAAGCAGGGCAGCCGGGAGCTCTGTGCCCCGTGGGACTCTTCTGAGCCTGGGACTTTCTGGTGGGAAAACAGAAGGGGAGGAGAAGTACGTGATCCTGTGCCATTGCAGGGGGACTTTGTCACAGGCTTGTGAAAGCCAGGGGATGGAAACCAGGCTTGGTCAGAGCAACAGTGCAGAGAATAGTGGGAACAGAGTTGCCTCTTCTGCATGGCAGTGGGAGGGCACGTACACCCGCTGCTTCTCAGTGTCTGCCAGGGAGAAGATGGCCTCTATGAGAGCATTACAGATTTTCTCATGACCTCTGTGGTCTCCTCCAGATGTGCTAAAAATATCTTCTGCAGTGGAGATCTGTTAAACAGATTTTTTTTATTTTTGCTATGTGTAACTCTTGCTGTAAAAAATATAATTAATCCTACCTGTTTATGTCTTCTGCTGTCCCTGTGTCAGCAAAGGCTCAGTTCTGTTCACACAGGAACTAGCCAGCCAGTTTGATGTTCTGTGTATTTATTAGCATTAAAGGCCAACACCTGGAGCTTAAAACAAGACGAACAACTGGGTTTAAATCACATCTTGTTTTGGACTGAGTCCAAGAATGAAAGATTTTGGCTCAAAAACTTCTGAGGGAGGAGGATATGTCAGGAGCTTGTAAGTGTGCTACAGCTCACCCTGGGGTTGGGAAGAGGTGAACAACGACCTCTTGAAGTTCCTTCCAGCCCAGTCTTCTATGATTCTGCAAAAATGTGATTACAATAGTTGTTATCTGTGCAAATTGCTGGAGATAAGTGTTTTCAGCAATTTTTGTGTGTTTTATGACTGTTTCCATCATTTTAGTTGATGCATTCTTTTGTGGGACAGGTGTTATGGGTGCGTTTGGGGAGGTCTCCAGCATCACGCTGCTGCATACAAGGGTTAACTGAGGCCATTGCCCTTGCCAGCACTTCTGCATATGCCACTCTGTGGAGAACTGCAATAGTAATATCGTGCACATTCCCTGAGTGAGTCAGATAAGCTGGGGAAGATTAATTGATTTTAGTAAACTAGCTCCAGCTCCTGCCAGCTGAGAGTTTAACCTGATGCTATGTATAGCAGTATTTCATCTGGTTGTGTAATCTCAATGTAAAAATTTGAGATTTGAACTCATGGGTCTGATTCTCAAAGTACACCTGTAGTTTCTGAGCTTCTGAATTCTTGGTACCCAGATGAACTGCATATAAAGTGACCTTTATTTAAGACTGCAGATACTTAAGTATTTTAAAAAAAAACAAACCCCAAAACCCCACAATCCCTCCCCACCGACCCCCAAAACAACAACAAAGCCACCTCCTACAAATCCAGGCTCTAAGAGTATCAGGTTGATTTCTTGGAAAGAGAGTATTCTAAAACTCTATCTTCAAATTTTCCACTTATTTAATACAGGGAACAATCTCTTCCAATATATTTTTAAAGAAGTGCTCTGGGAACACCAGTGAGAATGTTTCAAGTGTTTCCACACAGACTTATTTTAGTAGAATTTATTCTGAAACTCATCTTTGTTGGAAAACATCTTTGGGCCAGATCTATCCCTGGAGTAATTTCCTTGATTTTTAATAGCATTCCAGGAAGGATGAATTTGGCTTGTGTTTTAATTTATAACACAGGAGATATGTACAGCTACAGCACATCTTTGCCCAGGGTATGGTACACAAGGGGAAAACATGCATGATTCTATCAGTACTTTGTTAATTTAATTATAACAACAGATGCAGCATTTAACCTATTTGACTTTGTTATTGAGTTATTAAATCCTACTCAAAGAATATTTTTATTTTCCCCAGCTATAGCAGTGAGTGAAAAGCCTCACAGCTTCTTGAAATGTTAAGCAGCTTTGTAACTTCCTCTCTCTCTGCATCAATAATCTAATATTTTTGCTGATAGCACTTTGTTTTGAAACTGGGAGATGCAAATCTGTCTTCCTTTCTGCTTGTACTAGCACCTATTTCCTCCTGTGTTCACAGAAAGAGAGAAAAACACCACAAAAGAAACCTTCAGCCTCTTTTCCCTTTTTTTGTTTCTTTTTTTTTCCTTTCCCTCCCCTCCTCTGTTCTTAGGTTAGAACATGCTCAAAGTTAATTTAAAAACAGAGCTTTCTTGGAAACACAGTTTAGGCACATTTATGTTCAGTGGCATTTGGTATGTGTTCAAGAAAGCACTTCCATTAAAGGCATTTCTCAAATTGGAAACCAGAGTAGTAAACTAGTAAGTGCTACTTGTGTTTGGTGGCCTGGAAATAACAGAAATATTTCCACTGGTATTTCTAGTGCTGCAGTTTATATTGCCTTCAAACAGAAACCCCTGCCTCTTGCTTGTACCAGGACGCAGAGAAATGAGATGTTTCCAGCTGTGCAAGCTGAGCCTGATGGTGGTACATTGCCACATCTGTGGCTAGGGAGAGCAGTAATTCCGCTCGAGGGCTTTTGTCACTTGTGTGGGTATCCTGGGTCCAGAAGGGCTCTGTCACCTTGGGTGTGGTCTCTCTCTCAACACTGGGCTGCTTTTGTCCATCAGTAGAAGCACCCTCAAAAATGTGTTTATCCCATCCTAATATAAATGTAATCAGTCATAGAATCACAGAAGGGTTTGGGTTGGAAGTTCATCTAGTCCAACTCCCCTGCCATGGGCAGGGACACCTCCCACCAGACCAGGTTGCTCAAAGCCCCATCCAGCCTGGTCTTGAATACCTCCAGGGATGGGGCATCCACAGATTCTCTGGGCAACCTGTTCCAGTGTCTCACCAACCTCACAGTAAAGAATTTCTTCCTTATGTCCATCCTAAACCTACTCTCTTCCAGTTTAAAACTGTTACCTCTTGCCCTGTCACTACAGACCATGGTAAAAAGTCTGTCCCCTTCTTTCTTATAAGCCCCCTTTATATATTGAAAGGCTGCAATAAGGTCTCCTCAGAGCCTTCCCTTCTCCAGGCTGAACAAACCCAGCTCTATCAGTCTTTCTTCATAGGAGAGGTGTCCCAGTCTCTGACCATCTTCACGGTCCTCCTCTGGACCTGCTCTACCAGGTCGTTTCCCAGAGGTGCTGTTCTCTTTTTTTTGCTCTACGGAAAAAGTGTAGATTGACTTAGACCAGCCAAAAGGACCAGCTTAGCCTGGGTACATATCTTTTAGATGCCACTGGTACATGAAATGGCTTGTTACACTTAGTGGCTCTGGTTTTGTTCCACCTGTGCCCTGCTCCCAGTGTTTAGCTACCATTTCAGTGCCAGGAGATAAGCATTTCTGGCCAAGTTTTGGTGCTTCAGAAGAGGGAGACTGAGCAGTCAGCACTGCAGTGAGTTCACCCATTGATGGTGTTGCACTACTCTTGGGGATTCTACATACAGGAATAAAAAGTAGTTTTCACCATATTGCATTTACTACATAGTAAGTTCACATAATAATTGATAAGGAGTTCTGGCTCCTCACTGGATTTCAGATGAAGAAAACTCAGATGTATTAGACTTGGTGACCCCTCTCTCCATTCTTTTGAACAGTTTGGCTTCCAGGTATATAAGCCCTTTCTTCAGTTTTAGCAATAATTGTGGTTTTCCACAGTTGCATAATGGTTTAGTCATCTTCCTGCTCAGGGAGGAAGGGGTTTTTTTCACCCATACATAGCAGGTAGGAGGGATTCTTCTTCAGTTCAGCTTCCCTCAAGCCCTAGAGGGAGCACTTTGCTTTTGTTCTTCAGATGACTACTTCAATCCAGCAACATTCATGGCGCTTGCAGTGATTTTGTTACCTAGATAATTAATCCACAAGGTATTGCACACAATGCGGTGAATAATACAGGAAGTGATTAAACTGAGTATTTGCCATGGTTTTACATTATACAGTAAGTGAAGGTGAAAGTAACTGGCACACTGGAGATACTGTAGGAAGCTGTGGCAAGTTTGATTTGTTCGGTATTACTGTAGGTTATGAAATTTGGAATTTCTAACTGTTTTGATTTTTTTGAATGGACATTTTCCACTGATAATTAAAAAGCAGTTTGGGAGTCTCTGGACTTCTCATAACGCCAGTGGAGGAGGGCAAGTGTCTCTGGAAGCTGCTTGAGAGCCATGATATTTGACATTAGCACTCGGCATAGCTGCTTTGATTTGCCCTCTGGATAACCGTGCTAATGCTATAAGAAGCTTGCTTTCCCATTTTAGCTTCAGCAGTTAAAGGCCTCAAGGTAGGTGACATGAATGCTTCTATAAATATGTATGTTTTAATCAAGCCATTGTTTATAATTGGATAATAATCATAATGATATAAACAAGGGTTAGAGTGGGATATATAAAAGGTCTTGAGTGAGAATGTCTTCTGTTTTTAGCTGAGTTCTTGGGTAAGATTAACAGAAGGTGCTTATGGCTGAACTATGCTGATTTATCATACATAAAGAAGGGGAAACAAAACATGAGAATTTGGATAAAATTCTTGTTCTGTATGTCTGTTTACTCACTTACTCATTACTCGTTTACTCGTTTAAACTGCTTCTGTCTCCTCCTGCCTCTCAAGGGCCTCTCAAATAACTCGAAGTAATGCACCTGTCCTGTGGGATTTTTTGGGGAAGGGATATCTAAAAGACACATTCAGAGGTTTTCTCTAAAATAGATGTCAGTACTATCTAGCAATGCAAATACCCCTTTGGACAAGATTAAAGAGCTCTGAAATTGTGAATAAATCTCTTTTCACTGATAAGTGTCTGTGCTATAGCCTCTAGAAACTTCTCCATTGTAAATCTGCTGGAAACAGCTAACAAATTTATTAATCTCCCTACTGGTGAGACTGGTACTTCTGATGGTGGTCAGGCACATTTGCTGGTGTGCACTCTAGTAAATCCACTAATGCTGACTTGCAAAATTCATCCATTGACTTCAAACTTTTAATGGCCTTATCGTCATTTTTTTATCACTGTGTGAATTTAGCTAAACATTGTTTTCCTGGAAGCACTGAGTTTTCAATGGTAGCAAATGTTTATGTTGAATAGAAGCCATAGGAAAACGCTAAGCCCAGCAGGATGCGGATCAAAATTAATTTGCAGACACCTACTTCCTGAATCAAAATCTGTGCCCCTGGACAACCACAAAGACTTACTCTTTGTTCCACCAGGCCCTGAGATGTGTGTTTAATTAGGTGTGTTTGTGAAAGGGAAATGGGTCTTGAAAGAGGGTGTTTGACCCAAAACAGTGGAGTTGTTATCTTAGCTACACACAAGACGATACCAAGTTGGCGGACTCTCATGGAAGTGGCTGTCACCTTGTCTGACTTCACAGCAAACATAGTAGTTTGGGAATGAAGATGGCAACCAGCATTGTTTTTATCTGGAAAATCTGAAATAAATAGTTACTTAAAACGTGAGCAGGATGTTACCTTTATGAGAGACAAGCCAAGGGTCGTGTCTCTGGAGGGACGCAGCATAGACTGAGGGCTGGGACCGGGTGTACTGTTTAACATTTTTATCAATGATATAGACAGAGGGATTAAATGCACAGTCAGCAAGTTTTCAGACGACACCAAGCTGTGTGGTGTTGTTGATACACTAGAGGGATGGGATGTCATCCAGAGGGACCTGGACAAGCTGGAGAGGTGGGCCCAGGTAAACCTCATGAGGTTCAACAAGGGCACATGCATTGTTCTGGGCCGGAACAATCTTCGCCATCAGTACAGACTAGGGGATGAGGTATGAGAAAGCAGCCCTGAGGAAAGGGACTTGGGGGTGCTGATGGATGAGAAGCTGGACATGAGCAGGCATTGGGCACTTGCAGCCCAGAAGGCCAATCGCATCCTGGCCTGCATCAAAAGATGCATTGCTAGCAGGTGTAGAGAAGTGATTCTTCAACTTTGGTATGGTGAGACCTCACCTGGGGCACTGTGTGCAGGTCTGGAGCCCTCAATATAAGAAAGACATGGACCTGATGGAGCAGGTGCAGAGGAGGGCCACAAAAATGACTAGGGGGTTGGAGCACTTCTGCTACAAGGACAGGCTGAGGGAGCTGGGGTTGTTCAGCCTGGAGAAGAGGAGGCTCCGGAGAGACCTAATAGGGGCCTTCCAGTACCTGAGGGGAGCCTACAGGAAGGCTGGGAAGAGTCTGTTTACAAAGGCCAGTGGTGACAGGACAAAGGGCAATGGATTTAAGATGGAGGGGAGCAGATTTACATTGGAGATTAGGAGAAAGTTCTTTACTGTGGGGGTGGTGGAGCAATGGAACAGGTTGCCCAGGGAGGTGGTTGAGGCCACTTCCCTGGAGATATTCAAGGTGAGGCTTGACGAGGCCCTGGGCAACCTGGTCTAGTTGGGGGTGTCCCTGCTGACTGCGGAGAGCTTGGACTAGATGGCCTTTGTAGGTCCCTTCCAGCCTGGACAATTCTGTGATTTCAGCCTTTTGTAACTCCTTCCTCATTGCCTGCATTTATCATGAAATAAGAAAGAGCTGGGAAATGTCCTTAATGGAGATATTTCACTTTTCCACCTGCACTTTGCAATCTGATCTTAAATGTTGTTGAGATTCTAACCTTTTTCCACAAGTTGGAGTGCTTTTCCAGTCGGGTTGAAACGGTCCAATTCTCCGCACTAAGCGGATGGTGTTTCTGCTGGCACAGCTGTTCCCAGTCCAGAATAACTTTGCTGGATACTGATAAAGATACACGCCTGTGCTGATTTTCACTAGTAGGTTGCACTGACCAATCCCAGCTGGCTGTGTCTGTCTCTTCTGGGGGTTTTGCTTCCTTGCAGGGTCCATTTGCTCACACGGGTGCAACACGAGCTGATCACTGCTACAGAATTTCATTTAAGAAATTAAGCTCCAAAAGGGGTTGATTTGGGACTGGCTAGAGTGAGCTGTCGTCTGCTGGAAAAATCCTTGAGAGGCACATCTGGTTGAGCTAACACCGTGATCAAACCATGTTCTCCATGTCCAAATGTTTACCAGTTGTAGTTCGGTGCCATTGGTACCTGTGATGTTGTTGCTCAGCAGTGCTGGAAAGGTGTAGGGGAGAGAACAAGAAGCGTTCATGACAAATCTGTGTGGGGAAAGTCTCCCGGATTACTCTTTATAGCCTCTTTGCTTTCATAACCAAATGCATTTCTAAACTGGAGATGGATCCCATTGCTGTCTGGCAGTACAAATGCTGCCTTTGTGTTTCTGTGCAGCTTTTCTGATGGCTTTTTTGGGATCAGTGTTAAAGCAGGTGGGACAGCACCCACTGTGCAGGCAGGCTTCAGTGTAGTGGGTAGGAATCCTGTGTTTATAACATCATGTATCTCGATGATAGGAAAAAAGCTATGGCTGACTTGTTAACGTTCACATTAAAGGGTGACTACTAACATTCCCTTGATGAAATGGGACTTAACTGTAGCAAACATTTGCTGTAATCTTAAATGCTAATGTCTATGGCAAACTCCAATTGATGTAGTGGCTGAAGATGCAGCGTTTACACCCTGCTGAGCCCTGAGACTGCTGAGGAGTACATGCTGTTTTAAAGAGGACAGATTTTGATAAATGGGTCTCTGTGTTATTGCTAACAGGCTCGAGAAGAACGTGCTGTATTTACCAGCGGGATAGGAAAGCCCTCAGGCTCTCAGCTCTCTTTCTGGCTTTTCAGTGTGGATCTTTGTCTTGGAGTAATTTCTGAGAAAGTATTTACTAGTGCAGCTTACAAAAGGATGTGTTTAATGTGCCTTTTTTTGGTTGTTGAGATGATAAATCCATAGACAAATAACAAAAAAGTAAACACTAGGGACTTTGGTAATAACTTGGAAAGGAAGAAATTAATAAAAATAGACTTGGGGTGAAAATGGCATCGGTCCTTCAGGCATAAGACTTATACATCTGCAGCACTAAGGAGTTAATAGCCTCTGTGCTATTAACTCAAACATTTTTTCTAAATTTTCTTCTGTGCATGTGTTAGTCCGTAACGTCTTAGTTTATTTTAAACATCATCAATTTCATTTTCTAAACTTCATTCAGCAAATTACCTATTTGGATTTTGCCTCTTGATTCTAAAACAAGCATTTGTTCAATCCTAAAAAAAGAATGCTTAACATGAAATGGTTCCAAAACTTTTGACAAAACTCTGCCCATAATAGAACAAAGCGTAGCGCCGTAATTTATGATCATAGTTTCTTACTGATCGGCTCATCCAAAAAGCCTGCGTTGTGCTTTCAGCATTTGGTATCCAACACATTGTCTTGTGCTGACAACCACAGCCTGCTCCAGATTAATTTAAGCCTCAATGACTTGCTCAGCATCACAAACCCAATTTTTGGTAGGGCTGAGAATAGAGCCTCGCTCTTCTGTCGTGACTTGGTTCCTGGCTGTAATTACGGGGCAGTTTTCCTGTGACATGAATGAGCCTCTCTTGTGACCAAGCCCATTATAATGAACAGGTCCCACTTTATATTTTGATGAATTCGCTTTGCTCAGTAATTTTTGTTTTAGCAGTTTTAAAACATAATTCCTTATTGAAACTTGGCAAAACATGATTGTCTAATTAAAAAAAAAAGAAGCAGATGCTAATTTTCTGCTTTGGCAATCTGGAATTCTCCACGACTTGTTAAGCAAGCAGCTTGAGAAAGTGATTGTGTTGTAAGACGATGGACGAGCTGTCATGGAGGTAGGAACTTGAGCAACTTGGGTTAAAATGTTTGAAAGTGTTGTGGAAGGTTGGTTTTACTCAGGTTTATGGGATGAGGTCAAGAATTTACAGTAAAGGAAAGGAGCTTCTGCCACCCTTTATTGGTAAAAATAGTGCTTACAGTTGGAGACCACCTTTCTTCTAGTGAGGCACAACACAAGGAATTAAGAATGCATGAGCTGCCTACACAAATACCAATTCCCCTTTCACCTTTGATCACAAAGACAGTTCCTTTCCTTCTAATAAGTCCATAACATCTTTGTAGCTTATGCAGTCATGGAGAAAACTAGTAATTAACTTAGTGATAGGAAACACGAAAAGCAGTGCCCGCTGGGGTGTGACACAACGCAGTGGATTCACTGGAGTGCCGACTATTTCACCTGTCACTGTTCACTGGAGTGTCTTCTGATTGCAAAACAGAGGTATGCTTTTTAAAAAACATGGGGGTCACAAAGGCTTGTTGGAATTCAAATTACATTATTTTCTCTATTTGTTTTTTTAAAAAATAGCCCATTTAGCTATTGAAGGAGAGCAGGAAGAGGACCATAGGGAACACCTGTTGCCATTTTTTCCTTCCTTCGACAAACATCTGAGACAGATAGATGATAGCCTGCTGGGGACAGTGTATGGGGACGTTTTTAAGGGCTCCTTAACATGCAGTTTATTGCCAGCATATAAAGTTTGTTGGCTTGAAAGTTTCCCTCTTCGGTTGCAGGCCCAGCAGGTGCTAAGATTCCCCCGAGTTGTCTGTTCAGCAGAGGAACAAAGGACACTTGGCTTCAGTGGTGAGGAGGTGCAGCTGGCAATTGGCAGTTATGATCGTCTATCAATAGGTATTCATCATATTAATTAAGCTGCTGTTGTTAAAAACCTAGAGCTAGGAGACAGCTTTTCAGCCTGCCTGTTGTGAGCTGAGTCACCTGTGAAATGGTGTTAATAAAAGGGATCCAAGGCTCCTGAGAACTTTTTTTTTTAAAAACCCTTTTCAGGCTGACAGCACCCTCTTTCAAAGATGTGGTGTGTATGCGAGTGACAAATGACATTCTCTTCTCTGGAAGCTCTGTTCTCTGCTTTCTTGAACCTTGACTGGCAAGAGCCAAGCTGTGACCTAATGCTGCTTTTGTTCCTCAGCTGCAGGCATCTAACGACAAAGACTTGCAGATCTGTTCTTGGCTCTACACAAATCTTGGTTTGCAGCCCTTTGGTTTTTGGCTTCTTTAAGGTTTTTCTTTATCACTGAGCATGAAGAGACAAGAATATATACATTTTATTTTCCTTTATGAGACGATTGTGAACCAGCATGTGATTTTTTTGGGATGCAGGTAGTTTAATTTAACAGTTTGATGGAGATCCCTGTAGTGCCTCTTAGGACTACTGAGGGTTTTTTTGCTTGTTCAACTTACGTACTTAAGAGTTCAAGTTTAAGCCCAGTTCAATTCCACTTCTGTAGCACATAAAGCAAGTGAGCCGTCCTCTCAAAAGACCTGGAGAAGGATGTGAGGAGCAAAGCTGATTGTCTTGCTAACTCCAGTGGCACAGCTAACCCCCTTCAGGAGTGCTGCTGAGGAAGGGCAGCCTGAGACTTTCCTCCAGGTGGTCTGTCAAGCAGAAAGGTAACAACAATTGTAGGAAATTCCTTTCCTGCCACCAGCTTACAAGCTCAACAAACAATCCCTTTGTGGAAAAGCTGGGGTCGTCCCTCTAGTTTCTTTTTTTTTTTGTTAAATACTTGGAATGCACTGAGCAGTTCCTTTCTGGAGGGATTAGCAAGTGATGGTCTTCCTGAACTTCTTCAGGCCTTTCTAAGAAAACAAAACAAAACAAAAAAAAAGACAAAGAAAACATCGTCGAAACAGTCCCTTGTCACCACACACGATTTCTTCTGCCAGAGTATAAGCTAAAATCTCCCCCGTGTACATGATTAGCTTGTGTGACTGCTTTTGTTTTAGGTGTTAACATTCTGGGGTCTTCATTGCAGGGAGGCTAAAAGGCCAAAGGCAGCTCCATTGTGTGTGAGCAACACATGGACATACTGTGCAGAGGGAGGCATGTTTCTTTAGAAAACAACACCCTTCCGTCTGAGCGGCGAGGCAGGGCTGCCTTACCCTTTCATGTGCAGCTACTGACGGATACTCAGCCCTGCCCCAGTGTCAGAGCTTCCTGATTTATGAAGCTGCTGATTGTAGCCGTTCATAAAGAGCATGTAGAAAGCCACTGACTTTGACAGACGTGACTCAATTGTCAACATTTTTTTCAGTTTTTGTTTTCTGTAAATTCTGTTTTTTCAGAACTCTCATTTTTCCCATCGAACAGGGAGGAGATGGTGTTCCACGAAATGCCCTGTGGCATGTAATGTTCTTTGCAGGGCTCCTGTCTATCACTGTTGCAGTTTAATAGCTTCATGTATGTTGGGCTTGGCTGACCTAAACCCGTATGGTGTATGCCCTGGCTCCTGTTGCGTATGTTTCCAGGAGGCTTGTTCTGGCTGACATACATTCTTGCACCCACTCATTCCTTTGAAAACCATCAGGGCATCACGCCTTTGATTAAGGTCGTGAGGAAGGTGTGGAACATCCTTCTCTTAAATTTCTTGCTGTAACTCACTTTTGGAAGATCAGGTCATCAGTTTTTCTGGTCTCCTTATTTTTGCCTTTCCATTCAGGTCTTTCTTCCCTGCCTTTGTAGTGGTATCCTTTTGGACTGAGTTGCAGCGAGGAGCCACATACCTAAAATACATCTGTGCCAGCTGAGAGAGAGAGAGAGTGGATAAAACAGGTCTGGGCAAGGAAGGGTGTCTCTTTGTGGACACAGCGCAGGCTGGAATGTGGATGTAGTTCCCTGAGCCAAGACTAACTCCTTGAGGTGAAGGTTTTATTTCTTTCCTGTGAGTAAGCTGGGAGTGTGCTAGCTTGGAGTAGCAACAGGTTTAAGAAAATGATTTCTGTTTGTTTCCTTTTCTCTGTTTTGAAGAAAAGATAGTCCGTGTGTTTAGAATTCAAAACAGAGGCTGGATGCTTTTTCTGAGCCATTTCCCACAAAAGGGAGAAGAAAAAAGAAATCTTTACTAGTGCAGATTTTTTTCTTTTTTTTTTTTTTGTTCCTTACTAGGAAAGGGGTTTCCTCCTAAAAGATGAAGGGAACTTGAGTTGTTGAGTTGGCAGGTAATTGATACATATCTGCCTGGTCTGAAGAAGTACTTAACTTTTACATAACTATGAATACATTTAGGAAGCTGGCAAGCTGCAGTGGACTGCATGGTTTTCATTATGTTGGGGTTTATAAATTTGTTGAAAACGGGCTTCTTTTATGGGTGGTAGAATTCCTTTTAAGTTGTTATTCAGAAACAGCCAGAGGGAAGGCGTATCGTGAGACCCCAGCAGATCCTGCTGTGCCCTTTCTCCAGGAAGGCCACTGGTGTGCCCGAAGGAACAACATGTGGCATGAAGCAAAATCTGGAGATTCACCAGCCCTGCTCTGCTTTGATTGGCAGAGGTCCTCATGGACCCGTTGGAGCAAGTCCAGAGGAGGCCACGAAGATGATGAGAGGGCTGTAGTACCTCTGCTGTGAGGACAGGCTGAGACAGTTGTTCAGCCTGGAGAAGAGAAGGCTCCAAGGAGACCTTGTAGCTTCTTCCAGTAGCTGAAGGGGCTACAGGAGAGATTTACCAGGGATTGTAGTGATAGGAGGAGGAGTAACAGTTTTAAACTGAAAGAGGGGAGATTCAGATTAGATTTTAGGAAGAAATTCTTTCCTGTGACGGTGGTGAGACACTGGCCCAGGTTGCCAACAGAAGCTGTGGGTGCCCCATCCCTGGAGGTGTTCAAGACCAGGCTGGATGGGGCTTTGAGCAACCTGGTCTAGTGGGAGGTGTCCCTGCCCATGGCAGGGGGGTTGGAACTCGATGTTCTTTGAGGTCCCTTCCAACCCAAACCAGTCTATAGTTCTATGATTTACAACGCTGCGTAACTTAGGCAGCATGTGAAATACTTCACTCGCTTGGTCTCATTTTTGCTGCTGTAGGTACTGCATAACTACCTGATTAATGCAGAGATTTTAATCTTCTGACCCCCTTGCAAACAGTTACTAATTGCATTCATAGATGTATAAATTTGTAAAACTAGAAGGGATAATTATGATCCTGTAATTTGGTCTCTCCATGCAGTTGAACACAAATCTTTTATTAAATCTAGCGTGTTATTTCCCTTACTTTAAAAGTGTGCACCTTATTTTAGGAATTTGTTTTCTAGCCCTGATCTCCAGTCATTGAGATTTCTGAAACCAGTCAGGCTTGCTGCTTATAGGATAATCAGGCTGATCTTAATCTTTACTTTTTAAAAATCAAATGAGCAGAGCTCTTAGAACCTCCTCAATATACGACATGTTTTCCAGTTCATAGATGTTCTGCTTAATTTTGCTTTTTAGCTTCCTATTTTCTTTATATATAAGAAAACTCTGTTTGCTCTGCCAATCATGTTTATATGGATGCCCAATTAACCTGCCTCTTCTCTTGCTCCAAAATTTTGTCATACATATCAAAGGTCATTTTACCCTTTTGGGCATATATCTGGCATAAACTTCTGCCTGGTTGAATATTTACTACGACTCCTTATCATTGTCATTGTCATCATCACCATAACATCCAAAGAGGATTTCTGTTTGAGGAGTTTGACCTACACTCTTTTGTTCCTGGGCCTTGCTTGGCCTCATTGGGTCACACGTTACTCTCTCATCTTGATCTTGTGAAGGAAATACAGAACGTGTGCAGAAACAATCACTATCGATGTGTTTCTCCCTTGCCCAGAAGAATCTTGCTACAGTCTCGTGAACTAGGTTTTAAGAGCATTCAAGATTCACCAGTCTCCTTTTAAGCATCTCAAGTCAGATGTTTGAAATGTTTCCACTCTCCCAATCAATAAGAAGCTGCTGGCTGCTCTGGATTTCCCCCTCGGCCTCAGAAATATACCCCTTTAGTGTTAAACCTTTTATATTTGAAGAATCACTGTCCTCTAATCATGACGTTTTCAGAAATAGAACGACTTAGAATTAAGACTTCCTGCTTCCTTCCTTCCATTTAGCAGGATTTAGTCTGTTTGCTCTTTAGCAGTTTTGTATATAACCATGGATTTGTCTCAGTCTTCTGTCTTCTCCCCCAGTCTTTTTCTCCTCCGTTCCTGTCTGCAGGAAGTCCTTTACCACTGGGTGACACTGTTTGATAGTTCTTCACATTTGCAACAGAGAAGCCCTGGAGAAACTGTCCTCTGACTCTTTGGATTTTGAACCAAGGCTCAATTTTCATATGAAATCACATATTTTAATGTAGTTAAATTTGATTCAAACCTGCCCTGATTTTTAATTTAGTGGTCCAGACTGCCTGGTCTAGAACACTTACAGTGCACTGTAGCTGCAGGGAGTATAAACTGATATTATTTCCTTTTCTTATCTTAAAATCTCTTTAAAAAATGTATCCTTTCAGCATCGTGTATGGATCACTGCTGACCCATGCATAAATAAATTGCTAGTTACCTTTTGGGTTTAATCTAGTTGCAAACTGTATTGTGGAGTGCATTTCTTAGGAGGCATAATTTCAGTGATCTTCTGAAAGTCATGTTTACTGCAGTGTAATAATTACCTGTGTAGTGTATTGGTGAAAACCAGATATATATTCAGTTTCATGTCTTTGCTAGTTGTGATTTATTCCTCTCAAATGAATTACATTAGATGAGATAGAGAGGAGGGGGGACATGCAGGACATGCTGTTCTACAGGAAGGGAGCAATCTAGTTACTAAAAGCCTTCTTGTTGAGAGGTTTCCAAAACTCTGGGTCTTCTCCTTGCCATCAGAATAGCTTTCCACATCCCCAACCCTGTCCAGGGATTTCAGTAATCACAAGGACCTGAGCAAAATGAGTATGGGGAATATAAAGTCCTTGATAACTGTGCAGGACTTTTGGGAAAGAGAAATGATGTAAGATGCACAGTCTGCTTTATCTGCCATTAGTCTCAGACTGGAACTATGTGGGTTGAGCACAGACCAGGATTTAGGGGAGATGGGCTCTGTTCACAGTGTCCTGGTCTTCATCCTGTGCCCTTCTGTCGTTTCCTCTGCTTGCATTAAAAATTAGATGCTCGAATTTTTTTTGCAGGGAAGTCCTATATCTGAGTTTTCTCTGTATCTGACAAAAAGGGGATGTAGTTACTGCTTGTGGTGGTGCAAGAAAGTCTCCATCTCCTTCTTCTCTCCCAATGCTCTTTGTGTCTTTTTGCATCTCATTTCCAAGTAGACCAGAGACCAAGAGGGACCAGCTGCTTTGTCTTTGCCAATATTGCTCTTCAGCCCTTAGCCTCTGGAGGATTCTGGGCTCATCCCTTAGCACCCAAGGCTTGACTGAACTTCAGAGCACAGAACAGAGCCTGCCTGGTGATGTTTACGTTGAATGGGAGCCACAAGCAGCTCTTTGCACTTGAGAGAACTGTAACAGTGTGGAGCACTGCCCCAAGTCTTGCATTCTGTCTCGTGTTAGGTGTCAGTGCCAATGCAAACATCTTTAAAATGACCCTTTTTCTTCTGGTGGATCTAGTGGATCTTTTATCTGTGCTTTGTTGACATTATACTCTCAGCAGTACTTTAAGAAAATGAGCGTTAACTGGATTTCCTTGAGATTTTTGAGTGGTTTAGTTCATTTTGATGTCCTCTAAAGTGACAGCAGGAACAGTTTCAGTAGGCAGCAAGCCCTGCCTTTTCCTTTGTCCTTGACATCACTGAGATTGCTTTGGGCTGTCCTGGTCAAGTGACCCCACTCTTGTTCCTGAGAGAAGTCTCCATGGTCTATCAGTCCTTTGGCAGCCATGCAGCTAAGGAAGCTGTTAAATGATGATACCCACAGTAAGGAAGATGCTGTGAGTTTAAACTGTTCAGACATAGTATGGACAGATGTTTTTCAGTCTTGCACCTTCATTTTATCTGCAGGGATCTGAAGATCTTAACGTGCATGACAAGCAAGACTGGCCTTGTAGAAGCTCGTGGTCATTTCTAAGATACTATTTTCTTGTATGTCTGTGAACTGGGATGCACAGGGATGGAATAACTTGCTCAAGGTCAGTGAGGTAAAGCTGTAGCCAGACACAAAACCCAGGTACCTCCCAAAGGGTTAAAAAGTTTAATGGTCTTCGTTTTGTTTGAAGAATAGTAATATTACCAGTAATCTGGTAATAGGAGAATATTAAATGTGCAATCTGGATGGGACAGTAGGGGCATGCTGCCATAAAACGTGTTCATTTTTTGAGGCAAGTGAAGACAATCCTTTTCTGAAACAAAGCTCTTGTCGCTGGGAAGGGGCAGCCTTTTTTTTGAACAAGGCATGAGGGGCTGAGAGGAATTGCAGCCACCAGGACCTCTGGTCCTTCCCTCTCCCTCCGCAGGCTGTCTGGCCGTCTTTTGGCACAATCCAAACCCCGTTGTCCCTTTCAGCTGTGAAAGACAGTGTGAATAAGAGCCAAACTCCTCGGATGGTGGCTGGCTTTGAGCATCTTGGGTGGGAAGAGTATTTTGTGTCCTGTTTCCAGGAACTCTGAATTAAAGGGTGAACCGTGGGAAGTTTATTAATGATATCTATAATGAAAGATTAATCAAGTAAATCTCTCTAGTCAAGTGCCTATTGAGATCGTATAGATAAAAATGATAGTTGTGGTGACCTTTCGTGTGCAAACAGTGCTGGGATGGGGCCTGCAAAGACACTGCATTTCAGTGATAATTTTGCTTCTCCACCCCCCCGAGAGTTGGTGGACGCAAGGCAGAGCTGGTCCCGGAACGTCTGAGCAGAGACATGCTGAGGAATTTTTATTCCCATTCCTCTCGACATCGGAAGGGGGAGAGTAAAACCATATTTCTTCTCAAAGAATGCCTTTGGGTTACTTGTAACAAACCGCAAGTCTACGCGGCAGTTTAAAGAGCTAAAAATGTAAGTCTTAAAAAATAGCGTTTGATGGTTTACAGTACAGCTCGGAACAGATGTTGAAGCTTTTTCAAGAATAAAATCTTACTTCGGGAGGTATTCAGTGTTTGAGCTAATGCTTCTGTGGATGATATTAATTCAAGAATTTATTAAGGCAAAAAGGAAATCATGTGAATTTAGCCTTAATGTAACTTTTGGATCCTGGACTAGTCTATTATTTTGATGTTCCTCGGTATTTTTAGACATTTATTTATATGCTTTTTAAGGGGCCTCAACTCTACCTCTGCTTTCACAGCTGGAAATAATTGTGGGAATCATTTGAAGGGGTGAAAATGCCATATATATACGCATAATAATATAAATATATGGTGTCTCACAGGAATTTTTATATTCAGATTCCATATGTAGAGAGTGATTTCTGGTATGAGGAATACCAGATAGAAAATAAATGCAATTCCCTGAATGCCACATAAACATGAGGGTTTTTTTGGCATGAACTTCCCTCTCTTGCGGAAGCCCTGGGAGCGGGGTTGTAGCAAAAGCTCCGGCAGCCGCAGAATCCTTAAGCCGGTGCTGTCGAGATCTACTTTGAATCTGTTAAAAACACTAGTGGCTGCCTGTAGCCCTCTTCGCACACGTGTTTCCAGTGTTACTAGCATTAAGGGACTCTTGCTGAAAAAAACCACCCCTATAGATAGAATAAAAAATAAATACCACTGGAAGCAAACGTGTCTGTTGGACGTGTTCCCCCAGCTGTAACTTCCATGCTTCTGGCACACCCTGGTTCGGTTGTATCTATTCAGTATGATGCTTAACTTGAAGGGTCTCTTCTTTTCTCTCTGAATTTACTTGTGCTCCAATGAAAGGAAATAATAGAATTGCAAGTATGTGGCTGCTTGGCCTTGGTTCTCCAAGACTGAAGTGTCAGTTTGGTACTTCTTGATTTCCCTAAGAGCATCTATGTCTCTGAAAACATTAAACTTCTGTCTGGGAGGATACTTGAAGTTATTTTTATGCAAAGACATTTTCTTTGTCTAGTGGGATGTTAAAATTGCTTTGTAATTCTGTTTGAGGAGTTAAAATTCCTCTTCCATGCAGGATCCCCAGTTTATTCTTCCTAGATGAAAATCCATGCGGGTGTAAGAAGTCATGGGTAAAGTCTGTGAGGGTTACTCAGGCAGGACAAGATGGGGTAGATAAATGCTTTTGTTCTGCTTGTGCAGCTAGTTCAGCAAACGCACTGGGAAAGCACCTGCCAAATTAGTGGGTGTATACTAAACCTGAGCCAAGCTCAGCCAAAAGATCCCCTGACTCTAGATCTCTCTGCTTTGTTTTGGAGCAAGGTAACAGGGAAACACAGGAACGGATTGTGCATTCTCTAACAATGGTTAAAAGGAATCTGCTCTGAATCTGAATATGATGCTCTTAAGGCAGCATATTCCTGTTAAGTGGTATTTGGATTATTCACGTCCCACTGTTGGACCTAGTGATGATCTCAAAGCAGCTTTATGGGGTGTGACTTTTGTGGTGATGAGCCCTAGAGACTCATAGAATTAATACTTTCTTAATTGTTATTGCTTGAACATTGATTAAACTTTAAGGACTTCTGAGGGATTCTGTCATTGAGCTTGACTGGTTTATTGATGTGAGCCTGAATCTCAGAATGAAACTCAGGCTGCACTGCCAGCTCTGTTCCTCTCTGCAATTGAGTGGTGAATCCTTTGTGCCTTAGCTTCCTTTTTATGGGGAACTTGCCTGTGCTTTTGTAAATGTTTGCTTTGAAAGGGTGTGGGTAGAAATCGCACTATCTTAATAGTATTGTTTGTGTATAATATTACACAGCGACTCTGCAGGACTGGGTTGGTGGCCTCCAGGCAGACTGAGGTTTGCGAAGGGTGTGAGAGGATTCACTGAGTGGGAACTGGGTGCCCTGTTCTGCTGGCTCCGTGTGGAAATCCTAGCTGAAATAATTTACAGCTTAATCACGCACAGAAAGCGTCTTCAGTTCCCAGGGGAGTTTTATTCATTCAAGTTTGCTGCTAGTAGAGTTCGTGTTACATTAGGAAACCACGATTCCTGACCTCAGAGTTGAATACATGTTTTTAAAAATAGAGATGGGACAGAAAAGAAAAGAATAAATAGACCTCATTTTTAAGGGCTTGCCAAAAGCAAATCTACACGCTGCAAAACATTACATCAAACTTGCTGAGAAATGACTGAATCAAATTGTTTTTCAAGGGCTCGTATTAGAAAAGCAGTACATTGTTTATGACAGACAGTTGTAGGGTAATTCGGCGGTTTTCATCGTCACCTGAGCAAACAGAAGACTTGCCTTGAAAAAGCAGCAGATTATTTTTCCACTTACTTTATACAATAAATGCTTTCTAGAAGACTCACAGCCCCATCAGTGCAACAGAACCGATAGAGGAGTACAGAAAACCAAACATTTACAGAGCAGGTTTATTTTGGGTGGAGGCTGGATACGTACCATTTGGGTTGTTTGAGTTGTGATAAGCCTGACGTGAACACTGAGGAAGTATGTGTAAGTATTGTGTCCTTACCTAAAAAACCAACCAACCAAACATTAAAAACCTGTAGCAATTTTATTCAGTGTCTATGGTAAAGTGAATAGATTTTCATGCCCATTTTATAAGTGGCATGGTGCTACATGGTATACATTGAGAAGTTTGTTGTACTTTGGGTTTTGGGGATATTTATTTATTTATTTATTTATTTATTTTTACATGGCATTCATTTCAGCAGTGAGGGAATTGAGGTACAAGCCCTGTGAAGGGCCACCAAGAGTGCCTGGGTACTATGGCAGAGGCTGAGGGATCTGGGCTGGCTCAGCCTGGAGCAGTGGCTTGGTTAGAGGGACTTAAGAGCAGCCCCCCTCCATGTGTGGGAGGAACTTAGCAAGAAGATGGAGCCACGCTTCTCCCAGTGGAATGGCTGGAGGGAGGGAGGCAGTGGGTGTGAGTTGAAACAAGAGGTCCATATGGGTGTAAGGAAAAACTTCAGCATGAAGATGGACAAGCAGGGTTTCCCAAAGAGGCTATTGCAGCCTTGGAGAACTTCAGGACATTACTAGGTAATGTTCTGAGCAACCTGGTCTGATCTCCTAGCTGTTCCCGCTCTCAGTTTAAGGTTGGATTAGAAATCCTCCAAGTTTCTTCTGACCTCAGTTTTCCAATGATGCTGTCCATTTTGCACGTGTGGTGATAGCTGGTTGCTTGATTGAAGCAAGGAGGACTCTGAAGGGGTGATGGGAGAAGTATTTTTATTGCACGATCAATGTCAGTAAGAGGTTTATGCCATGTACAGTAATATACTTACATAGTTGTGAACCATGGGCAATTTTTATATTAATTTCAGAGGTCCGTGTAAGAACTAGCACCCCCACTGAGTTCAAAAACGCTACATATAAACTTGCCTTGAAAAACTAATGCAAGGGCCACCCTGAGAGCGGCTCACACTGGTAAACTCTTGTTTCTCATCGGATTTGCTCCTTAGAAACTCAGCGTGTTGATACAGCATCAATAAAACACTAATTCACATCATCCACTCAAACAAAGAAGCCAAAGGGACTGTGCCAGATCCATTGGACACGTTCAAATCCAGAGGGACTTCCTTGCATCTGCTGAAAATGATGGTTGGACTACATGATCTTAAAGGTCCTTTCCAGCCTAGACAATTCTGTGATTCTATGAAAACTTGGTCCTGTCGTTTTGCTTCTTCATCTGTTAAGTGTGTTCATGCAGCCCGAGAAGAGCGATGGGGGTACTGAAGTATTAGTACTGAAGTATTTGTGGAAGTGGATTTTCAATCAGACCCTCTGAGCAACACTATGAGATTCCTAATGAAACAAAATAGGGATTAAAGTGTGACTGAACTTAAATGGGATTTACAGCCTGTGGAGTGAGAGAGGGAGTGAAGGGCTGGTAACAGCGGGATCTAAATAAAAGCACATATTCAGCTTTTACTGGAACGTGCATGGCAAATCCCCAGTGATTCTCTGATGTGTCTCGTAGCCCCATACTGTACAGTGCAGCATTCAGCTGTTCTGCCAGTCAGGCTGATGGAGGTCTCTCGCCTTTTCTTGTCATGTCCCATTGATTCATCTCTGTAAACCCACATGCTGGGAGATTATTTTTTGGGGGTCTGTTTGAGGGGCCAATGTTTCATCAAACTGATAATTGCTGGGTTTCCACACCAGCGAATGGAGGCAGAATTGCTCTCGATGTGCTTTGTTTCGGATGGTGAGCTTTCGTGACTGAGGCTTTTTGATGGAAGGGGGTATGAATGGCCATGTGTACATCATTTGAAAACTATAGTTTACATGTCAGCTATTGATGCAAAGTGTTGTGATTTGGTGTATAGATACGTTTTCTATAGCAGGACAGGGAAATGCCAGATTTCCAGATGATATCAATCATCAAGATTTCATTGCCTTCAGTGGATTTCTGTGGATTTTCACTGCGTGAAATAGGACCTTTAAGGAACAACCTCAACCAACTTTTACTCTTCTACCTTTCCTCTCAAAAATCTGTCCCCCATCCTAACAACTGCAGATCTGACAATTTCCACATGGAAGCCTTTGCTCAGTACAGTACAGTTCAAGATTTATCCACAAGGGGTGTTTTCCCCATAGCTGACAAGATACTGATAGCAGAAAATGAGACTCACTGATTTTGGTACACATTCATAGCATTTAATACAGACAGTATTTAAAATGCCTTTAGGGTTTCAGTATTGCTGATCTAAAAATGCTTTTTCTGAGTGGGTTTATTAAGATCAATAGGGCTCTTCACATGCTTAACCTAAATTATTTGTCTAGTTCTTCTTAAAACGAGGCGAATCTGCGTCTCCGCATCAATGGATGAAGGCTGTTGGAGATGACATTGTTGTGAAATTGCCATCTATTTAAAAGATACTCCTGATGTTTGGTCTGAGAGCTTTTACTTAATAGAGGCAACATTAATCTAGGAAAAGCATAACTGTTACCAATGTAACATCCTGCCTTTATGTTTTAATATATCTTTAACAGGCCTTTCAATGTAGATTTACTGCAGTTTCCCCCCTGTTTTACAGATATTGTGAATAAGGACACTGAACCCAAAGATCCATATCCCATTCCAAGAAAGATTATGGCTGAACCAGACTACATAGACGATGACAATCCTGAATTAATTAGACCTCAGAAATTAATTAATCCTGTGAAGTCATCCCGGAATCATCAAGATCTCCACAGAGAGCTGCTTATGAATCAGAAAAGGTAAGAGTCTAAAAATCACTTGTGCCACTCTTCCTCCCCAAACACACAGCGTGAGTTTCAGCTTCATCAAAATGATGTTATATCCAAAATCTAGGAGACACTTTTTGTTGGTTCAGATCTTGTAGATGAAAAATCTCCCGATTCTTAACAGCAGCATTTATTTCTGTTTGCATTTCAGTTGCTCTGCAAAAGCTTGCTGTAAAAGACTTATCCCTTTGTTTTTGCCAATGCTCACAAGGGGTTGATCTCCAGAGGAAGCAGTTCAGTTCTCCCCTATGACATTTCATATTGGTTACCTGGCCACTGTAATTTGTCTTGAGCTCTTAACTTTATCAACTACTTGACAATTTTGCTATTACCCGCAGGATGGTAAAATCTGTAGGTTTTCACCATTCACAGCTCACTGAGTTTGAGGCCACTTTTAAAGAAATGACATATTTTATTTCACATGAAACTGTTCTCTACTTACTTGATGTTTCTTGCAATGCGGTATGATAGTCTGGTGCCTGCTCTGCTGCTACACAAGTGTTTCTTTGTATGTTATGAAATGCTGCTTCCTTTGTTCTGGGATGGGATGCACAGCTGTTGCTCTGTATATTGCTTTCAAAGATGTAAACAACTGGAACTGGATTTCATCACCTTCAGAGACACAGGCACTTGGCCCAGAGATAGATGAAATTCTGTTATTAAGTCTTTTCAGCAACAGAAGACTCATTTAGAAAACATACTAAGAAAATAGCCAACAGACCAGATGGTAGAGGAAAAGCCACCAACCCTGTTGAGGCTCCTCCATTTAAACAAATGAAAACTACCTATGATGTAAATTAGCAATTTGATGCGTTGAAGCCACCCAGAGTGGACTTTCCAAAGGCAAGGGCATAGGGATCCACAAAACAGAAGTGGAAGAACAGTATTTCAGACTAAATTGGAGAATAAAGTTGCTGGTAGCAGCCATTCAGGCTTTTTGAGATCCAGGACCTCGATAAAGGAGAGGAGGCAGCTATTGCTTTGTCTACTCCAGCCCAACTGGATTTGTCTGTTTGGCAGGAGAGTTGCATTATAAAAATTTCTCTTTTCCCCCCTTCTGGTGGGGTAGTATTTTGAAGGGAGAAGGAGTCTTTTCTATGTGTAATAGCAAAATCCTCACAAATGCTAGGATTAGAAACTTAATTCTAAATGAATTGTGTACACAATACAGCTTTTCTTTAGTGATGAAGAAGTAGAAATATTTTACAGAATGCCAAATGAATTGGAAGAAACTGGCCTAAATAGGTGTTTGTCCTATTTTTTGTTAATGAGATTAAACATCAAAGTTAGTTCCTACCACCAAGAAGTTTATAGTCATTGAAAGAAAGATATTTGAAATTTTCCGACTTACAGTTGTATTCTAAAGGATGTGGAGGCTGCAATAAATTAAGGCTATTTTTTTTCTTTAAAGTTTATGAAAGCATAAAGCACTTTTAAATAGTATGGAATTCTTTTCTTCTAGGAGAATATCGTATTACACAGAGGAGCTGTGCAGCCCTCAATACCCACTCGTCTCTTATTGTGATTTTGATTAGCTGCAGCTGTTAATTTTAGATTCTTATTTATTGGTGCAGAAATGAAATACTTTGAGGGTTTTCACCAGCAGAAAAAGTGGTGGTTTCGAAAAGAGGGTTATTCTGCTGTGCTTCGTGTCGCTGTGCTACCTCTGATATGAGGCTTTACAGTAATGTAGTTATTAAGCTTGTGTTCTGCTTTGTTACTGCAAATTGGCACATGTATGGAGGACTATCAGTGCTCTTAGAGAAGTCTGCTTAGTGTGCACCTTATTTTATTGTGAAGACTCAGTGTAAGCATCAGCAGCTTTGCTCTTTGACCGGTCTCTCTGAAGAGCCATTTCTGGATCTTAGAAGATAGTATCCAGTGCTAGTCCCATCACTCTGCATGGCTGCCGTGAGCAGTGTCTGTTGGGTCTTGAACTGATGTAGGTTTTTACTTGCAGAACAGTAGTTGTTTTGGACAAACAAAGATCCAAACAGTGGCACTGTTCACTTATCTGGTCACTTATCTTCAAATATTTTTACTTACTAGGGCTCAACCTCAGCTCTGCAAAGTGTTAGTCCTGTCCCTTCCAGAGGTTTTAACCATATCAGCTCTAA
Source organism: Gallinago undulata (assembly GCA_026546715.1). NCBI lineage: Eukaryota > Metazoa > Chordata > Aves > Charadriiformes > Scolopacidae > Gallinago > Gallinago undulata. The sequence goes on along the minus strand of JAOTQQ010000001.1, from coordinate 8,026,016 downwards.
CCTGTATTATAGCACACTCTGCTTACTCTCTATTAAAGCTTTAGGATTTTTTTATTTAACCAGAACAATCACCAAGAGGTGATACAAGACTCCCAGGAGCCGCTGTTTTGTTACTTTTCCTTCTTACACAAGAGAGTGAAAATAGGATTAATGTTATGGTTGGTCTGTTGAAGATCTGACTACCAATCTCCATGCGATTAGACTGAGAGATTGTATTTACTTTTATCTTCTGTGAGTCTCCTATATTATACCTATAGCACATCCAAATCACTCTTGTGCCTCTGCTTTACTGAAAAAAGGCAAGAAGGGGTAATATTATTAGCAGCTTGGCTTTGCTTCTTGGGTATCTTGGTTGCTAATTGCCAACACAGAAGTTTCCATTGATTCAGCTCTCACTGACCCTGTAGCAGTAGTAATAAAAAATCACTCCAGCTTCTCTCCGCCTGACTTAAGTTTTACGTGTTAAAATGTAATTAAAAGGGCATGAAACATAAAATATTAACACAGTCTTGTAGCTTCTGTTGCATTCAGGCCATGAGATCTATTATGAGAAATGGGGAACAGCATTTGGTGTTGCTAAATATTTGATTTTGCAGTCAGGGTATGTACATGCATAGAGCGTTGCATAATATATGGAGTCATTCGTAGATGTCACCATAAAATGGCACTTTAATATATTATCTGACATGCTGTCAGATATGCATTTTATGGAAGAATTAGGCAACCGCAGATATATAGCAAATAGGGAAGGGCAAAAATATGTTTTCTGAAAACTTACTCAGATTATTGAATTTCTTAAAGTTGAAATAAAAAAAAATGGTTGATGTTAAACTTAATACTGCATGTTTTCACATAATAGTCTTCACAGGGAAGACGACAATTAGCAAATTTCAGACCTTTCTGCTCTGACTGAAGTGAGGCTAATATCGGAATAATGGGGAGAGCTTTGAATCTCATCATAATTTTTGAAAGCATCATAGCATAACAGAGATAAAAGAAAAAGCTGAAGTCATAAAAATAAGTAGGAGTGAGTGTGTATCTGCGTGTGTGCCTGTATAAATAAAGACATGCATCTTCCCAAAGGATAAGCTTTCTCATTTTAGAGTAGTTTTGCTTAGGAAGCAAATTTGTGCTGAACAGACCTGAAACATTCAGTTGATGTGGTAGCTAAAATCCCGCAAATAGGAGAATCCTCCAGCCTTTGTCTGGTCTCCAAGGTGACAGCAACTTTTTTTATTCTGGATTTTTGTTGTCTTAGCCTCTTTGTCATTTTGAGTGTAGCCGGGGAGCTCTCACTGGAACTCGCTTCACAGCCAGACATGGGGAAATCTCTCACCTTTTCAAGGAAGGACAGAATCCGTGATTTCCAGGAGCAGTGTGACAAAATCCAGGAAACCACTTTTTAGTTCTGTCCATGCAAATTTCTATGGGTGTAATACCCTGCTCAGGACTGTCTGAACACAATTTCTCCGAGTTATCAGCCATTAAGGAAAGTCTTTTTGTCCAAAATTGGTTTCTGGCTCTGCTAGAGTCTTGATTTGTGATGGGTTTTTGAGTCCATTCTTCTGGAATTGAGCAAACAGAAGACTGAAGTTGAAAGTCAAAATAGTTAATTATACAGGAGAAATACTAGCATGCTTCTTAAAGAGGAATATCCTCAATAATATGGTTTAAGTTATAGTTTAGGGTTTTGGTTAGAAACCAGGCAAATGTCTGCCTATTTTTTCCTTTTAATTAATAATTTATATTCCAATGTATCTAAATGGGCAACTACTTGACTTCAGAAAGCCTGCCTGCAACTCCGTGTAAATTTCTTCTAATTAAAATTGATCTCTTTCTTCCCTGTTTCCCCCTCCTCCATGACCCCTCCCGTTTAATTTGAAGGGGTCTTGCACCTCAGAATAAGCCGGAGCTACAGAAGGTGATGGAGAAAAGGAAACGAGATCAAGTTATTAAACAACAAAAAGAAGAGGAAGCACAAAAGAAGAAATCAGACCTGGAAATCGAGCTACTGAAACGGCAGCAGAAACTGGAGCAGGTAAGATGGGGAATAACACAACCTTTACACACATACATCTGAGCTACTAGTCTGAGGCTCCATTTGTAGACAGGAGAGAAGCACCAGCTGTTTTTTGGCACGTTTTCTCTGATCAAATGTAGACATCTTTTTTAGGATGACTCGAATCACACTCTAAATTGCTGCTTTGTTGTCATTTACTGTACAGGAACCGCATATGAGGTCTTCTTTTGGTCAAATGAATCCTGCACCAGACAACAGGAGTGCGTGTGGAGCACTGACCTTATTTAACCATTGAAACTGTAGTGAATTAGTCAACTTTTGTAGTCTAACTATTAAGAGATGATCCACTAAGAATGGCTGTCAGACTGCAGGGCATCAAAACTAGATACTTAATGACTAAAAAAAATAGATTGATTCCTTCTCCTGGGTTATGTAAGAAAGTAGGTGACTTGAAAAAGATCTTTTTAGCCTTAAAACATTTCAACCCCATTGGCATTTTCAAAAGAGAGAAAAGACCCTCAGACCCTGCATATGGAGACGATGTGGAGTTGGAGTTTGTTGTGGTGAAGCTCAGTGCTCGGCACAGGGCCAGCCAAATCTTTGTGCCTCTCAAGGCGCTTCGCATACCTGCAAGGAAATACCCCTACAGTGAAAGAAGTCACTGTGCATCAAGCATTGCATTTATTTTTTAAATAATTGAATACTCTAAAACAGCATTTCCTGTTTTTCACAATGGAAGTCGATTAAGCTGAGTAATTACTCTTGAAAATGAGGTGTAATACAATCGTTATTGAGGTTTAGGGTTTATCACCTAATCATATGTTTATGATTATTTTTTTTTAATTAGGCTTAGAAATATTTTTGGAGGGAGAAATCTATTGTATTTCTAGGGCTATCATCTTGTCACTTTCCCTTTCTGCTCTTAAGGGCCCAGCTTCAAATGGTTCAGCTTGTGGGAAGATTTGATTTAAAACTGAGCCGTCTGAGGACATAAGTAGAATAGAAAATTCTGTTAGAAGGGGAAAAGCTTGCCCATTGCAAAGTCTTGTGACTTTGTAAACATCATAGGAACAACATTAATTGACAATGTGACTCATGGAGGAACGTTGTCATGATTTATTGTAACAAGGCATGTCCCTTGCTGGTGAACCAGAGACAAAGGAGAGATTATTTAGGTGAGCCGTGCGTGGTCCCCATTAATCAGGGAGACCTTGGTCTGTTAAAAAAACAAAACCTTTCAGGAGCTTTTGTTACTTTTCTAAAGGATTGTTTCTTTCTTTCTGCTGACTTATCTGTCTTCACTGAGGGTTGTTAAGCAATCTCTATTCTGTACATTGTGTTCTGTATGGACACTGTACAGCCTTGCTCCATAGAGCAGAGAGCTTCTAACCTCACATGGTTAGAAGTGCCTGCATAGGCAGAAGCTCCAAACAGGTTAAAAATGTCAGTGAATGGGCTCTCAAAAATCATAGAATCATAGAATCGTTTAGGTTGGAAAAGATTAAGATCATCTTAACCTAGCATTGCCAAGTCCACCACTAAACTACTAAACCATCTCCCTCATCACCACATCTACACATCTTTTAAATCCCTCCAGGGATGGTGACTCAAAGACAATAACAAAGGGCCAAGGAGGATTTTTATTTTTCGTACTGCTTTTTATGATAGACAAAACAGATATACCACAAGAGGCTCAAGTTAGATACAGAATTCCATACCTAGACACTCAGAAATACGTTCTAGGAGTGGAGTTGCTTGGTAGTAGCTGTTCACATGTGTCCTCCCACAACAGACACTTGTCCTTATCCTGTTGCAAAAGCCAGAGAAGGGAATTGTTTCTTCAATGAAGATGTCCAAGAATTTCTTCAAAAATGCTGCATCTTGTTCTCATTCTGGGCTTGCAGAGTTGTTGTCCATCTGGCAAAGGTGGACATTTGGAACTAGCTAGAGCCAAGGATTTGAAAAGATTTATTGTTTATGAGAACAAATACTCCCAAAGAAATGCAACTTTGTTTTCCATGAGAGAGAGAAAGGAAGCATTTTAAAGAGTCATTGAAACCTTTAGGTTTTTTTATCTTGTTTTTGATGAACTGTTTTATATGATTTTTTTTATATGTGATTCCTTTTTAAGCTGGAACTGGAGCAACAGAAGATACAGGAAGAGCAGGAAAATGCACCTGAATTTGTCAAAGTCAAGGGCAACTTGAGGAGGACGGTCCAGGAAGCAACAGAAGCACCAGACTCCTAGAGCCAGCACCTACTAAGACTTCCAGCTTTCCCGCAGAGAGAGGCTTTTGCAAGTTGTCTCAGATTTGCCCCTCAAGGTGGAAAATAACAGCATCAAGCTGACACTTCCTGAAAATGAGATTTTTTTAATTCCTGGGACAGGTGGATTAAAAAGACAGTACCGCTAACAGATCGACTTGCCAAATGCAGTCCTGACATCAATGGATAAGGAGTCTGTTTGTCAGTTCAGTGTCATGGACCAGGCTGATGTGCTTACTCAGAGATTTTAACCAGGGATACTAGAGAAACTCCTTCAGTGTTGCACTGCTTTATCTCTTGTGATCCTAGTTTAGTGGAGATACACAGATTATATTTTGCTTTAAAATAGAACAAAAATCCTCCTGTGGTACCTTGTGAAGCTTTGCTGTGCAGCTAGATTTCCTCCATCTAGACCTACAGCCCGTGTATATCCCACAATAATTTGTGCTTAGTTGGAATTTCTATCAAATATGGGAGGATATGAGCTATGTTGGTCACTACTGCCCATCCCCACTAGGATAGGCAGGTGTGGTCAAGATGAGAATGCTTAAAATTCACCAGCAGTGAAAAGATAAGCAGCCTTAAAGCCCATTTCTCCCTGTTTGGAATGTAGAATTTGGGCTATGAAAGAGCAGAAATCTGATGATCCTCTCAGCAGGGAGAATCCAGAAGCTGATTTATCTCTGTCCCTGAACTTACACCGTTGTGTAGAGGCCTGTGCAGTGCTACCTGTGAAATTACCTCTCAATGCAAAATGACCCATCTCCTACTTCTTTCATGTTTTGAAATCCTACTTTGCTGTTGTGGCCTTTCTCCTCCAAGGACATGCTGATCTTGAGTACAGTGTTAACACATTACTTGGTAGTGTTTAAACTCATTTGCTGGAACTGAAATCAGGGATCTGATCTGCTGTCAGGTCCTGCTCTTCGCTTGCCGGAACTTGTTGCAGTTCCTGCAACAGAGCAGCGTTTAAGCCAGACTAAACTGATTATTAGTATCTACTGAAATGGAAAGTTTTTCCCTAAAGTGAGGCATAAAATGAAATTAATTTTATCTCATCCTTCCTTTAGCCTCAAGGAAGGAGAAGGGAAATGTGTTACCACTGAGTCTTAAGGTCCAATTCTATCACCTTCTGCCTTTCCACAAGTTGCCCCTGTGACTTGCCATTAAATAAAATACTGCTCAGCTTGCAGAGGGATGGCAGAGTCTGATCCTTCATGCTTATGACTACTAGTTATCCCAGAAAGTCTGGGCTGAGGAGGAGGGAACAGATTACTGGTGTAGGATCATGGAATTGGATTCTAACCTGGTATGAACGGGTGCAGAGTTCTTATCTTCAGAATCTGGGGATAAAACCTCATCTTCCTTGGTTGGCGCTGTCCTAGCTCTCACTGAAGCTGTGTTCATCCCTATCAGCTGAGGATCTAATCCTAGTCTTTGCCTTGGGATGCTAAACAAAATAATTTCTACTTTGTAATTACATTGGACATAACTGTTTGAAAACACTTTTTATTAATATCAACAGTGGCGTGTTTGTATTGTAAAGGTGGTGGGGGAGGGTTTGTTGGCTTGTTTTTTTCAGTTCCTTTTGCCTTTCCTGTAAGTATTGGACATTTTAAACACAATTCCAGCATAGCACTTGGGACAAAATGTTCACAATTAGAAATGTTTCCTAGATACAGACTTCAATTTGTCAAGATCCAGGCATTTTTTATGAGGACATAATCAGATTGAGAGTAAATTGAATTGTGATAAGTGTATTGCCATTGATTTAGACTTTCAGTGTGACTCACGTCTAGAAGATTAAATGTGAAGATGGTCTGCCAGACTCTTCAGATTATGGACATACGAAAGACAAAGGCCAAATGTAAGACTCTTCCATGTATTTTTCTCAACAAAGGAACACCCCGAGTGCTGTGGGTTCTTCCCTCTCTCCTTCCCTTCGTCAGGAAGGAGAGGAGCTTCCTGGCAGCACCGTTACTCAAACACTTGCACTGATTGTTTCACGTTGTTGAGACAGCACCATGTACGAGCCTTCCATGCCACGCTCATGTTTTATCTTAGCTGCTCCCAGACTCTCAAACTTCATGCCTCTTGGTTTCCGCTCCACAATTAACCTTCTGCTAAGTATGGAAATGTCTAGAAGTTGGTGAGGAAACCCTCCTCTGGCTTGAGCAGACTCTTTCTTCTCAGCCTTTTCCCCTCAGCGAGCAGGGCAATCCTACCATGCCTGCACAGTGAAATGAAGTTGGTGTCATCCAAATGGCACCAATGTCGGTGGGGGATGAGGACCTCTCCTTGGCTTCAGTAGTGTGTTGGATTTGGCCCTTCAAGGCTGAAGGATTCTGCTTTCTCTCTGTGTTAGTGTGTGATTCAGGGTAGAGTTTTTTCTGTCTGAAACACAGGAGGCCAGAAAACTCCCTTGTACATACAGCGTGAAGTATTTTTTTTGTTTTCAGTTGGAATTAGTTCTCTGTGTGAACAGAACATCAACGTCTGTCTTACTGTCTTTGAATTCTGCTGACCCTTTAGTCTAGGAATCCCATCCGCCTTCATGTCCATTTGACAGGCAAAAGCTTGTCTTTGAAGTCAGGATTGGGCTAGAATGGGCAACCCTTCAACGGGTGATCCACTAGTCACACCACAAGTGTCCTGTGCGGCTACTCGAGTGAGAAACTGCTTGCCAGCGAGCATAAGCAATTCCTGATCTGCTCTTTAGCTATATGGGTTTTGAAGCAATCCTGCAAGTACTTCCGTGATTTGAAAATGGCTCACTTACCACTTTGTACTTTTTTAAAAATTCTTGCTTTTGATAGTATAGTAGTAGTAAATTTTTTAGCATTTTTTGTGGCTTTAACCTTCTGTTAATATCTGCACTTGTTTGAGTGTACATATATAAATATATATAAATATAAAAAGGGAGCCTTAATGGATTTGTTTTCATAATTTAATATTTTTTGTATTTGCTCTTGTATAATTGTTTTTAACTAAAGGTATTACAAGAATGAGGGTGGAATACTTAGAACCAAAGTTATGCTTAATAAAATCTACTACATGCTTGGCGTATGCGGTGGTGTCTGTCATGTCCTGCCGGAGGCTGCACTGAGATATACAGGTTATTTAAAATTCTGGTGGGCAGGGGCAAGATCAAGATCATGGTGACTTGTGGTTCCTTCAAATTGCATCCGAGTTTGTATGTGCAAAATTATTGGCAAACTAGTTGGAGAAAAATGCTTATAAATACTTGGGTGGGTGGGTGTCAGGAGGATGGAGCCAGTATTTTTTCAGTGGTGCCCAGTGACAGGACAAGAGGTAACAGGCACAAACTTGAACATAGAAAGTTCCACCTAAACATGAGGAGGAACTTCTTTACTTTGAGGGTGGAAGAGCCCTGGAACAGGCCACTCAGGGAGGTGGTGGGGTCTCCATCTCTGGAGACGTTCAAAACCTGCCTGGACATGTTCTGTCCAGTCTGCTCTGGGTGGACCTGCTTTGGTGGGGGGTTGGACTAGATGATCCCCAAAGGTCCCTTCCAACCCCTACGATTCTGTGATTTGTGAAATGATTTGCTGGGTTGGGGTCAGATTGCTCAGAGTAAAAATCCTGTCAACAGCAGACAGAGAAAATTAGCAGGGGGAGGAGCAGGGCTGGAAAAGAGGTGGTTCATTTATTCTCCACCAAGATCCTCAGCTCTTACTGGTAAGCCCTGGTCAGCTGGGGACAGGTGGTAATAGAGGGGGAGCTGGAGAGGAGCGCGGGGTGAAGCGAAGAGGGGGAGGAGGAGAAGAGCAGTGAATTCAGAACAGATGTCAGGAAATGCTTTTTTCCTTCAGAAACTGCTCGGCATGTGGAGCGGGCCCTGGCAGCGCTGCTGATGCAATGGCGCTGGACCTGCTCCAGGGGCTGTCAGACATGGGGGAGGTAAGAAAGAACAGAGTCAATAAGGGGTGGGTTTCTACGGCCTGATGGGGATACTGCCCTGCGCTCTCCTACCTCAAGCATCTCCAAATGTGGTTTGAATTATCCTTTGATATTTCCCTCCCGCTCCAGAAAGAAAACAGTGAGGACACGTGATGGGCTTTTGTAGCATGTCCAGCGGAAAAGATGATCTTCCTTTTTTCTGCTTTTTTGGATTCCGTTGAGCTAATCCGATTTGTCATGTGGCTTCACAAGCACGGGTCTACTGGGGGCTTTGCTTGTGCTCCCGTGGCCGTAGGCAGGTGGATTGTGTCATTCCACTATGTGGAAAGAAGTACCCTTAGCTGCTGTTACAGGATGTGTGGATGGTGTTCATAACTGAAAATAGCTGATGCAACTGGTCACCACAAGTGCCACTTTAGAAAAGACCAGTCTCGATGGGACTTTGAGCCACCTGTTGTAGTGGGAAGTGTACCTGCCCATGGCAGGGGGTTTGGATCTAGATGATCTTGAAGGTCCCTTTCAACCCAAACCATTCTGTAATTAAAACAACTGAGTGATGACTCTCCTTGGAAGTATTGACTCTCAAGGAAGTATTTAGTGGTGGTAACAGCACAGACAACCTGATTCCCACTCGGCAGCCCATCTTCTGGCATTGCTTTAGACCTAGGTAAAGACTTCACTGGTTCCACCACGCTGCCTGCATGGGCTCTCTGAGGTTTGACAGGGACTACTGGGTTTTTTTTTTTGCTGGACCTCAGATAGGTGCGTTTGAGCTAATCATCTGCTTTTCATATATATCAGAGCAGAGAAATCAGCCCTGTGGAGTGTAGTCTCCTGCCTTTCTTTGGCTGCAAAGGAGACTCCTGATCTGGGGAAAATGTCATCTGCATGGCAAGGACTCTGAAGCTGGGCAGTTCAAATGCCACCTCTAAACCTCCATAGTGCCTCCATGTGCCAGCAATGTGCCCTCGTTGCCAAGAGGGCCAATGAGATCCTGGGCTGCATAGGGGCAAGTGCAGCCAGCAGGTCGATGGAGGTCATTCTCCCCTTCTACTCTGCACTGGTGAGGCCACAACTGGAATACTACATCCAGTTCTGGGCTGTCCAGTTCAAGAGGGACAGGTAACTACTGGAGAGAGTCCAGTGTAGGGCAACCAAGCTGATTAAGGGATTGGAGCACCTTCCTTATGAGGAAAGGCTCAAGGAGCTGGGGCTCTTTAGCCTCAATAAAACTGAGGGGAGACCTAATCTATGTTTACAAGTACCTAAAGGGTGGGTTGAAGGATGTTGGGGCCGGACTCCTTTCAGTGGTTTCCAGCAATAGGACAAGGGGCAACGGGCACAAGCTGGAACATGGGAAGTTCCATTCAAATGAACGAGGAAGAACTTCTTTACAGTGATGGTGACAGAGACCTGGAACAGGCTGCCAAGAGAGGTCGTGGAGTCCCCTTCTCTGGAGATCTTCAAGATCCGCCTGGATGCCGTCCTGAGTGATGTGCTCTGGGCAATCCTGCTTTGACAGGGGAGTTGAACTAGATGATCTCTAGGGGTCCCTTCCAACTCTTGTCAAATCTGTGAATCCGTGAAACCACCCATTCTTTTTCATGGAGCTTTGGCCTCCAGGAAAGATGAGGCACCTGGATGAGGCTTTCAGCAACCTGGTGTGGTGGGAGGTGTCCCTGCCCATGGCAGGGGGGGGTTGGAACTCGATGGTCTTTAAGGTCCCTTCCAACCTAAACTATTCTATGATTCTGTGATACCTTTAGCAAATTTGGCCCTTAAAAAGAGCCTGTCTCTCCACTGTGCTCACTGAGTGGTGCTTCATGCCATGGGATCATCAGCTGAACCCCCAGAGAGCTGGGTGGACATGTGGCCTTTACAGGGGGCTGGGGAGAAGGGACCTGCCCCAGGTTGAGGGAGGTGGCATCTCCACAGTGGTTGTGAGGGAAGGAGGAGGACGTAAAGCACTGGAGTAGGGGCTCCAAGAGCCAGAATCACCCGCTACGGCTGTAACACTTAATTATCTGGCTAATCATTTTCGGAATTAACTTCTATTATGTGCCCAAGTCTAATCTCTCTGGCGGATGGCGTGAGCAATTTAACACAGATTGAGGTTGGCACCGGGAAGCTTCAGCCTGATTAGGTGGGAAGAAGAAACGTACTTCTTTCCCTTCCGCTCTTCGGAAACAAATCTTTCCTAATGCAGATGAGGTGCCAAGCCTGCTTCATTGTGCTGGAAAATTAAAAGAGCACCCAGTAAGAAGAAGCCCTCAGCGGGGTTCATTCGAGGTAGGTGTCGCTGGGTGTGGAAAGGCAGAGGGAGCTCCCCCATGGGGCCCTGAATCCCACCGGATCTGGACTCGTTGGTAAATGGAGCCTCGACAGGTCCCTTCATGGCTGCAGTGCTGGACCCTAACGAGTCATTTTCCCCGACGCCACGGTCTCGGCACTTGCCTTCAGCCAGTTCTATTCCTGCGCCGGTCGTTGGGGTGAATTGTCTTCTGTGCAGTTTCAGGGAACCCCCGTCCCGAGCTGAGCTCAGGTGCTGCTGTAAAAAAGTGGCTTTTTTGGGAATTTGCTGAGCACAGCGGTCCCTATGCTTCGCAGCGGCTGGTTTGTTGGGGAAGTTTTCCTCTCATTCCTAATACAAATTGAATTAACTCATTAAGTACCAAGGAGTAAATTCCCTTTGGAACACAGATCTTGCATTTAGATGTGGTGTTGGGGGATATGGTGTAGGGAAGAACTTTGTAGAGTAGGGTAGGTGGTTGGATTTGACGATCCCAAGGGTCTTTTCCAGCCTAGATGATTCTATGATTTTTTGTTTTCTTGCATTTGTTTTCTTATTGTAAGGGAGTTGCTTCTGTTTTACATCAAGAACTCTGTTGCCTGTGTATCAGGAGCTGGTGCTGACACCCAGAGCAGGGGGGAACTGAGACTCCCGTCAGCTTCCACAGGCCCCTCTGTGGGCAGACCCGCTCCGTCCTGATGCTGAAGAGCAGGGATTGCCACCTGGGGAGGTGCCAAAAAGGGAGGGGTAGAGAGTGGGAAGGTGAGTCCCTGGCAGATGGAAGATTTCCACCCTCTTCCCCAGGGTTAGACAGCAAGTCTGAGGGTGGTGCACAGCCTGTGTTCTACCAAATGTCTTCCCCCAACACCCCCCGAAGCATCACTGTGCTTTTGATTTCTTTTCTATTGTTGCCTTGCACCCAAGCGTTTACTGCCCATTCAGGCATCATCCCTGCCCTTGGATGATTTCCCAGGACTGGTTTGTAAGGAAAGGCATTTAATTAGCGAGGAATCCTTGGGATGGATCCTAAAGTGGGTGTTTGAGGCTGACGGCTGTGCAAAGGGATGGGAAATCCAGCCCAAACTCTTGGCACATGGGGAGTGGAAAGGAGATATACTCTGCAGGGGTAAAATTTCAGAGTGGGTGTCTGATAGAGCATCAACGAGCAACCTCTGTAGTTGTATCTAAGGTTTTATTTCAGAGCCCCACTTAAAAAAGCAGGACCATGTTGAGGATGGAAGAATCATAGAATGGTTTAGAATGGAAGGGACCTTAAAGGCCATCTGGTTCCAACCCCCTGCCCTGGGCAGGGACACCTCCCACCAGACCAGGTTGCTCAAAGCCCCATCCAGCCTGGCCTTG
>JAOTQQ010000001.1:7949996-8014060 GCA_026546715.1 Gallinago undulata | reverse complement strand
GGCCTTGAACCCCTCCAGGGATGGGGCATCCACGACTTCCCTGGGCAACCTGTTCCAGTGCCTCACCACCCTCACAGTAAAGAATTTCTTCTAAGATCTAATCAAAATCTCCCTTCTTTCAGTTTAAAACTTCTCCCTCATCCTATGGCTCCACTCCCTGACAAAGAGTCTTTCCCCATCTCTCCTGTAGTCCCCTTTAGGTACCGGAAGGCTGCTATAAGGTCTCCCGAGAACCTTCTCCAGGCTGAACAACCCCAACTCTCTCAGCCTGTCTTCACAGGAGAAGGAGAGGTGCTCCAGCCTCTGATCATCTCTGTGGCCTCCTCTGGACTCACTCCAACAGATCCATGTCCTTCTTATGCTGAGGGCCCCAGAGCTGGATGCAGCACTGCAGGTAGGGTCTCACCAGAGCCAGGTAGAGGGGCAGAATCTCCTCCCTGGGCCTGCTGGCACTTCTCTTGGTGCAGCCCAGGGTGCAGTTGCCTTTCTGGGCTGTGAGAGCACGTTGCCAGTTCATGTTGAGCTTCTCATCAACCAGCACCCCCAAGCCCTTCTCCTCAGGGCTGCTCTCAATCCCTTCTCCCCCAAGCCCGCATTTGTGTTTGGGATTTCCCAAACCCAGGTGCAGGACCTTGCACTTGGGTCTGGCGGAACCTCATGAGCTTGGCACGGGGCCACCTCTCCAGCCTGTCAAGAAGTATATACATCCCGTGATTAGCAAGAAGGCTAAAATCCATCGAGGCAATCCCTGGGAAAAGTCGAATTGCCCCCCTTAAAGCCATAAAAAAGCCTCTTTAGAATGGCGCACGCGCTGCTGCCATCTCCTGGGCAGGGGACGGTATTGCCGAAAGGGTCCGTGGTTTTTTGTGATTTCTGGTATTTAAACACTACAAAATTCATTTGGGTGGTCGCTGGCTGGAGGCAGATTCCATCTGAATCCTTCCTCCAAAAACACCCCCAAATTTGGAAGTCTCTGCTAATGTCCAATTTCAGGAATAAATCAGGGATTGACTGAGGAATTGATCACGGATCGGTAGAAAAAGAACCTCGGGATTGCCCTAATCAAGAATAGCAGCGTGGGTCTGTGGGACACTGTATCATGTTTTGGTGCACGGGACCAAATGGTTCCAAACCTGTCATCTACATGAAGAGGTGACCATCCAATGCTTTGCTGTCAGATCAGACGGATACTTCCTAGATTAGTGAGAAAATAAGACCCCCCAGACCAAGGGAAGACAAAGATGCTCTTAAGAAATTTTGACTATATTTCCTCTGAAGGCCCTTGAAATGGCAGGTGGAAAACCAAGATCTGTGGTATGTAATTGTTTGGATGGTCTTTCTCCAGATGAGAATCCTTAGAATGGTGCTTTCTGCAGAGAAAGTGGGTGATGCAGGACCAATGGCGTCAAGGTCATCTGCTGCTGAGCTTTCTTCCATCTCACTGTCAGTAACAGTTCCACTGCACTGAGACTTCATGCTAAAAAGCCTTGAATGTGTTTCAAGGTCTCATTAATTCCAGAGATGGGTTCACAAGGGTTTTTTTTGGTGTCTCAGTTTCTGTTAAAAGGCACACTCTGGTTTGCCATAGCCAGGTCTGTGGTGGCTGTTGTGGAGTCTCCAGGGCCGTTTTACACTGACAGATCACTGCAGAGACCCAAGGTGTTATTGGGGTGTTTTGGACGTGTGAGAAGCCCAAGCGTGCCAGGGTTGTGGCTGGGACAGCCTTCTCCAGCTGCTGGTCCTTTACCCTAAATGGCAACAGCAACTGTGCTGTTGTCCTCCTGGGTCATTGCAAAGGGTTTTCATACTGCTGCACTTCCAGCAAGGAGCACAATGTCTCTGTGCTCCCTCTCCTCTGCCCCATTCCCACTGGCCACCCCCCCACCAGCTGTGGTGGTTGTCCTGCTGCCACTGTGGAGAGCATTGCTGTGCTCTGTGCGGCCTAGCAGCCCTTCCCAGCAGAACAGGGACCCTGGCCAGTCCCTCATTCTGCTCTGGGGAAGGGGTGCAATGGGACACCATCTGAATGCAGGTGAGGAGAATCCTCCTTTCCTGCCTATCCTGCTCATAGAATCATATGGGATTGGAAGGGACCTCTCGAGATCATCTAGTCCAACCCCCATGACAAAGCAGGTCCACCTAGAGCAGGTTGCACAGGAACTTGTCCAGGTGGGTTTTGAATGTCTCCAGAGAAGGAGACATTCTTCACCCCCTTCCTAGGGAGGTGGTGACCTCCCTAGGCAGCCTGTTCCAGTGCTCTGCCACCCTCAAAGTAAAGAAGTTCCTACTTATGTTTAGGTGGAACTTCTTACGTACAAGTTTGTGCCCATTTCCTCTTGTCCTGTCACTGGGCACCAATGAAAAAAGACCAGCCCCATCCTCCTGACACCAACCATTTAAGTATTTGTATGCATTGATTAGATCCCCCCTAAGTCTTCTCAAGACTTCTCATCCCTCTGCAGTTTCCATCCTGGTCTCCTGGCTTTCAACTTCTCCCTCTTCACCAGCTCAAAATCCTCCCCCCGCCCCTTCCAAGGCTTTGCTTTCTAAAAAAGAAAATTCCCCATTTTCCGTCCTCGCACTCCATCCTCTGGGCTGACAGCAGACTCCTCCTGTTGCTATAACAACCAGCAGCAGCCCGGCCAAATCGGCCAGACCCTGCCACAGCTCCCTGTCTGCATCCAAATCCCCTCCCCATGTGCGAACGCGCTCCCTTCCTCCTCCACTCTTCGCCATCTGCCTACGAGGGGGAGATTGTGCCGTTCCAGGGGGGGTCCTGCCAGCCCCCTGCACCCCTCCATGCGCCTGCTTCCCCCTCTGTGCCACACTCTGCACCCCCCGGCAGGGCCACACGCATCATGTGGACCATGTCTACTGTCCCACAGGCCCTCAGAGGCAAACCACCACTGTGAAACCCACGCAGGTTAAATTATAAATACCTTAAAATGGGAGAATTTCTCGAAAAAGATGTGTCCAGGGCCGTGTCCTGCTCTGCTCTGAAAGCTGGAAGGAACGTCGAGCACAAAAGTGTAGAAAAAAAAAATATATTATAAAGCAACGTCACTGAGTGTCCCTGCCCTGCGGTCTGAGCCTCAAGTCCAGCCCGTGGAGTATCTGCTGGTGCTGGGAAAAGCCCCCCCCATTACTGCAGGAAGGGTGATGTGGCCAGATCTTGCTGTTCCCGTGGGGAACACAAAAACCAGCCCTGCCACCCTGGAGCTCCTGAGGGCCCCTGCTAAACCCAGCAGCAAGCAGATATTAGCAGTGGTTTTTCCACCCCGGATCATGAGCTCCACTTAAAAGACCTTTGTCCAAGGCTTTTTGGGGGCTTACAGCAGCAGCAGGAAGATGCTGGTGAGAAACATCGAATTCCTCTCCAACAGGGAAAGCAAAGAACTGAACTCCTCTTCCCTGCTGAGCTCCAGCTCTGCTGCCCTTTTCTTGGACAGGCTGCTGCTCCTGGGGCTCATCATGAGGACTTCTGGTTGCCGTGCTGAAAGAAGATCTAGGACAACCTCCTGGGCTAACGCCAGACCAACAGGACATCAGGAACCACACCGTGTCCTCTGCCATCTCATCACCTCAGGATATCAAAGCTCTCCAGCTGTCATTTTACCTGTAGCATTTTCTACAGCATCCTCCAGCTCAGGGGAAATCTGGGGGTTGCACAAAACCAACATTAAATCACATATTGTCCTCTGGTGGGCTAGTGAGCTTCGGGAGCTGCTCCACTCCAGCCCTGCTTGTGTTTGTATGAAGAGCAAGGTGCCGAGACATGGCCAAAGAGACCTGCTGAGAGTTTGTTCCCAGTAAGCGTGCATTTTTAAGTTCTCCAGTCCCTTTATGTTTGTATCTCATCCTCACTAACAGCAGTGATACCACTTCAAAACCAGCAAATGACAAAGCAAACTGGAATCCTCATGGCAGTTTCTGCTCCTTTTAGCGATGAACTGGGTTTGCAGCTTTCCTGCAGCTGGAACTGCATATCAGCTACTGAGATTTGTGGTGGTTTTGTGGCTTCAACCACAATATAAATTTACTTCATTATCTAGGTAGTTTTGGATTAAAGAACTGTTTTTCCAGTTCATCTTGGATTACTGATTTCAAGGAGTTGCTTATTCCAAAGCTTCTTCTTTCTCTTCTCTTCTCTTCTCTTCTCTTCTCTTCTCTTCTCTTCTCTTCTCTTCTCTTCTCTTCTCTTCTCTTCTCTTCTCCTTTTAGGTGCAAAGTGCTTTTGGCTCAGCTTTTCACACAGCCTGGTTTTGATAACTGGGAAAGGGCTCAAGACAAATTTGAGAAGCTACTGCCACTCTTCCTTCAGGAGGAAGCTTATGTTCCTCCTGTGACCACAGGGGATGGTGCCCCTTTGTGCTGAGTTTGCTGCCCTCCAAGGAAGAAGTGAGGATACCTTTAATGAAGCTGGTAAGTGCTATGGGTTCTCTTGCCAAATAGAGGTTTGCTCCCTAAAGTGGAGACCCTCGGCTGCTCTTTTTTACTGCAGGCTCAGAGGTGTGCTCTATGCCTCTCAGCAAGCTCAGCTGAAAGCCATGGCAGGACCAGGCTTTGCCATCCTGATAGCAGGAAGCTGGCCTAGATTTTCTAGCCCTTAGTTTGGCTGATCATCCAACCTGCTGCTTCCCAGTCAAATCTACAGCTCCATTTGTGCTGGCCTGTCTTCTCCAGTGGTGGGATGCCGCCCTCCCAGAGCCAGAGGCAAGAGCAGCTGGCCAAGGAGTGACATGATCTGCTACACAGAAGATATCCCTTGATCCAAGTTGACTGACCCACTGAAATGCCTACCATGTTCAGCTGACCTGGTTGGTTACCCCATGGAGGGGTTGCACCTGTGGGGAGGCAGGGACAGGTCAGGTGACACAATCTGACCAATAGAGTCAGTTCCATCTGCCATGTCAGTATAAAAGATGAGGGACCAAAGCCCTTCAAGGGCTCTTCTTCAGTGGATGGCTCTTCTTCAATGAAGAGGAGGAGCCTGTGGGTTCATCTGCTGTTGGTCCACATCAGTGTGTTCCCGAATCCAGTTCCCGTTCATCACTGAGTCCAGTCTGGAACTTCCCCGGTGCCTGCTGGTGACATCTCCATGGGAGCTTGATACAGTTCTGTATGTATTTATAGATATATTTATCTATTTCAGTATTTTCTTTTTATTATAAATATTTCATTAAAATAGATTAATTTCTCTTAAATTTGTAAATGTCTTTACCTCTCTTCTTCCTCTCTCTGGAGTGAGAGGTGGGGCAGAGCATCTGGTATCTTGTTATTGGCCAACCCTGCCCAAACCATGACGATGATCCTTCTTCCAGCTATGACCGATTATTGCGTTTCACCTCTTGTGGAGGAGGGAAAGAGCACCAAATTCAGTTCAGGAATGTCTCAGCTGATGTTTAAGTTCAGAAATACTCGCATCGGGGGCCGTGGGAGCATCAGTGTTTTCCAGAAGTTGCTAGGAGTGGTGCTGGAGATGTTTGCAGATGGTGCTCAGCCCACGTGTAGCTTCAGCTCTTCTCCGTGGTGTTTAAATGTGGTTTGCATCTGCAGCTGTACGAACACGGGTGCAATGTGGGGTTTCGTGCCTGCGCCAGGGGAACGCTGCCTCAAGAGAATCCAATAAGGAAAACAAAGTAGAGGCTGCTCTTTGGATCGTCTTGTATTTGTAGTTTGTTCTTTTCCTTTGTGCTGAAAAAAAAAAAAAAATCTTTAATGAGTGGCTTTGTGTCATAATGGCCACTTTGACAGTTTCTTCTGTTACATAAAAAGGACCACTGAATTTTTATTGTAAGGTTTCTGGTTTGTGTGGAGGTCTGGGGAAACACGGCGTTAAGCCTCACACAAAGTTGTTAAGAATCCTGCAAACCTACAAATGTCATGTTGTCACAAAGTTCGTTGTTTTAATCGCTTGTTGCTGTACCAAGTAATATTGTGTCCTACGTATTTTACTATTTTTAGATCTTATCTTTCAGCCAGTTCCTTATGCAGCTGTTTTATTTTCCCTCAGTTCCCTGTGCTCTGTTTTGGTTGCATCCCCCTCCTTAGATGATTTTATTTTTTTTTTCTCTGTATGTTACCTGGAGCATCAGTCACTGTGAATGCAAAGATGCACAGGCCATCTCCAAATAATGAACGTAGCCTCCTCGTATTGTCCCTTATTGCTCTTACATGAAATCACTGGAGAGAGGAAGCCTGATCCCATGGCCTGAACGGGGAACAGAGAGCCAAGAAGCTCCTGGGTTTTATTCTTGGCAGTCTTTTAGCTTGCTGTGTGGTCCCGGTCTCCTCCTTGAGGCTCTGATTCAGCCAACCATTGCAGCTCTTTGCTCCTGTTGAGACTCTGAGCAGCCCACTGAGTTCAGCTGGAAGCCAACAGACTAAATGCTTTTGTGTTTGGGTCTTAGTCTTCTGGAATCAAGTGTTCTGCTGTCAAAATGTTGTGTATATCACGCACCCAGAATTAAAAAAAAAATATATATATGAATGTGCATGAAAAATGGAGGTGACTATGCTTGCACCTGGGTTTCTCATTACCGTTTGTAATAGTTTAGAAGGCAAAAATTAATAAGGTGTAATTAAAACAAAAATGCAGCGTGAGAACACAAGTCCATAGCACTAATTAAGCTGACGTCTCGTCTGCAGCAAGGAGAAGATAGATGCCATTCTGGCTGATGGATTTTTCATGTAGGTGTGGACCTGCAGAGTAATCATCTGTTCTTTCACCCTAAGTTCAAAACCCAAAGAGATTCTGGTGTGGTGTGGAGTGGGTGCTTCAGGGAGTGGGCAGCAAAAAGCAGGTTATCACATAGGTCCCACAGGACACAGGTCCCAGCTGCTCCTGGGGTCCTTCCTAAACCTGTGCAAAGGGTTCCTCAAGGAAACTTGAGACTTGTTCCTGCACCCAGACCTTTTCCTTCTGCCTCACTCTTCACCTGGAAAGAAAAATGAGCTGCCCTCAGGTATGATGATTTAAAGCTGGTCATGGTGATTTAGGGATGGAAATCCCTTTACTTTTTAACACGATTTTTCTGCCTCTTAAGTGGCACTTTGAAAGTGTATTCCCAGGTGATTAAAATTGATGAGTTAGACTAGAGGAAAGAAAATGGTGTTCAATATTCTCTACTTTCTGAGCTTTGGAAAGTTGCCTGGAAATACTTCTAAATTTCAGAAGCTTACTGAGAAAAATAAATATGTAAAACTGAAAAGCAAGAGGAGAGTTCAAGTGACATGGGTTATTTCTGTACCTAGCTAATGAAAATCAAATAAATACACTTGTTCTTAAGCTGTGTTTTCTCTCTGGTAAATCAAATCATAACATGACACTAAGTGAGATACGTATCATTCCCTCCCCATCTTTTGGAGGGGCCAGAGTGAGACCTATAGTCAACAACCTCAACCGGTCCTGCAGTCCTTCCTGTGGGCATCATCTTGACTTACCCCGTCCCTGGGTATATCAGGCAATTTTGACCAGTTGCCGTTGTCTGCTCAGCTTCTCATTGGACTATGTTTGTGTTTCTGCTGCTGGTCTCTGCCCCTTGCTCCTGATCAGCTCACACAACTCTCCTCTGCCCTTCCTGGTGTCTTTTTCAGCTCCTGTGTGGTAGGGTGGCTTCCTGGCTGTCAGCTTGGCCGTTGGTCATAGGTTTGTGGAATAATTCAGGATGGAAGGTGCTTCCACTGCTGCTGTGGCGGTACCAGCCCTTGGGCTTACTGGTAGAGGTATGGCCATGGGGCTTTCTCTGGGGCACGGCCTGAGGAGCAACAGCAGCAGGAGGTGGCATGGTCTTCAAAGCAGAAAGCAACTCAAAAGTGTCTGCAGACAGTGGATGCTGATGTCTTGGAATTGCAGAGGTGCTTAATGATGGGAAAGAGTGGACGCTCACTCCAGTGGACAGCTGTGGAGTCAAAGCGGCATGGCATCTTCTGTGTCTGGAGCCAGACCCAAGGATCCATGCCCTCACAGCTTCCCAGCCTCTTCAGGACCAGCGAGGACCAAACCTCCCTCCCCTGGCTGAGGTGACAGGGTAAGGCTGAGCTTGGGCTCTGTCCCTGGAGAGCTGGGGTGGGGGCTGTCAGTGTAGCTGGCACAGGATGAAGGGGAGGAAGGTGCTGCTGGTCCATCACGCTGTGACTTGGCAGAGCTGCAGTAGTGGCGTTACATTGACTTTGGTTTTTTAACCTGTGAAGCTCTGGTCCGTTATGACAGGAACATTGCGTTATTACTGCAGCTACAACCTGAACAGGACATGACATCTTTGCAAGGAGTTCTAGAGAGTTAATAGATATAAAATATCTTATGTCAGTATTATAATAATACAGATATTTTAATGTAAAATGTTAAATTTATAACATGACCAAGGGTTTATCCTCTGATAGGTGACATCTCCAGCCGTATGGAGGGCTGATGATGTGGAGCATGATGAATAGTCAAATGAGCTGCGGGGGACAGCCACAGGCAGACAAGCCATAAATTTAAGCTCTTTATTCTCTGCTGAGACCAACCTACAGTGATTATATGAAAACGTGATGTAGGTGCATCTTCCACCTGAAAAGGAGGGTTTGACAACACTAAGATTTCCCTGCACAGAACCTCTGTTTTTCCTGCCAGAGGTGCATTACAACAGACACAAACATTAACATTTTCTGCTTCGCGAGGCAACTGCTGGATGGGGAATTTTTCACCCAATAGTGTGGAAACAAAACAAAACAAGTTTGACAGAGGCAGAGCCTGAATGGCATGTATCAATAATCAAAGGCACCAGCCTGCATCTGGGGTTTACAAGATGCTGTCGCACACCGAAATTTTTCCAAACAGCTGCCTTGAAGTTTGAATTCTTGAGCTTCCAGCTTTCTCAAGGCCCAAAGGCACTAAAAATGTCCAAACAGAATTTTAAATAAAGCTCTTTCTGGAGAGGAAAATTAAAAAAATGAAGACTTTGCGCCTGTAAGGGAGAAAAAGAGCTGAACATGCGGGTACTCTGTTGCGTTAGACCCTTGAACATGGTGCTGTCACTTCCAGTGGCCTGGTCTTGGGGTGGCTAACAGCAATGATGGTCAACTTTATTTTGAGGGAGGCTTCCAGAAACTAGAAATCCTTCCTAAAGTGTAATGGGTTTTTGTTTTTTGTTGGTTTGTGGTGTTTTTTTTTTTTTTTTTTCCCCCCTGAAGCAATAAAACCAAGTCTGGAGGAAGGGCTCCCTGTGGGGTTAGTCAGTGGAGCAGTTCCTGCCACGCTAGTAGAGCGTGGGCATCTGGCACTGGGCAGAAGATCCAACCCGAGGAGCTGGCAGTCTGTCTGAATTCAGAAACAATTAGAGAATTTGAAAGGCTCTGCAACGTTGGACATGAAAGCTCTTGCTTAGTTATGCAAATCTCAGTCCTGATGTGAACGGCCAAATTGCAATTTGTTAGTGGCCTGGGCCTTTAATTCCTATTGAAATTGCTGGAGCATGAGTATGCATCTAACATCACTACCAGGAAGACACTTAACCCTGGGAAAGGCCACCTGTATCTGTCTTTGGAGAGATGCAGTCAAGTAAGGGTCCTCAGTTGGGTTTGGCCCCTGCGAATTTCTCAAGACACCTTTCTCTTTCCGTTGACCAGACAATGGGTTTGGATACTTTAGGAGGGTTTCTCATTAGCAGCAAATCAGTAATGCCTAATTTTGTACATCTGGCACGTACTGTTTGTTTCTGGATGGAGGCTTAAAGGATGTGCTTATGGTGAAGTGACTTCAAGGGAAATGTATAAAACATCCCAGGGTAGTCCTGCACCATTGAAACGAGGTTAGATGGAGCTCACTGCAGGTGATACTCTTGACTACATGCAAACTTTGAGTAGGGAAAACAAAAGTCCAAGGCATTTAGAAAGGAAAAACTTGTCCACAACAAGGAATTACAGGTAACCAGGTGGTGCCTAAAAGTGAATTTTGCAGAGAAACTCTCGTGTTTCAGCACACTAAGACATTGAACAACAATTTCAAGATTTTGTTTTTCCCCTGAGTTTCTGGTTCAGTGATGGCCTTACAAATAGGTAAAAAGAACGAGGGGAAAAATGAAGGGAAGAGGAGAAACATCTGCTGCCACCTCAAAGAACTCCAGGTTTGAGTAGCTCCTTATGTACTGTCACATATGCATTTTGATCCCTGACAAATAAAAGAGCATGTGCCCTTGGGGAAAAAATGTAAGGAATTGTTTTCCAGGAAAACCCTTTTAGGAATGATTTGCATGCTAGAGGGGGGAAGTAATCTCAGCTGTGCAATTCCTATGGTATTTCAAAAATGACTCGAGATGTACCTGTGCTCTAATGACTCCCAGGGCTATAAAGCAGAGTGAAAGGAATAAGGGATGAGCCTGAGAATGTTCCTTTGGGAAATTCATTGTCCTGTGATGAGCAAGAAGTCTTTAACCCCTGAAAATGCCTCCTACAGACTGCAGGTGTGAAAAATATTCCCTGGACAGGAGTTCTCATGTGAGAGCAAACAATAAATGGGACCATATTGCACCTCACATTGTTACAGAAGACTGGTCTAATTGCTACTGAATATAATTTCCTTCTGGCCTGGGATTAAAAATTACTTAAATCTGAGCAGATGATCCCACTGGGTATTCCCCAGCATTGGTGAGGAGATGCCAGTGATATTTTATACCTCTCTCCCTGCATCTCACGTCCAAGGGAGAGGGAAGAACCAGCCACTGCCTTCCAGCTGCCCTTGCCTGGGATTCAGTCCTTCCAGGCTGGCACAGGCTGCCTTGGGGTACAACAGGGACCAGCAAGCAGCTCTTCTTAATTCTTGTGCCAGAAATAGCAAAATCAAGGCCCTGAATGTATTGGTACCAAACGTTCAAAAAGTCGAATGAGAATTACAAAACTCCCAAAACAAGCCTTAAAAAAATTAGCTTGAAAACCACTCTGTGGGCTCATTGTATTTTCTACCTGCAATTTGTCTACAGCTTTGGGGGGCAGAAGCTTATGTTTTAAAGTGATAGATAAGCTGTCCACGCAATCATGTAAGGTCAGGAGGCAGGACTATTAGCAAATATGACAAATCTTTCTAAATAACAAAGTATATATCAGTCATTTACCTGCAGCCCTCAATCTTGTAGTGCTGTTGGTGGAAAAACTGGGAGAAGCATCTCTGGAGAGCTTTTGTCCATACTGCTGCTTTTCCAGGGAGCTCCTGATATTTCATTCCTTTGTGCTTCACCGTGGTGGTATCTGAACAACTTCTCACTGAGCCTAAAGCACATGAGTAAGATCTGTCAAAACCAATTACAGCTTTACTGCTGCTGAGACTCTGTAATGTCAGTTCTTCTTACATTTAGCTTCTCAATAGCCCCACTCTGAATTCAGATGTTTGCTGTAATTTAATAAAATACTCTAACAAATATATTTGTGTCAAACAGAAGTGTCCTCAGTGGTAAGTAATAAAACACTTAATCCAGCTGCAGAAGCATGAAGTGTAATATTTCCTGTAATCATTTCCTTTTCTGTGTAGCAAGATGACCTTAAAATCTCACAGAATGCATCAAGCTCCAGTGCTGGAACAGTTCTGATTTACTCTTCATCACCTAACAAGCTTTTTGGTTTTTTTTTTTTCCTTCTTCTCTGGTCTCCAGTCTGAAAGGAGAAGGTATAAAAGAATAAGTAACGTGTCTATCGCAGCACTGAGCGATCTCAGCTACACATTGCTCAGGTTGTTTTAAGTAATTTAACACAAGTTTCTTTTTCCTTGTTTGGATTAGTTTAAGTGCCAAAAAGTCTGGAAAGACAATTTTTAAAATTGTTCTCATTTGGAAAGAGTATATTTTGCTTTGAATTTTAATTCAGTGAGGAAATAAATGTAGTCTTAGGGAAGAGTGCAAGAATCCCTTTCTTCCTACTGCATTTTTTCCCACTTCTTTTGCTTTTATCCCAAATTATTGCAGAATATCTATTAACTACTGGGACATAAAGCAGAGGACCGCTTTATGTTTCACCCTACAGCTTGTTGGAAAGACTGGAAGGGGTTTGGGTGGCTGCCCCCAGAACTTCGGATTGGTAGCAAGTAGGTGATTTTTTCCTCCCTGGGGCTTTTGCACACGAGAAAAATTTTAATTAGGAGCTGCAAATACTAAGTACACCAGGGTACAGTGAAGTGCACCACAGAAAGGTGTGAACGTCCAAACACAGCTGCTCCAACTCGTAGTAGTTGAGGTAGTAGTTGACTGCTACCAAGAGAGGGGGCCGTACAGCGTTCTCTCATGGTTTATTTCTTTGTCTGGTGCATAGGAATTTATTTTCTTTCTGTGCTGTGGCAGATCTTCTCCCAGGTCCCTGCTTATTTACAGGACTATTTAAAATACATATCTTTAAAGAGCAAAAAATCAGTGTAAGAAAAAAACCCAACAACCCACAAACCCAGAGGGGGATACATTGAGTAGCTAAACTCCAAAGCCATTCCTTCCCTGCTGCCTTCTGTGTCTATACATTTCTCAGTTATGAATCATAGAATGGTTGGATTGGAAGGGACCTTAAAGATCATCTGGTTCCAACCCTCCTGCCGTGGGCAGGGATAGCTCCCACTAGACCCAGTTGCTCAAAGCCCCATCCAGCCTGGCCTTGAACACCTCCAGGGATGGGGCAGCCACAGCTTCTCTGGGCAACCTGTTCCAGTGTCTCACAACCTTCACTGTAAGGAATATCTTTCTGGTGTCTAATCTAAATCTTCCCTCTTTCAATATAAAACCATTGCTGCTTGTCTTGTTGCTACACTTCCTGACAGAGTCCCTCTCCAGCTCTCCTGTAGGCTCCCTTCAGATACTGGAAGACTGCTATGAAGTCTCCCTGGAGCCTTCTCTTCTCCAGGCTGAACAACCCCAGCTCTTGCAGCCTCAGAGGGGAGGTGCTCCATCCCTCTGATCATCTTCGTGGCCCTCTGCTGGACCTGTTCCAACAGATCCATGTCCTTCCTGTGTTGAGGGTTCCAAAGTTGGACACAGTACTCCAGGTGGGGTCATGAAAACTCCAGTGTTTCATGTGACTTGCTGTCAGTAGCACCTTCCTGTGTTTATTCTGGAAGATACTGCATCCCAAGGGAATGTGATGGGCACCATGGCTGCTCAGGAGAGGAGGCTGAGGAGCCAAAGCTTGGCCATGGGTTTGTGGTTCATGTTTCTGTCCCAGGCAATGCCTGGCATTTGGCTTTTCTCAGACACCCTGCTCGCCCCTTCTGAACTCCCAGGTTCACCATCCACCACGGATGGGACTCACCAGGAGGCATCAGAGACTCGGGAGGTCCATGTTGAGGGGCAGGGTTTGAGGAAGGTATCGGTTGTTTCTCGGTAGGTCCCTTCTCTTGCTGTTGAGATGTCTGACTGTCAGGATGTAGGACAGCTGATTTCAGAAGAAAGGATTTCAGGCAAGCTGAAAGCTGTTTTTACCGGTATTGCACATCGAATATTATACAGCAAGGGTTGGTAAAGGAGATGGCAGAGCCCTTGGTTTCTACAACAGCTGCATGTTCTGTGTCTGTTACCCCCTGTGTTGCTGGAGTGGGCTCCGAGGGGCCAGAATTTGGTTAGGGTCAGCACTTGGACAAGCGAGACTGAGGGAATTCCCTGAACTGATAAAGCAGAGACTGGCAAGAAACAAAGGGGATGTGGTTTGTGCATCTGGGAGGCTTCTCGGAAAGGCCTCATGGCCTTGGAAAGCAGGAATCGGACTCTGAAACAGACATTTGAAGTCTCCAGACAAGCAGTAACACCTCTACAGATCTGCTTACCCGAGCAGAATTTCACGTGCCTGAAAACTGGCACAGAAAATCCTGAGGCTGCTGTTCCCAAACAAACACAAGCTGAGTTGCTGTGCTTCAGGCATGCAACTGATAGAGGAGATAAAGGACAGGGTCAGACTCCCTCCCCTGACTTACTGCCTACTGCCAGACCTACAGCACTGTTTAAGCATCTGATTCACATTTCCAGTGACTAGGTCCTGGGTTTAGACTTGGTAAGAGGAAAAGGCACTGGACACAGCCAGATTTTTGAGTCATATAGAGGACTAGCCAGCAATTAGATCATTCTCTCAAGTGTGAAGGAGCCAGGTGCTGCTCCCTCCTCTTCTTTGCTTGAAATTTGCATTGAACCCGAGGTTCCTGCCTCCCCAGGGACTTCCCTGTCTCCCGGGCGTTTAGAGATGTTGTAAGCTGTGTCTGTCTTAGCTGGCATTTATCCACTTTCTATGATAATTGAGATGATGGAAGAACAGAAAGTAAGAAAGCTTGGGAGGGGCAGCAAATGTAAGGCATTATAGAACCATTATGTGTATTTTAAGAGGTATAAATGATCTAAAGGCCCAATACTTAAAATTCAAGCTAATAATATGCCCTCATTTATTCTTGAAGAAAATTTAGGGCTAGATTTTCCACTGATATAGTCAATTTCATTGCCAAATTTAAAAAAAAAAAAAAGTTATGTAGATCATCACTTTGTGAAGAACATGTTGGCAGCATGACAACAGCTAGAGCTTTAAGGTTGAGATTATTCAGGCCACTGTCTTCTGACAGCTACAGAGGTTCAGGCTAAATCCTGATTTCATGCCTCTTTCTTTGGGTTCCTGGTGGCTGGGTAGAGTGGGCGTCAAGAACAACAGCTGGTTTACCTTGACCTAACTTCAAAGATTTCAGTTTAACTGTACTGTCATGTATCAGCAGAGGATCTCAGCTGTGGTGTTCAATTTTCTTCTCTCATTTTCGCCTGCTCCCACGAGATTTGGAGAGGTGTCAGTCCCCTGCAGGTAGGGCACTTTTTCTTAGAACATTAGAATAATTCCTCAAGACTCAGCAGAGTCCAGCATAATTTCAGTCACAGCATCCAAGAGGATTTTGGTCTACATAGACTCTGTGGATCTGTTTAATTCTCTGGCCTGATTAAACAGACATGTCAGTGTGTCTCTATTCCCAGTCACAGACTCCTTGGAGTTCATTCTCCAGCAACGTTAATTACTCCAGTGCTTGATCCTGGGAAGGTCCTTTTTTTGTGTCCTTCAATTCATGCTTCTTCTTCATGGTCCCCATGAAGGGCTGGAAAACCAGCATGTCTCTGCACTGGTGTTTGGAGCAGAGGTCTGGAGAGGAACAACAGCAATGTTATTTTGATGGTGCATCGCCCCCACTGCTTCTGGTGAGGAGCAGAATGGGGGAAAGATCATGAATGCAGACAAGGAGACAGCCGGCAATATGCCCTTCACTCTTTTTACAGGTACCTGCAATATATTATACGAAAATGAAATGCGCCTCTAATTGGTGTTGAGGTTTGTGAAATAATTTGTCTTCCCTGAACCTGACCACATTTTTTTTCTCAGGCAGGCTGATGTATAACTACCCCCAGATGTCTGATGCTGACAGCTACTCAGATAAACCTATTTAGATCTTCAAAGATGAACATTGTATGAAATACGATAGAACTTGGTCGTTTCAGCATTTTTTCAGGTGAAAAAGTGGTGAAGAACTAAGAGCATGTGTGCTGCTTCCTTCCCTGTGTACAGAGAGGTGCACAGCCACCCACCCTCATGTCCCCGCTCTGTAAAAAACACTTACCCAGCAGTAAAATTAATGCAGATTTTTTTTTATATATAACATACAAAGCCTACATAAAAAACATAAAAATCTTTTAAGCCCAGTTTGTGACTCCCCTGTATTGGGTTAAGAGAGGAGAGCTTTAACTACAATATCTGCAATATAGCCCTATTGTCTACAAAATTAGTATCCTTTCATTTGGACAGTTGTGGGGGGTTTGGACCTTTTTGGGTCCATAACTGCAAACCCCCAAGTATTAGGTGATCGTCTGGAACGGTCCTTGAGCAGCTGCTCTCTGGCCACTCACATCGGTCCTAAGTCACAAAATATGGGATACTTTCAGCAGACTTGTGGATACCAGACCAAAGTGCACAAGCAGAGAGCAAGAAGAAGGAAGAATTTTGTCAGCTTTCTTCAGCTAGATTTTAACTGGATTTTTAGGGGATATATTGATGTTAAAGTAGCCATTTTTCGAAACTTCTTTTGTCACTGTCAAGGAAAGTGAAAAATAGGATTTTTTTTTTCATATTACCTTTTCAACAAAAAACAGGAAAAAAAAAAGAGGGTGCAAAGCAATGTGAAATTTGAAGTACTTTTCAAAGTTAATAGCTTTTACCTCCCTTTCTTTTATGGGACAAGAAGTGTCTTCAAATCCACTCCATGGAAAAAATTCTCAGTGTTTCCCTGCTGTAATAACGTGAGCAGGCCAGTGACTGAGCTGGTGACCACAGTGTGGGGACCGCTACAGCCAACACAGAGTCACCATCTCCAGCCTGAGGTCCCCAGCCCTGAATTCCCCTTTGAAATGAGTTGCTGGTTGTGATGGGAGATGAATGCTTTTGTCCTGCTCAGCAATGGGATGAGATGTTCAAATTATTCAGTAGAATTAAAAACGTAGCCCTCACCTTTCTCTCACCAACTCTTGAGCTGTTTAGTTTTCCCACTCACAGACAAGGGCATGGAAAGAAGACAGTGATTTTTAAAAGCCTTGAGAAATAATGAATAGTAGCAAGAAATAGGATTTCTACCTGGCTTGTCTTTATGAGCTGCTGGGCTCCTGGATGTTTCCTACATCCAGGCTGAATTATGGAGGCTTCCCCTGGCTCTGGCAGGAAGCCCCGTGGTCCTGGGAGTCGAGAGCTGGAGCCAGGGCTAGATAAAAGGCGCAGGGTCAAATCTAGGAGAAGCAAGAAGTCATCCTGTGCAGACACTGCTCTCCCAAAGGAGATGCTACCTATTTTAAGCCCCTTTTTGACCACGCAGCAGAAGGGAGCTTTGCCGTAGCTAAGAGTAATCCCCTGTAACGCACTGCTGGAAATGAACTTCATGGCTGGAAGTAGGAAAAAAACCTTGCCTTGTCTTTAAACCTGTCAGCACACAGCATCTAGGCTGTTCTGAAGACAAGAAGAGAAAATAAGACCTCCACTTCCCTGCGCCCAGAGGTGCCGTCTCTCTCTGGCAGACATAGTCCTTCCTCTCCTGTCAAAGCGACTGTGGGATTTTCCAGCGGGGTCCTGTGATCCTGTGCAAAGCATCCTCTGCACATCGCCCCGGTGCCGGGTACCCCAGGGCCACCCTTGTGATCAGCCGTTCAGACTCTCACACTGGGCTCAGCGAGAGGAGACAGGCTGGGACAGAAGGAAGAGGGGGAAAAAAAAGAAAAAAGGAAAAAAAAAAAAGCCCTAATTGACAGGAGTGGAAAAACCCAATTACAGAGATGAAAGAGGCAGGCCAGGCATATGTTTCTCGGCTTTGGATCATCAGACCTGCCAGTTCTCATTATTTTCTAGCAAGCCTCGCTTTCTCCCAAGAAGGGGCTCTGCTGGTGTATGGCCCTTTGGAGAAACGTGGTGCCTGCCTGGCTCAGCTGAGCCCCTGGGAGCACAGCACCTGGTGGCAGAAGCAGCAAGGCAGGTGCATCGTTACGGCCAGAAAAAAAAATGGATTAAAGGTAGACCAGAAAAAGGAGGGGGAAAGGAGGAGCTGGGGCTGGGGTGTGTGTGTGGGAAATGTATGTCCGAGGAGAATAAACTAATCAAAAGCATGGCATTAAATAAAACAAAGCATCCCCCATTAATAATTGAGGAGGCACGCCAGCACGCTGTGTGCGCCGTGGGTACCTCATTTGTCTGAAGGATGGAAGGAGCAGAAGGGAGCGAAGCAGGTATGAAAGGCATCATTTCCCCGTGTCTCTAATGAGCCTGGCTGCTTTTTTTTTCTTTTCTTTTCTTTCCCAACACCTCCCCCCCCACCACGCTGCCTTTTCCCTTCTCCTATTTGTCACCCGCAAACATCTCACTCCTCAGAGGGCACCGGGGCGGTGTCAGGGCTGGAGGAGGCAGCAGAGACGCTTTGTCCTTGGGCGCTATTCAGGGTTCTCCCGTCCCTTGATTAGGAGATTTCTCCAAAGGGAAAGGGGGGCTGCGTGTGTGACTGCAGCTGTGTGACCCAAAACAATGGCCCAAGCACCTGATGGGCATGGAAACTGTCTTTTCTTCAGACCGGAGAGGCGCAGGGATGGGTATGTAAGCGCCTAGCTCCTGCACACGGCCTATAAAATATGGCTTTGAAACATGAATTGGGAGAAATCAGGCATTTTAAATCTGGAGAGGGCAGGGTCAGTGTTATAACCCAACCTGATGCCTGGCATGGGCGTTGATACGGTGCTTCCTTCTGTGATCAGCTACCATTTTCACACAGAGCAGTGAGTGAGGCTGGGTGGGTGGGTGGCTCACAGGACCCTGCCTTTCTTGCCACAGCCCTGGGTGACAGCAAATGGCAAATGGGGCTTAATCCTGTGGCCGCGGGGCCCAAATCCAGCCCTCACGTCTCCCTGGGACAGTGCCCCACATGAAGGGTTTCATGACGGATGGTGGCACACGTGTCCCTCGTTCCCGGGATGCCCTCTTAGGAAGCTGCTCCCCGCAGCTCTATTTAGTCTGCCTTTCTTTTGAGACCTCTGTGTTTTGTTAGTCATCCGCCAGAGCTTACATGGAAGAAAGGTTAATGGTGTTAGAGTCTGGCCTTTCAGTGCTCTCCTTTGTGTTGGCACATCCCCAGATACTAGGACCAGGCAGGGACAGCAGTGGGACCCCCCTATGGGAACAGCATCCCTCCGGACAAGGCTACCTCTGCCAGAGGGGCAACCACGGGAGGAGAGTGGAGGACTAAGAGAGGATTCACCCAATATATCACTAATATCACACCAAATATTTCCTCACATCAACAAGCTCATCTTTTAGCTATACACTCATATATATGTTTTTTTCAGGAAAAGAGCCTTTTCACTCCTGGGAATAAGTGCCACACAGAGTAATCCTTTCTTTGGCCAAAGCCAGCTGCTCCCAAGAGACGTGTCTAAAGCTGTCTTCTGCATCATTATTGTGTTAAACAGTCTGCACTTCTGAACAAAACCTGAATTTGAATGGCTTTTGAATGATGTTTTGTTGCCTTCTGAATGTCCTTGTGATGGTGTAGGAAGACTGTGATGTCCTCTTGTCCCTGCTGTACAAATCTCTAGGTTTTGGTGGTGTCACTCTTGAAGG
Source organism: Gallinago undulata (assembly GCA_026546715.1). NCBI lineage: Eukaryota > Metazoa > Chordata > Aves > Charadriiformes > Scolopacidae > Gallinago > Gallinago undulata. The sequence goes on along the minus strand of JAOTQQ010000001.1, from coordinate 7,994,956 downwards.
CTTTTGATTCCCCCAAGTGCTGTTGACCAGGCTGTGATGCTGCTGGGGGAGGCAGGACTGTACCCTGTTTTCTCTCCAGCTTCCATTCCGAAGCCATTTTAGCATCACATTCTGCTGCCTTTATGGCCATGCCATCCTGACACAGAGTATATGTGCACTGGTGTCACCCCAGCTCAGCAAGTCCCTGGGTTGCAATTCATGGCCAGCTGGGAGAGGGTCAGGGAAGCACCCCTGTGTGTTAGCTCTGTCCTTACACTTAATCATTTTGAAGAGGAATATTATTTCTGCTTCCTAGTCTTACGTAAAAAATACCTTGTGAAGGATATCAGACTATGAAACTAAAGTGGTTTCTTCCATTACAGTAGCAAGGAATAAGCTGTGAATGTATTTTAACTGAACTTAACGTGTTTTAGAGAGAGTTGCAGCAGACCTGACCTTAAACTCACTGAAGTCAGTGCAGAGACTCCTTGTCCTCCTCCTTCTGCAGGGTTTTGGCCAGACTTGGTACCCTCAAACTGTCCTTCCGCTGGTGCAGATCAGGAGTACCTCAAATGAAACCACTGAGCGTGTTCTTGGAGGAGCAGTTGGAGAATCAGCATCAGATGCTAGCTCAGCCACCCAGATGGTCTGCCCTGTGACAGGGCTCTGGGGGAATTTGTCCCTGCATCACTCTGTGTCTTCTCTGCTTGGGTAGATCCAGAGAGCATAACCCAGTTGGTGAACTCAGCATTGTCTGTAAACATCCCCATCTGAAGGGATGAAAAAGGTCCAAAGAAAGCCCATCTCCATTTAAGTTCCTGTTTGGGTTTCCAAAGTCTGAAAGCCTCCTGCTTGGTCAACAGAGAGGAATAAGAAACTCCTGACATTTCCCACCCAAGAGGACTCAGCCTGCCCCATGGGGTGAGCCCACCTCTCCCTCCTCAGCGCAGGAAGACCAGGGCCACCCAAGATGCCTACAGCTTGTTGCAGAAACAGACGGTGGTAAAGAACAAAGCTGAGAAGGGAGCGAGGGCTTTTGACTCCTCCTAGTGCTGTTGACCATACTGTGCTGCTGCTTGGGGATGCAGGGCTGTGCCCTGTTTTCTCTCCAGCTTCCTTTCCAAAGCCATTTAGCACGGTAGCAACCATCGCCTCTCCAAACCAACAAAGGACTGGCCACACACCAGGACCAACTTTCAGACATGGAGGACATGGGCAAATACAGGAATGCTGTGGAACCCATCCTCCTCTGGACAAGGTAAAGAAGCTGTTGTGCAACAGCATGTTGAATAAGGGCGTGAGTTTTGGGAATGTTTCTACAAGCAGCTTAGAAATTCCTTAAACTTCTAGCCTCCCAGATGAGGGTCCATCAGCCCTTTTTGGGCCCTGGAAATGGAGCTATTCCTTTTTCATTTTACATAAATAGAAGCAAAACTAGATCTGTACTCTGCTTTCAAAGGACAGGGTGACATTTTCAGGATAGTAATGTGTACCAAAGTAGCATGCAGAGACCACAGCAAGGATCAAAGCCTTTCTTTGGCAAGATGAAGACTCTTCTTCAAAAACCATGTAGTCTAAAGCTGAATCCACTCTAGCCATTTCCTTCAGAGCCTTGGTGAGATTTTGAAGTGAATCCTGAAGTCTCTGTGCAGGAATTGGCTTGGCTTCCAGGTTGGGTTTGATGGGCATGGATTAGATTCCTTCTGGAGAACACACAAGCTCTGCTACTACTACTAAAGCTCTCCATCTCCTCATGAGGACATACAGGTCCAATGAGACCTACAGGTACCCTGAAAACACCTTTGTGGTGGGGACATTCCATGCAAGGCACTGGACTAAACTGAATCCCCCTGAACTTCCGTAGTAGAGTTGCAGGGGTTTCATCACCAACAGCTTCCACGTCCTGGTAACACACCACACTGAATTACTTGACAATGAAGATGAAGCCTTAAATGAAAAAGGCTGGTAATTAGGACCTAAATGCCTGAATTGCTTTTGATAAGGGAATATAGGTATTTTCTGATGACACCCACATATCAGCAGCTGCCTAGGACCAGAGAGGACCCAGTGCTTAGCATGAGGGAACAGAGCCCGGATTTTTCAGCGAGTCCCAAATTCTTGGTTTACATTCCTTCTGAGGTGTATGTGGATGGAAGTGAGCCAAAGGAGCTTTTCAGTTGAAAGGAGCTCTGATAGGAAATTACTAAGCTACCTGCAGCGGTGTGTAACCTATCACTGGGATCAATTGCAGTAGCAGAGAAATTCTGTTAAAAATCAGTTCTGCATTAAAAAGGACTCTGGGGAGTCCAGGCAACTATTACTTGGGCTGAAATAGTTATTTACTACACCCGTGCGAGTCTGTCTGTTTACTAGTGTATCTGATGAGCGTATTTGACTTCCACACCAGGAAAATCCTATGAAACTTCAATATAAAATGATCAGTGGACACATGAATAAGTATTTAGGGGGCTAGGCATGGCTTCTGTAGAGAGAAATCACACATCACAGATGTGCCAGAGCTCTTCAGGGATCTCAGAGAGGATGTGTTTAGGGTAGTTTTAGTTGGAAAAGAAGTGCCTGGGGTCCAAGGGGTTGAGAAAAGCTGTAGCATCCTGGTGGCAAGCAGAAGGTGCCTGAGGCACAGCTGCTTTTTCTCGTTGACTATGTGCCAGGCTTTTAAAACCAAGCTAAAGGACACACAAACAGCCACGCAGTCAGAGTGCACAGCAGCAAGGGTGGACTGTGGGGACTAAGCTGTTTTTTTCACACAACATAGACTTAAATTATGGGACTCCCCACCACAGGACGATCTGGGAAATCTGCAAGGGTTCAAAGAGAAATTAGGCAAGTTGATGGAAGAAAATCCGTTAAAGACTGCTAAATGCAAAAAAAACCCTGATTCTGAGGAAGCCCTTAAGGTGCAGATTTCTGGGTCTGGGGAAAGTATTGAGGGATGGCTCACAACCCTCTCAGTGTCCTAGTCTTGTCCTCTTCCATGCACTTTTGGTCACTGTCAGAGACAGCACTAGGCTGGCCTCTCCTTTGGTCTTCACCTATGTATCCATCCTTACGTTTTTTATGGTTTTATTGCACAGTGCCCAGGGGGCATCTTCAAAATGACCGAGCAGTATGTTTTAAGTGAGCAATGGAAATACGTATTCCCAAACCACCACTCAAACTGTGGCAGTTGTTGTAACAAATTATCAGAAAATCCAAAGTTAAGGTGGGTTTGAAGAGCAGCTGGAGAGATTCATGATGTCCCAGAAGCAGGATGTGACTTGGAAGTGCCTGCACTGCTGGTGGTTAGGAAACCCTCCGTGGAGGCACCATGGCTGAGGAACACCCAGTTTCTTATCTCTTTTCTTAATAACCAGTATGAGCTGTTGTCAGTAGTAAAAAATAACAAAACTGTCATCAGCTAAACTTTGGACCATATTGTTCAGACTATTCAAAAATCACCAAGGGAATTTTGCTCAAGCTGAGCCTCAGACACTGGGAACAGTTTTCCTCTTAGCAAACCATAGGCATTTCTGTGAACTGCACAAAAATTCTGTAATCACTAGACAGCAAGATCAAAACCAGATCTTGTTGCAAAGGAAGCCTATTTTAAAAATGCCTTGGCATTATGGAGCTACTACTGCATTATAAAGCCAGAATAGTCAGCATTTCTCTGAAGATATTTTTCCCCAGGCAATCACCTTTAAGTCCAGCTTCCATCCCTGCATCGCCAGCTTCCCTAATCTGTGAGGGGCTGTAGATAAGGTACGGGTTTATCAATAGAAAATCTTCAATCCACTGAGTTGTAAGACAAAGTTCTTTTTATTTCCATGAAAAACAGGTAGCAAATTTGCTTTAAAATTTTTCCCTAGAAAAATGGATAGAGGGAAAGTCCATGGTGTGCCCGGTGGTCAGCTCCGTAGAAAACAGTGGTATGGAAAGGGAACTGAATGGAAACAGGTGATTTTATTGTTTTCATATTTGCAGGACTGCAAACCTCATTACTGTAGTAAAATGATACATTTTTCTAATCAAAAGGGGAATTATATGAGCACCTGGAATTGAGAGGAAATTAAATATATGTTTAAGTGTTATTTTTAGTATTTAAAATCTTGCTAGGAAATATATGGGGGTTCTCTTTTCTTATGACTGACATTTCTAAAAAGTGTGCTGGGATTCCTGTGAGAGTAAAATACCTTCAGTCTATATAGCAAGTGTCAGAAGTGTATGTCTCAGTCCTGATATATTTTTGATTCCACACCCATGTATTCATAATATGTCAGACATGCTTAGAAGTTGCTGAAAATATGTTGATGGAAGAAATATGAGTTGAATTCCTGTAGAGCCCCTCCAGAATACCAATGACCAGACTGATCCATCAGAAATATCCACAAAGACCTGATTTATTAAAAAAAAACCCAACCCTGTTGCTGCAAGTTGTATGATTAACATAGCTCTCAGATTCTTGTCTTTATATTTATCTCTTTCTAAAATCATAGTTTAAAACATAGATTTTTGCAGTCATCTGCTCCCCAAAGGCAATCCAATAATATTATGCTCTCCAGAAGTACTTTCAGTCGGGGGAGCTCAAAGCCCCTTACAAATAATCCTCAGGCACTGGATGAAATCAATAGACCTGATCTGAAGTGGATGAGAACGACTTAGGAATGAAGTCCAAAGACACCCAGCAATTTCACCGCAAAGCTCTCGACTGCTGGGCTCTTGTCGTTTCCTTCCATGCCTGTTAACAGGGGAGTGGTAAGAAAACATTAATCTCAGCAAAGACGTGACGCAGTTGTCACCTATGGCTCAGTGGTGACATTCTGCAGTAGTTAAAGGTAATTCATAAAGGAAGAAAGCAACTGGGATTTTTCCCCATGGTTTGCTTCTCTCCAGGCATAAAAACAAATTTGGAAGTTCTTTTTTCTCACTCATCCTCAAAGAGAAGCCCATTTTTTGGGCATGTCAATACCTTTACAAAGTAGTTCTGTTCTTTGAATTTGGAGAGTGACTCAGCAATCTCTGATATGCATTATAAACTTTTTTCAACCTTTATGAAAAAGGTAGGGACAGAACAACATTCTATCAAAGGCTTTTTTTTTTTTTGAGCAATTTTTCCCCCAGGTGTATGAAAGGCAATTAACAGAATCACACAGAAAAACGAGGCAGAAATTCTCAGCCTGGTGGCAACATTTATGTTCAGTATATTGGATTTCAGTAGTATTTTAAAAAGCTAAAAATCATCTCCCCTCTTAGGCATTTCATTTGCTTGTTCTTTGATGTCAATTTTCCAGTCTTTTAAAGACTTTTTAATAAAATGCAAGTCTATGATTTCTAGCTAAAAAGACACGACTTTGTTCTAAACTCTTCAATTGTGGTTGGAAAAGGGCTCTTTGGCCTCTTTTTAATTAATTCTCCTGGGAAAGTCTGTGGACTTCCCTGGTTTCAGCAATGATCAAGAACATCCAGTGTACCATTGTTTCTGTGCCCTCTCCAACTCAACACAAGTCGTGATAAATGCCACATTTTTTCAAGTTCTTTTTTGATTCCCAGATCAAGAATCTTAACTTCCATGCTGTCAGATCTATGCCCTGACCAAAACATCAGAGGCCCAAGAATTAAGAGGATTTAAAAAAAAATAATTCATAAATAAGAAGGTAAGGTGGTTTTACTGTATCTCCTGGATTTTACTTCTTTCTGTGCATTAGCTCACTTCTCTGAGCTTTCCTCTTTGATCTGAAGAACTGTAGAAAAGTTTCCTTCTTTCTTTACGTCAACTGAAGCTCTCACTCTGGGGAAACTGTCTTAAATCTCACTGAAAAATAATGCACATTCCCAGGACTCCAACTTAACTCATTCAAAGCAAACCACTGGAACAAGAAGCAATGGATTTTATTAGCACTTCTGGTCAACATTGTCTCCCATCTTATTTGTGAAGTGGGCAAATTCTTGTCCGGGTAAAGCTGTGATGCTGAGATCGATACCAGCCACCATGAACTGTTCCTGGGTAGATGCTCAGCGTCCACCCAAATTTAAGATCCTTGCCGTGATGTTTCTGTCAGCATGAAGACTTCCTTTGGTGAGCTGGCAATGATGAGCTTCACATCAGTGCTGGGTGATGAGCCTCGCTTCAAAGAACAGTGCTTTAAGGTTAAGGTCTGAATTCAGCTGATACGAATCTTGTACTCCAGCAACAGGAAGACATCCCATCCATAGAAGGCATGGCAAGATAGAAATAAATAAATAAATGAGGGATTAAGGCAGATTGCAACAGAAAGGAAGAAATGTTCTCCTGTTGTATATGTTTGACTGCTGCTGTCTCACCTGTAATTTGGTCATAAACTCTTTGGTATGGAGACTGTATGTGTTAGCAACAGAACAAATAGGTCCCATTTTTTTACAAGGAAGCCTTAAACTGCTGCAACCTCTGGATATGTTGCAATATAACCAATAATATTAAAAGAAAGATTAACGTGAGGAAATTTGGACAGTAATGGAGGTACGTAAAAGCCGTACAGAGTTTCAAAGGTGAAGTCTGAAAGCTGAGAAGGAAATTAATCATTATTACTGTTGTTATTACTCATTTATATTGGGCCGTAAGTGCATGTGTCAAATCTGTGAAACGGAAGTCAGAAGAATCAATATTTTCTTATTGCGTTTATGTATTTTTATCAAAGCTTCATAAATTGCTCCCATTTTTGGAATCAGATTTTGAACTTCATGCCAAATCCAGCTGTTGTGCATTTCTAATAGAAAGCATCACTGCCATTTATTGTTAGGCATAAAATTGAGAAACTAACCATAAAAGTATGCTCAGCACTGTAACTCTGACAAATCCATCTCAATGAAGGCTGTTATCTAGGGATATATAAACATTGAAAGGGGAGATGCTTGTTTTCTTTCAGCACATTTTCCTGGATAATCCATTTGGCATCACAATATCAAAAGCTCTATTTTATATATTAAATAGATTTGTGTTGTTGGTCCCTACTCAGTCTGCCCATGGTTTCTCTTCCCATTAAACTGGTGGTGGTTCTGTTGCAGGCGCTGTGGGTAGGAGAGAGAGTTATTAAAATACACCAGACTGAGCAGATCTCTCCCAGCCTGCCACTTGCTTGTATGAGCTGCCACTGTTCAAACTGCTTTTCTAATTACTGCTGGACTCCTCATATGAGAGGACAGGACAGTCGGCCTCAGAGGCACTCAGAGGATGTCCAGTGATTGCAATGGGTGGGATCTGTGTGAAGAGAATGAACATCAGGAGGTGTAGGAAAATCATTAACTCAGATACCTGAAACACCAGCAGACAATATACATCCAAGCAGCCATCTGCATTTGGAACCCTCCTCTGTATAGAAAAGTGTGTGTTTAGATTAAATATGTCAGACTTGCTCGAGTGAGAGATGTCCCTGCCCATGGCAGGAGGGTTGGAACTTGACGATCTTTAAGGTCTCTTCCAACCCAAACCATTCTATGATTCTAAGACGGGATGGGAGGACGATTGTGCTATAAATAGAAGACTCCTTGAATATGTCAGGGTATAATTGATTTGTTATGCAAATAGGCACAGGAGAAAGCTGCCCAGAGAGTCCCATTATTCACACCCAGTGATCCTCCCCAAGCCTCTGGCCTAGACAGTCTTTTTTCCTCCACCTAAGTTGGTTGCCAAATACAGAGCTGATAAAGGAAAAGGAAGAAAAATTTCCAACTTCTAAATGAGATTATATGACACCATTGCCCATGAGAACAATGAATGTCTTCATCTGATGAGTCAAGGGGTCTCTGCTGTCCTGTGTTCCTACGAGTAGTGCCAAACACCCATTTGATGGCTTTTGGTGCTAATATTTTCCTGCTGAATTCTCAAATCCCTTTCATCCTCACAGTCTGCTTTGCCTAGAGTAAAGTTGCATTCTGAAGGTCACTGATATTGCCTTTATTTATGTGTATGAAAGTACTCCAAGAACGTGCTTTCCCTATCCTCTTCCAAATACATGAATTTAGGGTAGCATTATGGTGTTCAGCATTGGCCCTTGCACCAGCACAGTACCAGGAAGGAATCCACAGCAGAAACATACATGATGGAGAGATGGAAAATAAGGGTTTTAATGGTTTAAGCTAGAAATGACCACTTCATGTTTCATAATTCTTGCAAAAGCTGAAGACTTCAGAGGACTTCTGGAAGTGCTATTAAGCAGATGTCTCAATAAAACCTAGAAGGTGGGCAAAAGGAAAAGAAGAGGCATATAGAAGAGTTATCTGCAAGTCCGAAGACTTAAGGCTTATTTCTGGCTCTTCAGTTGACAATTTCTGTGAACAAGATATTCCTCTTCCCTCTTCTGTGTCTCTCCTTCCCCTCCTGCAATTTGTGTAGCCTAGTTTGCAAACTCCTTGGGCTGAGCTCTTGGAGACAACTTGGTTTCTTCCAACAGGAAAGTGCAGCACCCAGAAGGCATCACCCTCTGGCTGTGTGGTGCCTTTGGACACTATTATAAATTAGGAATATTAGCAATAGGCTGCATATGCTATAAGTTTTCAGGAGACACTACTTTGCAAATGTTTAAACAGATGTACCAGAAATATTTTTATACTTTCATGGTCTGACCATCTGTAAAGTCAGATGTCCAACTTCCATGACTTAAGGAGTTTTAAAAAGAGACATATATAGCTAATATATTTAGAAGCTGATGACCTCACTTAAACGACCTCTCAAACACACAATTGTATGGCAGTTCTGCAGTATGATGTCTTGGATGGGTCAAGAAACCTTGCATTTCTATACCAAGGTAAGCATTTATTAGTAAATTGGAGAGAGCCAAACAGAGGACCACTAAGATTGTTAGGGGGCTGGAGCACATGGTACAGAAAGGCAAAGGGAACTGGGCTTGGTTAACTTGGAAGAGATAAGCAAGGGCGTGACAGCAACTTTCTGGTACTTGGAGGGGCTTATATGGAAGACGAAGCCAGACTCCTCTCAGTGATGCAACGGTCTCATGCTGGATGGAAGAAAGTTCTCAGAGAATTTCAAAACTCAACTGGTCGCAGGCCTGAGTGACGTTATCTAATTAGGAAGTTACCCCACCTTTGTACAGGAGACATAGAGGGCTCCCAAGACCCCTTTAACCTGTAGGTCTGTGCTTTTGTGATATGAAGCTCCTCTTTCTATTTATGAAAGGGTTCTTATGATGCTTATTTCTCACACACAGATGATTCTGACCACCAGAAAAACTAAGTAACTTAAAATGCTTATTATGCCTCACAGCTCCTGGTGGGATGTGGCAGAGTTATTATTTGATTAGAAAAATCAGGACCTCATGTCAACCTTTTTTTCAAAAGGGGAATTAATTTTAACCACCTCTAACCTTTAGTTAGGAGTCTGATTGAATTGCAGCTTCAGCAGTGACTCCACACAAGCCTCCCCTACACAAAATCACACCTTCCACCAGGACTGAGAGTGGAAAGTCCTTTAGGACTGAGAGAAGTACCTGAGCTATCTTTACATCCCTTTGATGCTGGACAAAACTTTCTGAGTGGGAAATAATGGACTTATTAATGGACTTGTCTCATTAACCACTACCAATTATCAGAAGATGGCTGGGGCTACTGCTTCTGTCCTATGGCCTTGGGAAGTGAATTCCACCTTACATTATTGACATATTTGTGAAAGGATCTTCCAAGTTTATACCAAATTCTGCACATTTTGCCGTTCTGTAAAATTCTTATGGTATTAAAATGTTAGAAATGATACTTGTTAGTGGGGAATTATCTATCCTCCAGAGCTCCTGTGTGCTGAACCTGGTATCCCCAGTTTGTGAGTGGTGTGTTAGTGGAGGTGGTTTTGGTTGGGTTGATTTTGGTTTTTTTTTTTTATCTGGTAGAAGCATCAAGAGGTGATTAGTTCCAGGCCCATCATTTGAGAACTGTCTTTTTAAATTTGGCGGACCTAAATTGCTGCAGCCTTAGCTCTACCGTAGTGTAATTAACTCTAGTTTTGCTGTATCTATCCTTCTTCATTCTGGGAACCAGCTGTTTCCTCTGTGCTACTGTCAGGGAAATTGTAATTGCGTGAGAAAGGGAAAATGGTTAGCCATCCTACTTGTGTAGCTTGGTAAACCGTTTTGGTCTGTGTCAAGTGAAACTATAAAACATTTGTGGATTTTTCTGTTTTTCCCCAGTGACATTAAGAAAATCCCCTGGGAAGCTGTCACAATGAGATGTGGACAGCGTAGGGAAGGCACTGATGTGGGTCTCTCATATGTAGAATCACAGAATCATAGAATCATATGGGGTTGCAAGGGACCTCTGGAGATCATCTAATCGAACCCCCCTGCCAAAGCAGGTCCATCCAGAGCAGGTGGCACAGGAACTTGTCCAGGCGGGTTTTGAATGTCTCCAGAGAAGGAGACTCCACCACCTCTCTGGACAGCCTGTTCCAGTGCTCTACCACTTCAGTAAAGAAGTTCCTTCTCATGTTTAGGTGGAACTTCTTATATGCAAGTTTGTGCCCGTTTCCTCTTGTCCTGTCACTGGGCACCACTGAGAAAAGACCAGCCCTGTCCTCTTGACATCCATCCAATTAAGTATTTATAAGAATTGATCAGATCCCCACTATGTCTTCTCTTCTCAAGACTAAAAAGACCAAAGTCCCTCAGCTTTTCCTCATAGGAGAAATGCTCCAGGCCCTTAATCATCTTTGTGGCTCTTTGCTGTACCCTCTCCAGCAGGTCCCTGAACTTCTTGAACTGGGGAGCCCAGAAATGGGCACAGTGCTCCAGATGGGGCCTCACCAGAACAGAGTAGAGGAGGAGGATGACCTCCCCTCGACCTTCTGGTCACACTCTTCTTGATGCACGCCAGGATGCCATTGTCCTTCTTGGCCACAAGGGCACATTGCTGGCTCATGGTCATCCTGTTGTCCACCAGGACTGCCAGGTCTTTTTCCTCAGAGCTGCTCTCCAGCAGGTCAGACCCCAACCTGTTCTGGTGCAGGGGGTTATTTCTCCCCAGGTGCAGCACCTACACTTGCCCTTGTTAAATTTCATTTGGTTTCTCTTGGCCCATCTCTCCAGCCTGTCCAGGTCTCTCTGGGTGGTGGCACAGCCTTCTGGGGTGTCAGCCACCCCTCCTAGTTTTGTGTCATCAGCAAACTTGCTGAGGGTACATTCCATCCCCTCATCCAGGTCATTGATGAATATATTGAAGAGGACTGGAAGCAGTACTGACCCCTGGGGAACACCACTTGTTACAGACTTCCAGCTGGATTCTGTGCCCTTAATCACAACCCTCTAGGTTCTGTCTTTTAGCCAGTTTTCAATGTAGCTCTAAGCAAGTTATGAAGAGATGACTTTCGAAGGCATTTTATATATATTTATATGAAACAGACCATTCTTAGGACTTCTGAGATGAAGAGAAAAGAGCAACAACAGATAGTGACTCAGGTGAGTGGAGACCCCGAATTTCCTCCTTTCACATGCAAGACCCCCATACCTTGCTGTCCTATCTGTCCATCCAGCAGCCATAAAAACTGCACAGGCTACACGGCGGTCTGTGGTTTGTGCTCTCTTTATGGCCCATCACTGTGAGGGCAGTCCTTGGTGGCCTCATGTCAGAACTCACTTCAGCCTCATACATGCATTCTGTGTATTTTTCTTTCATTCTCATTCTTTATGCCTGTACATACTGATAATAATGAGGATAATAATTCCACCAGGAAAATTTACTGAACTGAGAGACACACAACTAGATTAAGATGGAATTTTATGAGAGCTCTGTAAGAACAAAATAATGCAGGAAAATAGAGGACTGATGGAAAAATAACATTTTAATATGCTAGTGCCATTAAAATCCTAGACAGCTTAATTTCCATTTCTCTTTGCATACCCCCAGTGTGCCAATATATGTATTTCTGTGGTAAGTATGTCTGTGGGCTGACATGGGGATGATAGAGGCAAGTACCTTCAGAGCAAAACAGCTGAGCTCTTTGAACTTGCATGAAGGTTTCAGGATGGGCAAGCCATCCATTTGACCGAAATATGTAGCTGCATGTGGTCCTACATCTCTGCTCAGAGAAAGGTAGTTCATGGTCTCTCACAGATCTTGGGTGTTTGAGGAATGGCCCACAGCAAAATCTGGTTGCTCAGTGGGGTGATGGTGTTTGTATCAGTTGATATTACTCTGAAGAATTGTCCCTTTCCTGCGCAAGCTTGGAAAATTTAGCTCTGTTGTCCAGCAAATCAGATGAGGCCAGAGTGAATCCATCACCTAAGGCTATTTTCCCTTTTGGCTGTGCCCTTGCATGTCTCCTCTGACCCCCGTGGTGGGCTGAGAGAGTGATTCAGCCAGCTGTAACAGAAGGAAGGACACCAGATGGTCAGAAATACATCAGCCCTTCTGATCAGAGGCCCCATCTGGAGCATTGTGTCCAGTTCTGGGCTCCCTGGTTCGAGAAGGACAGGGAACTGCTGGAGAGGGTACAGCAAAGGGCTATGAAGAAGATTAGAGCATCTCACTTATGAGGAAAGGCTCTTTTTAGTCTAGAGAAGAGAAGGGTGAGGGAAGATCTGATCAATGCTTATAAATACTTTAAGGATGAATGTCAGGAGGATGGGGCCAGTCTTTTTTCAGTGGTGCCCTGTGACAGGACAAGAGGTAACGAGCACAGACTTAAGAAGTTCCACCTAAACATGAGGAGGAACTTCTTTACTCTGCAGGTGGCATAGCCCTGGAACTGGATGCCCAGGGAGGTGGTAGAATCTCCTTCTCTGGAGACATTCAAAACTCACCTGGACACGTTCCTGTGCAACCTGCTCTAGGTAGGCCTGCTCTGGCAGGGGGGTTGGACTGAATGGTCTCCAGAGGTTCCTTCCAACCCCACATCATTCCTTGAGTCTGTGAAACCCATCTGGAAGGCTTTGCTAGAGAAGGCAATTTGGCTTTTGCTGGAGTAACTTAATGGGACATTCCTAACTGTCTGTGCATTTTGTCATCTAGGAAGATAAGTCTATGCTGGAGACATTTAGGTAATGCCTCAGGGTATGGGAAAAGGGTCACTTTGGCCTCCATCGGCATTTGAGACTTACAAGCTCCCTGGTGGTTCAGAGAGCTCAGAGGGGTGAGATTCGCATTACTCTTGGGCAAAATCCAGCTTTCAATTAACAGTTGTGCTACAGAATTGGAGGAGACATGTAGGATAAATGCCTGGGGTAGGAATTTGGCCAAGTGACTTAATGACCTCATTTAAACTAGCCTATTCTTTTTCCTGAACACTAGAACTCTTTGGCAGAGAGTCATTTCAGTCACAGGGCAAACCTCGCTGTCAGCAGAGAGCCCTTTGGCTGGAGCAGTGATTTGTACATCACAACCGATCGCGTACACCATGTGGTGATGTTCTGACAACACCCTCAGAAACAGCCTCCCTGCACCCCCTCCCAGCTGAAGGACACTCTGCTGTCACACACAGAAGCGAAAGGACAAGCAGAGAGTTAGCCTGTGCTCAGGCTCATTCAAACCTTCGAACTGTACCTAATTTAAAAAAAATAAATAAAAAAAAATAAAATCCCCCAAACTGATTTTGAGGGAGCCAGCTCCAAAAGCAGACTCCTGGAGGTGCCGGTGTAAAACTTTGCTCTCAGTCTGCTGATCCTCCCAAAATTGTGGTGTGTGACACAGCCTGAATTGACATCTGCAGGCCGATCTATAGATGCTGTTAGGAAAAGGAAGTGCAGTTCCGCTCGGCAGATATGGGGCATGACTCATTCGCTAATTAGAAAGGACACTGAGAGTGTGTGAAATTTTATTGCGCCGCATACTTCCATTTGTGGGTCAGGCATGATCAGCGGACCATGAGACTTAACAGCTTGGGAACGTGTTACAATTAATAATGAAATACAGCTGCATTCATTTGTAATTTGTAATCTCTTATTATCTATTAGGGGCAGAGGTTTTGTAAATACATGATAGGACTTTAATACAAAAGGTATTTTCAGCAATACGTACTTTAAACTGCTTGCAGTATTTTGCTGATGAATGTTTTTCAGGGATGAACTCTTCTTGGGGGGAAGAATCATCCTGGAGATGTGAATCCTGTTCTTAATCCTAAGAGCTTCTGTTTCCCCATCTTCTCTAGCAGATGACTACTATGAAATGAGCATATAAGATCTTCCCAGAACGGCAGTGTTTCCGTGGTTGTTCAGGGAGTGTACCAGCTGAAAGGTAAGGGAAAATCATACACTTCAGTGTTTAAATTCCATGATTAAAAGTTAGTATCCAAATATCAAAATTCCTTCCCCTTCTCTTTCCTTTTCTCTTCGCCTCTTCCCCTTCCCCTTCCTATTCCTCATTTCCTTCTTGTATTTGTTTAACTGAGTCTCATTAATAAGAGTTGCACATAAGTAAAGAGAAAATAAACTGTGTTTCTTATTAACATTCCTGACGAAACTCTTCCCTTTACTGGGGCAGACAAGCTTAACACTGAGCTCAGGAGTTAATAAATGACAAAATGAGGATAACTTGGTTAATCCTAACTCTGCCCCTTTTCACATATGCACTCTCACTATCTTTTAAAAAAATGTGCTCTCGGTGTGCAGTGTGGCAGTTTTGCATTTCTTCACATCTTTTTCATTGAGTGTATGAAATTCAGTGTATTTATGCCTCAACTAAAAATAAAATCAACAATTCTCCTGCACTAAAAATAGGGATCTTTTCATATGGTTATTTGTGGAGCTTCTCGCTATGATACTTGAACATTTCAAAAATATTACTTCTTTTATCCTAAAACAATTCTCTGAGTTTGAGAAATGTAATTCCTGCTATACTGGCAGGGGATGGAGGCATGGAAAGAATAAGAAAGGCTTGCTGGAAGTCACACAATAAATGTGTTGGACAGATAAGAATTAAACATGCTTTGCCTTCCTCGAGAATCTGGCTTCAGGCATTAGACATTGTACAGCCCAGCTCAGGCCACTCATCACACAGCTTGATCCTGTTGGCCTGAAAAAGAACCTAAAACAGGTAGGAATCTTAAAAGAGGAGGCAGAGATCAAAAAGCCAAAGAGGATTTTGTTCTACATGCCTTTAGAAGTCTTGTTTTCCCTTCACCAACTATATATGGACTTTTAATTTAGAAGAACAGCTTCACTGGCACCCAAAATCCAGGTGCGATATAGATGCCTGCATTGGGTAACACGGACTCCACTCTTTGCTGTAGAGAAATAGATGGAAAACTCCTTTTTTGAGTTGCTATTTCTACCCCATGCTCCATGTTCGACTTTGAGGAAAGTGGCTCAGAATCATCTCTCTTGATTAATGACATTTAATTAATGCCGGTGAGGTCTGCTGCCTCTTGAGACAATTCCAAGAGAAAATTAATCTTGCCTTAGATCTGGACGTGTCTCTCTGTCCAGTGAATCATGGCGGGGCTCTCATCTCAGCTAAGAACAGAAGTTCTAAAAAATACCAGGGTAGAAATAGCATACCGAATGCCTACACAATGTGGATTCAAGCACCTTGCCGTCTTCCTGCGTTGCAATCCCACTCTGGCCAGGATGGTTTTGCTCCACAAAATCACACGCCAGACAGAAGGATCATTTATGACCTCCTTGTAGTGAGGGGTTGTCCACCATCACACACGTTTTGCGGGTGAGTCGCCTTTCCTTACTCAATGGAGAGAGCGGCCTGCTGCAGAAATTGAGTTTGGTCACACCTTTATGGAACGCCAAGAAAACGGTGCCTCTTCTTGGCCACCACATCCAAGCCTGTGTTGTGGACTTGGCGACAGCGGTTCAGCACCTCGTTGCCCCTGTTTTGACTGGTGTGACTTGGGTGGTGGCATAACGGCCTGAAACTGGGACAGGGTGATGGAAAACAAAGGGCTGCAATTTCAAAGGGTGTCCACCAGCCAATTAATTAGTCTTCTTAGAGAAGCTGTGCTAAGAAAATAGGTCAGTTGCTTCTCTCATTTTATACCATTGTAGGCTCTTGACTGCAATGGACCGGAATTGATTTTTTGGTGGCCAAGTCTCAGAACTGCTCTCTGACTGAAGTGCTGCTCCCACTGTCAATGTGAAGTCTGCCTTTGCAATGCTTTACATCCCTTGAAATTATTTGAAAAAGGCTGTGTGAAGTCAATAAAAAACAGACCATTTTTTCTCTGCACATTTCCTGGTTTAGCAGCAAAAGAAGAAAAAAAAAGAGATTACTCTGCAGACAATAGGAACGTATATGGTCATTGAAAAGATAAAGTCTTGCCTTAAAGCAGGTATTATTGTTTCTTTCAGGGTAATGAGACCTCTCTGTGAGCACTAATAAAAGCTGCAATATGTGAACCTAACTCTTTTTGTACCTGTAACAAAAAACATGTATATCTTAAAAGGTTATGTGGACATAAAAAAGAAAAAAATCTACTATAGAATCCACGTGAAAGTCAAGGTAACCTCGTGAGGAATGTAACATAAAGTAGCAAACAGAGGGCAACATTTCACGATAGAATACATAGATCATATGGAGCACATAATGAAACACATAGATTTTACGGTGAAATTGCATTCTTTACTGATACATGTGTTATGTGTATGGGGCATTAAAGAAAATGGATGCACTTCCCCAGCAATCGAACACAGCGCTCCACGGCACACAGAGCTGAAAAACGTGACATCAGTGAACTGAAACTACAGGGTCGTGGAACGGGGAGAAAGAACAATTTCAGCTCCTTATGGTGGATGCTGGAGAACTACAGCCTCCCCGAGCCGGTTCCCCTGCCTGTTCCACAAGGTAGAAACCTCTCACATTTTTGTGGCAAAAAAAAGGTAGCTGGGAAACCTGAGACAAAATTACAGGTGGAAGCCTGGGGAATGGTTAGGCCCGGGATAATGGGAGGCACAGGCAGGACTTGGCAATTAGGTGTTCTGGACTCACTTTTCAGCAGCTGATCCCCACGGTTGGGTTAAACAGATTGTTTAATGTTAAATACATCTTGTACTCTCGTAAGAGCCCCTGGTGAATTCAGGCCAGGATGCGGGGTTTGATGGAGGACTTCTCTTCCAGCAGAAGGTGTGAGGTCAGGGCACACTTTCTAGGGTAATTTAGTCTCTCACGTGATGCTGAAAAAACTAGGTCAATTAGTCCATGCTGAGCAGTGTGCTGCCATTTAAACAGTGACTAAAGCCTTCAGCCTTTTCATTTACTAATGTTTGTAGAATCCCCACCTTTTCTCCCATTTATTGACCAGAAATGCAATGTAGTTCCAGCTTTTGCTCGAGGGATAAGTCGGATCCTCTAAATTAAGGAGTAATCAGAAGATGGGTTTGAGGACTAAACTGGGTTTAGTTGTGCCTGACCCAGCATGACCTCCAATTATTTTATTATCACTGTGACCTACTCTAAATGAGAGTCAGCAATGAGCAACACAACGTAATTCCTTGTTTATATCTGGATTGAGTGCTGCTGTGTATTCACATCTTGGAATGAACTATCATGCATAGAAAAGGTTTGCACTGAGCTATTTATGTCACCTGCTAAGAGAATGGGGGTGAGTCCTTATCAGGAGTTTGTGAAGTCTGTAGGATCTAATCTGCCCAAGGGAGCACAGGCATTTCCTAAGGGGGGACAACCCCAAGCTTGGAGTGGGGAGTGCTGGAGCTGCCTGCTGAGGAGGTTAAGGATCAAGGAAACTTCTGAACTGAAGCCCTAGGAGACTCCAGGAAAATGATTGAATATGAAGATTTACTGCCAACAAATGATTCCTTGCCTGTAATTGCACCCTGATATATCATGTACATGGAGGCTGGGGTACCACACTCTACCTGAGTTAGATCCTCGTCTTCCCAGATGGACGTGGGGAAGGAATTAATTAATTTAAGCTTTGAACGAGTTGATAGTTTGCTTTCTTTGTTTATTCTGAGTTTTAGATTTATGATATGTATATATATATATATATGTAAGGTCTATATGAAGTTTAGGGTGATTTTAACAGACTAGGCCAATATCGAGGTGTTCCATAATTCTAAATATGTTAATACTGGTAGCCCAGTTTCTGAACCACCCATGGAGTCATAGGCTCATCAAATTATATGGGTTGAAGGAACTCAGGAAATGTATAGTACTACCTCTTGCACAAAGCATGTCTAACTTCTGAATTAGGTCAGGTTGCCTGGGGCTTTTTTCCCGACTGAACTCTGAAAATTCTCAAGGGATGGAGTTTACAGAACCTCTTTAGGCATCCTCCAGTGTTTAACCACTCTTACAGTGAATAATTTTTTTCTTGTGACCAGTTGGACCTTCTTCGTTCCAGCTTTTGCTTAGTAACTTTTGTCCACCTTTTATTGTACCCTGAGAACAAACTGTCTCTGTCTCATCTCTGTCCCCACCATGAGAAAGAAGAATGCTGAGCTCCAACCTCCCAATGCCTTTCTCAAAACATCTGTGGAGGAATGGTATACAAGCCCTTATACAGGTAGTGTGAGAGCTGGTGACAAGGAGATCTAAGGCAAAGGAGTGTCTTCACTGGCCCAGTGTTGGGCACACAGCCCTAAGGGATCCTGCAAGAGATGTGCTCCCCTGGAGACTTAATACAGGTTTTGGCAGCTAGAGCCTGAAAATATTACTGTTTCCAGAAAATGTTGTTATCTCTTCCAGTGGTAGGCCCTTGGAGAATAGAGAAAATAGCCACAGGCACAGCAGCAGCTAGATACGATGTCAGTGAAAGATTTCCAGCTATTTGTGACCTGAAGGGAATAGGGAGCAGATTTTCAAGTGAGACCTATCCCAGATCTCAACCCACTCTCTCTCTCTCGCCTCTGTGTATAGCAGACACTCGGTGTTTAAGAACAGAGATCTTCCCTCCTGTTCTCTTCCTGGCATTGCATGTCTGCTCCTGATGAGATGCTGGACATTATATTGTATACGGCTTTCATAAGCATCTGGAGTCATACTGAAGCAAGTCACAGAAATACCGCATGGATGTGGTCATGGAAAGATTTTAATTCGCGCCCCCCCCCTTCATCTCTACTAAAAGCTTTGATGGTCAAAGTTGCTTCGCTTAGTTTAACTGTGGAAGTGAGTTGGGTTCTTCATCTGAAGTCCTTCCAAATGTCGGGATAATCATACCTATTGGCAGAGGGATACGGAAAGAGGGAAAGGTGAAGCAGGACCACTCTCTCTGCAGGGCAGCAAGGAGAAGAGGAAATAGGTCTCTGTCCATTAGTCAGGCACTAAACCCGCATTAGTGAGATGATGACAACCTATTAGGGCCATTCACATGTGTCCCTTTGGAGCCATAGAGAGCTGTTTAAAAAAGATTAAAGCTTGCTACAAAGGCTGTAAATGAGAATTATCTGCATGTGATGACTCCAGTCTGACTTCCTTGTCTGCAGCACTTCATGAAGCCACCAGCTGAGCTGTGAAGCAGGTTGCCTGCTCCGAAAAAGCCAAATCCTGATGGCTTATATTTCCTGTCTCTGACAAGTGTGTGATTATCCAAGGGCAGGACAGGCTACGGGACAAGCACACGTCTGTGTTGAACCACTGCAGGCCTGACACTTGTCAGGGCTGTGAAAGCAGATAAAAGGGATCATGGTTCCTGCCTTGTCCCAGCAGGGAAACTGCGAGGAACTGTAACTGTGTCCTTCGTTACTGCTGGCTTTGCTGATGCCACCTCCGCTGCTGTGAGCATCAGCAAGCGAAACGCCAGCACTGGGACAATCACTTGGTTTCGTGGGTTTGGTTTGGGTGTGCATATGATGATTCTCTACAGATTGCGTGATACCAGCCAGAAATTGCAAGCTAGTAGAAAGACTGGAAGAAGATTTTTTTTTTCCATCTAAATTACCCACCAAAGAATCCCAGAAGTCTATGCAGAGCTAGGACTTTTCTGCTCAGTGGTTTTCCAAAGCGTCTTCCTTCATTTGATGCAGGAAAACTGACGGTAATTCCCGCAGAGATGGAGCAAAGCAGAGCAGCAACACCGCATGCTCAGCAAGGCACCTGATTGCTTTCACTGCTTTCATCCAACCGTGCAACTCCATTTCTCACTGTGACTCAAATATCATTCTGTCGATCTACGAGGGCTGGAAAATTCATAATGCACTGTGGTTCAGGAGAAATTTCTTCCTTTGAAAAACAAACCCCTTCCACCTGATTAAGTTTTGTGGGTTTTTCCCTGACACGGCTAGTGATGGATTACTGGAGGAATGTACCAAAGTGTAACACCAGCAAGGAACTCTATTATAGTATCTGTAACATTCTTAAGAAAAGCACAATGAGCAAAGTAAGGGAAGTGTCCACCAAACTTTATGGCCCCAGCTGACTTTGGTATCTATAGATGTGCTTAGCAGTAAAAATAGTCATCTATGAAAGACTTGGTAGGAACGGGATACTGCCATGACTTACAATTATGAGCAGTGCAAATATGAATTAATGAACTTAGGGTGTTCTGCATCTACTTAGGCCCCCAGTGCAGCAGAGCAAACTACTTTGGGATGCTGCCCAACTTGTGTGTTGGAAACAGCCCAGTCACAACAGCACTTTCTTCCAAACAGCACTCAAAGCCACACTGCAAAGCCTCACACATTAAGCCTACAGAAATGAAAACACACGGGCTGAGTCTTTCAAAGTCAAGAAAACCATACGTCTCTTACACTATGATTGATATAAATGGTAATAAAGGGAGAGTTTCCTTCCATTCATCTGAATGTCTGACTGCAGGGATTCATGAGCAGATCAGAAGAGTCAGGTTGGGGCTCAGGAACGAAAAGCCCTCAGTGAGTGAACTGGTGCTACTCTTCCAGCTTTTTCGTACGCCTCTTCTTAGCAGTGCCAGGCGTGAGGCTGGTGCCCTCCTGGGTGACAGTCCTGGAGATGGCTTGTTTAACACTGCCATGGAGAGGTCCATAAGAGGGAGTGGTTTCCTCCTCCTGACTGCTGAAGAAAGGGTGAAGACTTGAAAAGAAAGGGATGGAACTCACATATCACATGGATTTGGGTCTCTTCACAGATATTTTGAAGCAGAGCTTATACGGACAGACAGGGCAGGTCGTAGAGGTCTTCTCACTGTGCTTATTCTAACTGTGATTAATATGCCATGGTGATAAAAAAAGATCCTGTAAGTCACTTCCCAGATGCCTGTCTCCACATTCTGTTTACGACTCTGAAGTTCCTCAAAGGTCACCACTGACTTTTAGTATTTATCCAGATTTTGGATGGCTGCATCCCTTCCAACCCAAAGAAGCACAAACAGCTCGAGGCTGTCAGGTGGGGATCTGCTGACATACCTATTATATTGCAAAAATAAGCCATGTCCGCATTAATTTCCTTTTCCAGCCTGATCAATAGCTACAAGGTTTATTGACTTCACATAGCACCCATCTTAACAATAAAGTATATATCACTGTATACAGACTAGTCATCACGTTCATCCTTATCTTTGTAGTCAGACACCCTGTCTGAATCACTCTCACAATAGGGCTAGAAATTAAAGGACAGGGTTGTAAGGTAAGAAACAATGACATTCTTCTTTCATTTCAGCTGCAAACAAGCTTTTATTTAACCCTTCTTTTCTTTGAGTACAAAGAGTTGTGCAAGGGACAATTTATCTTTGGGCTGGGAACAGGATTTCACACTAGGCGTCACCTCAACCACAGCCTTGCTGAAGTTCATCAGCTGTGATCTGAATGAAGGTAATTCAGCAACTCTATTTGCTTTGGCTCTGAAAAAGCAATGTATCGAAGCGTGTTCATAAAAATTGAGCTTGGCAGTTCGCATAACTGTCTGGAAATGGAAAGTTCTGGGATGACCATCACCGCTTACCACCTTTCATACATTTTCTGTAGACTAAAATCCAGGAATGCCCCTGGCTTGTCAGTCCCAGGTCAATGCCCTGCTCCTGGGTCTTGCTTGCTCCTTGTTGGCCTTGAATGCTTCTCTCTGCTCCTGAGACTGGCATCCTTTGTTTGCACTGACTCTGCAGGAGGATGGAGCACACATTGCTCTCCCCTGGTTTTGGGGTCATTTCATGAAAGTCGTGGGTTTGCCCTGGCATATATATTGACTAGAAGTTTCCTACAGCTCAGGCTAGCCAGGGAGTAAAAGAAAGGAGGATGGACTACATCACAAGATATGTTTTAAGAAGAGAGAACTGGGATGTGTTCAGTACTTTTGAGAAATGTAGGCCTCCTTGGCTCAAGGAATTATGCTAATCTGTGGCCAAAAATGAAGAGTTCTGTGTGCAGGCCTGGAAGCACCCCCATTTTGCATTGTCTACACATAGGGACATTTCTGCTCCAAAAGCCATCTCCTTTTGAAATGCATCTTCTGAGGAGCCTGACCCAACACACCGCAGAGGAAATTGCCCAACAACTGTATTTGCAATGCAGACTCTATGGTGTCTAACTCTGGGCTCAGAAGCCAAAATAGCCCAAATTTAATAATTCAGTAAAAAATTCATTATTTGCATCTGTGTATCTTAGGATCACAACAGCAAAGAGGCTGGGCCATTTCTGAACCGATATAAATGAGAAACAGGTCTGCATTCAGTCTCTAGAGAGCTGTAGTGTGACAAGGCCAAGGAGGACCATGCTGAAGGACGGCCAGACCCCAGAGAAGCTTCATTTAGAGCTTGGTTTTGAAAAGTGTTGAGCCATCTGGCCTCTGTCCAGCAAAGCACTTTAGCGCATGTGTAACATTAAGTAGGCAAGTAACACTGTGGACTGCAGTGGGCATTTGGCAAAACCAGCCTCCTTTGATAGAGGTCCCTTTATTGCCTCCCTTCAGGTGTTTCCTGACCATATTTCTAGGGGTGTGACAAATACTCAGCAGTTTTCGCAAAGGACACGGACGAAGGTGACCACTGAATACACCTTCTAAAATGCAGCCAATAATGCCTTTGGCATGCTCGAGGGACTAAGATGCTTTCACATCAGATACAGCTCTTTCCTCTACTCGCAATCTTTGTAATATTCTTGTTTTCCTACTGTTTCTGAGGCTAAGGTCATTAGTGAATGTGCATTAAATAATTTGAAATTCATACAACAGCCCCCTTTTCCATGGGATTTTCCATTCCACTCCATCAAATGCCTTCTCTCCGTGCAGGAGAAACTGAATAAGGAAACTTCATTTTAACAGAGATAATTTTAGAAATACTTCTCTCTTCTCATTAGCAAAATGCAGGAGAGAGATGCATCTTCTGGTGCAGATTGTAGTGGAGTTTAATTGGCTTCAGCTGAGCTACATCAATGCATATCCCAGCACTCAAGCTCCAGCCTTCATTTGGTAGCCCTATATCTCAGTGCATGCTCATAGAGCAAATGTTTCTATAGGGGCTCAAGTGTCCATTTTTTCATCCTTTTTTTTATATCACAGGAGCAGAGAAGTGTGCTCACAGCTATACTAAATATGAATAGTGAAAAATTATCACTGGTTTCTAAATGTTCTATTGACATTGGTCATTTCACAGATGACCTCGTGCAGACCTTCCTCATTCAGACATTTCTCCTAGTACTGATAAGAAACCTTATACATTTCTTAGGTATCTCCATGTGAAGGTTAAATTTGTCAGGTGCAGCTACGTAATTACACTTCATCGGAGTATGTGTGATTTGTCTGAATAAGATTGTCCTTCTGCCTCATTATGTGCTAGAAAATTGAAACACAATGTCAAAATGTAAACCATGAAAAAGGCTGTGTTTGATTGGCAAAAAAAATAATTTGTTTGTTTCTTTGATTTGCAAAAATTTGTATTCTCAGAAGCTGTGATTCCCGACATGCGTGCACAATCCTTGAGCAAACCCCCTCACTCCTGAATTGCTGGGATGCCTGGGTCAAAACCTCCCTGTTCAGTTTTATTTGATTTAGGAGAAACAACCAAACAAAAGGCTATGGGCTGTGAATGAATAATTCCTTCCATTGATCTCTGCAAATAATTACTGATTCTAATTGCCATGGAGAACTGTATTTTCAGTTCCTCACCTTCTGCTTAGAAGAAAGGAAGCCTAACCATATTCAATTATTGTATAGCATTGCTACATGTTACAAAGACTTGACTCTATTTTAGAGGCAGGAATAATTACATTAGTAATATTGTTACCATGGTGTCACCACTGCTTTGGAAATTTATTATATTGTAGTAAATAAAATTTAGGCTCCACAATAGCTTCCACAGACAAGTTTAATAAAAATTCCACCTCATTATGAATATATGCATAAAACATCTGTAACTCTTGTGGCTTCAAGGAAAGTGTCCTGTGCTACTAGCACAGGAGCAGTAGAGATGGGTATGAGTGAAAAAAGGGTAAGGAAAAAGCAGTGATTTTCCCTGGTCCAAATCATCCGCTCTTCCTTTTGAGACTGAGGCAATTTTGTTTTTTCCTGGCCATCTCCCTTCATCTGCTGCGGAAATCTGGTCCAGCAGCACTAAGAGGCATTTTCTATATATCACTTTGTCGCCTTTAATTGTAATTCTCAACCCTTTGTCTCAAATCCTCAGCCCTTCCAGGAGCTAAGGCTACATGGTGCGTGGGATTTTAATGACAGAGGTGTGACTCGGTGGATGAGGAAGGCTGGAGCTTCTTTCTGCAGAAAAGGTTTCTGCGGCGGTTTCTTTGTGATGCAAAGTTGTATAACTGTTGGTATTTTTGCAGTTAATTCCCCGTTAGAACAGTTGTTTCACATCGATAAAATAGCGCCTGTTACAAATTACTTCATGCTTTTGAAGTAATTTAGCTTTTTTTTTTCCTTCCCTGCCCTTCAGTAAACAAGGAAACTGTTACAATAGAAAGGTTTTCTATCTTATAAAAACGCAAGCATAAATCAATGCCAAGATGCAGTCACCGCAGGATTATTGCTGAAATGGGACCCTGCGGGCCACCTGAGTAATGGTATTGTGTTATGCAATGAAGGAGAGCGATGTTATTAAAGAAAAATAAAAACAGGCAATGAACTTTGTGAAAAACGATGGCTTTGAACAGGGGGATTCACCTTTTACAACAGGCCTGTAAGCAGATGCACATCCCTGACCACCCTGCAGTTAAATGCCGTGTGTGTTAAGGTTGTGAACAGATTTCTGAAGAAATGGAAATAGTTATATTTGTATATATTATTTTGGTAATAGAAGCAATTCCTCTAGACTCAGGTTCAAAGGTAATTATCATTCTTGGTACAAAGGCTTCTTGGGAAAGAGTCAAGGAGAGAAGAACTTCGTCTGTGTTTTTCCCATTTGATGCCTTAAAATGAGCTTTAAAAAACAGAGGTTGGAGTTCTCCTTCCAGTGTTTCTGCACACTCTCTGCATCTTCGTGGATGCATTTTCAAATATCTTGTTTATAAGCCCGTATTCCTGTAACTGGGAAAGCTGTCAGAATAAGTTCATACTCCTAATAAATAAGCAAACTTAAACAAAACAAGACCAAACTCCTCAATTCCCGAATGCCAAAGACATTTAATTAAATGTGGGCCTTGCTTGCGTGCTGATAACCGCTAATGAATATGAATGACTCTGAGTAATCCAGGAAAGGATTTCTGAGAATTTTGTTTGCACCTACGGCATTGTTCGAGTGAGCCCAGCACAGCAGCAGTGAGATGAGATACGACACACAGAACTGCTGAGAAGGGGCTGATTTTGATTTCACCCCTTTGGCCACATGAGGTGAGGGTCCCTCGCAGGAGCTCCATGTCCCACGAGACCTTTGATGCTGCCACTGGGTCCCTCCGGGTCATGTCACAGCTCATCCCATGGGATGAAGCTGTGACAGCCTGGAGGATCTGCTCCCCAGGGATGTTCTGTCAGAACAGGCAAGAATCAGCTCAGTGAATGTGAAGTAATGATACAGCTGGGAGTGGGGTGCTTGGGTGTCCCCTGCCCTCGATTTTCAGAGGGAGAGGACTCAATTTCAAGTGTGCTTTTCCAAAGTGAGTGGGACCACTCACTACTTGAGCACCCACTCCCATGGTAGTAGGACTTGGGGAACAAGAGAGGATGAAAACAAGCTTCAAGCCCCACATCGTTTGACATTTGAGCATGGATGGGCACTTTACTTGTGTTGAGCTTCCTCCTTCCCATGTTCTGTCATGTTTTGGTCTTATAGTCTCAGGAGGG
The DNA here is from genome assembly GCA_026546715.1 of Gallinago undulata. Taxonomy (NCBI): domain Eukaryota; kingdom Metazoa; phylum Chordata; class Aves; order Charadriiformes; family Scolopacidae; genus Gallinago; species Gallinago undulata. The sequence goes on along the minus strand of JAOTQQ010000001.1, from coordinate 7,968,904 downwards.
AAACTTCTAAACCCAGACTGTGGACCCTGATTAAACCTCCAAATGTTTTGAATTTCATCTTTCAGTAGCCACGAGAATAAATGTGTTTATTTCTTCTAGAGGTGGATCTCTTTACACACCTGTTATAACGTGCAGGGTCTAACCCCAGGAACACTCATCTATGCCTCTCCTTAACTTTCTGTGGGCATTTGGTAAAAGGAAATGTCCCAATCTCTTCTTGCAACCCCAGTGTAATGAGTGCTTTGATTAGGATTACTTTCATTATGACAATTCCTTCTATATTCTCCATAGAATTAAAAGGGTGTCCAATCAATAAGAACTTTATTTTACAAATCTCCACCACTTACTAGAGAACACATTTTCAGTGGAAGATTTTCAATATCCTCTGCCAGACGATAGACTTTCAATAAATTTTTTTAAAAAGGTTTTCAACCTTTTAGTGATTGTGACGACTTCTCAAAGGACATGCAAGATCCAAAGCTATTACGGGAGGACATGCAGGATTTGAAGTTAGCAGCAGTTGCAAGAATAACTTGTTGGTGTTTGTTTTCTCCTCCTCCTGGAACAGGTGGGCACAGCACAGGTCCAACAATTAGGAACAATTCCAACAAAAAATTAGGAAACAATTCTTCACAGAAAGAGTGGTCAGACACTGGAATAGGCTGCCCAGGGAGGTGGTTGAGTCACCATCCCTGAACGTGTTTAAGAGTTGTTTAGATGTGGTGTTGGAGGATATGGTGTAGGGGAGAACTTTGTAGAGTGGAGTTGATGGTTGGACTTGATGATCCCAAGGGTCTTTTCCAACCTGAATGATTCTATGATTTAACTTGGGCTGTTCAGACACACTCTCACATACCTGTCTGCAGGGCTTTGCCTTGTGCCTGCAGTTCCTAAGCAACTCGGTACATCTATGTCCTGCCACAGAAAGTATATAAATACCTGTGTCAGTTGTCACAGCTGCCAGCCTGACTATGAAAGGTGGTCCTTGCACACTCCCCACTCCAGCCCATTGCTCGCAGCTTTTGGCAAACTTCAGTCTTCATCACATCTCCTATTATCTCCTGCTTTTCAGCTCATACTAATGGCCCTGATTAATTCACATGTTCTTCACCCAATATTTCCTTTTTGAAGTGTCTTCTCACTTAAAGCATAACTTACATGTGTGTGTGTGTGGGGTTCCTGTTGCCTGATTTCAGACGCCTGCAGAATAGATGACTAAACCCAAGCCAGCTGGCTGGGCCATCAGCAGTCGTTTCTATCGCGGTCTTCCATTCCTACCGCTGTTTGGCGACCCGGAAAAATGTGGAGTGATCCAGCCCACAAGACCCACTTACTGGCTGAGTGATTCATTTCATCCAGAAGGAGTGGATGAATTGTTCCTTTCAAATTCCTGTAGCTCTCCATTGACTATAAAGGAGACCAACTCACAGACAAATGACTGCAGTTTTGGATTAAGAGGCAAAAAACCCACCCTAAACACCTATCGATGGACTGGAAACATGCTCCAGCACTGGGAGTGAATAGAGCTACGTATCCATGTATGAAATTGGAGCTGAATGGGGGGTACGGCTGCAAAATGAACACCTCTGGGATAAAACATGGTGCAAAGGACAATGAAGAGAGGACGAAAATAAGGGCGCTATCATGAGCCCACAGCAGACAGAGTCCTGTCAGAGAAGCCACAGTGACAGTGGAAGAAGGTGGCATAACTCAAGCCTGTCAAATTCAAAGCTTGTAAAGAAATTTCATTCCCTCTGAAAGGAATGCACTCCACTTAAAAGTAAAATCTGTCTTTATTAATGTTGTTGTTTCTCCTATTAGCTTAAGTAAGTGTATCTCAGCAGCTCAGACATTCAGGGTTTTACCTCAGTTGTCAGATGGTAGCATAGAATCATAGAATCATAAAATCATCTAGGTTGGAAGAGACCTTAAAGATCATCTAGTCCAACCATCAACCTAACTCTGACAAAAAAATAAATAAGAAATAAGAAATAAAAATCACTAAACCGTATTCCTGAAGACCATGTCAACCCATCTTTTGAACACCTCCAGGGATGGTGCCTCAACCACTTCCCTGGGCAGCCTATTCCAATGCTTGATAACCCTTTTGGTGAAGAAATGTTTCCTAATATCCAATCTAAACCTCCCCTGGCACAACTTGAGGCCATTTCCCCTTGTCCTCTCTCCTGTGACTTGGGAGATGAGACTGACCCCCGTCTCTCTACACACCCCCTCAGGGAGTTATAAAGCATAATAAGGTCTCCCCTCAGCCTCCTCTTCTCCAGACTGAACAACCCCAGCTCCCTCAGACTCTCCTCATAAGACTTGCACAGACCATGGATCCCAAGGCAAAAGTGATGAGGTCTGAGGGAGAGCAGGGACTGCCTCGTCTGGAGTTTGCCCACTGTAAAGAGCCCTTAGCAGGTTTTTTAACTCAAACATTGTTACAATGGACAAATAAACAGACGTGTTTGTCCACTCTGATAGCAGGGATTTGCCCACAGCAAACGCATCTGTATGCAAAGGGCTTGCTTGGTGGATGTGTTCAGTATAAAGTCTGCATAACGAGATGCGTACTGCTTCATTGGCAATTCTCCACCAGGCAGCAGTTTAAATCTTTGCCCCCCATTTGTGTGCTGTGTTTGGTCCATAATGTACTTATTTTCAAGTGTCATTTTTAATTTAATGCATGAGAGAACTTATTACCCCTGGCAGAGTTAAACAGTTAAACTAGGATCTGTCGGTTCCTCCCGAACTGTTGACAAGTGGGATAATATCGTGCTGTGATTAGTTTATATGAAGATTTGTGGAGTAGTTGAAGCCCAGGGAAGTCATGCAGTGGGTTCTGCTCTGCATGCATCAGACAAAACAGGCACCTGGGTGTTTTCGCTGTAACCTCCAACGGCAGAAAGAGATGACTTGGACTTTGGCAGGTTCAGGCGCCTCGGCATCCCAAAGTTTGAGGCTGTTTAGTTACCAAGTTTTGCAGTGCTTGGAAGATGTTCCCATGTGCAAAACCGAACACCAACCTTAACCCACAGCATTTAAGCATCCCTAAAGACAACAGGTATGGATCTTGGTATGGATAACGTTGTTGAAAGGTACTTCCACAGAGACTGTTACAACTTCAAGAGGTTTCTTGTTTGCATCTTTCATGATCTGAACAAGACCCTGTGAAATAATTTTTTGAGGATCTCTCCTCTCTTTGCTTCTCTTGCATGAGGGATGTTGTGTGCTGTACCTCCTTTTCCTGGGAGGCAGCTGGTGAGTTGGAGGCAGCTGCCAGTTTTGCTCAGCTGCTGAGAGCTGTGACACACATTGTCCTGCCTGGTAGACACTCCTCACTGGCTTTTATTTTGTTCTTCCTATGAGGAAATGAAAGGTTACTCTGGCTGAAGTAGCTGGTAGGTCATTATTGTATATGGGAAAACATGACACTTACTGCTGCCGTGAAGAAACCTTAAGCAGGAAATTAATGAGAAGAAAAACTACATTCCCCCCAAAAGACCCCAGTGCTTTGGATGACTCTGAGGAAAACCTGTCGTGAACTGCTTTCACCCAGACCTACACACAGTGAACAGGATCGTATATTCTTTATTGCTAAGAGTATTTGAAAAAAGCATCACAGCTTGTGTTTGGGTGGGAAAAAATAATAATAATAGTACCAGTTCTTGCTTAAGTTTTTTTCACCAGTAGATCTTACATCAAATCACTGCCACTGGCCCCATTTCACAGGAGGAGAAATTGAGGCACAAAACGGGAAAACAACCTGCCCAGGTCACTCAGGGATCAGCAGCTCTTCCAAAAATCTGAAGCCTAATAGCTGAGACTTCTCATCTCTGTATATACTCCAACTTAGTGTTTTCATTGATTTTTTTGTTGTTGTTTGAAGTGAGCAAATGTTTATTTCCCAAGAGTGAAGCTCTTTTGCTTCCCGCATAGCAGTCATGATGGCAGATAATCCCACCACGCTGCTCTCTGAGAGCATCGCATCCTCTTGATGTGATTTTCCAGTCTTTTGGTTTGCCTCATCCTTGGCACATTTACTGTCTTTGATGCAGTGGTTGTTCCTGGAATGGACAATGTGGAGAAACGGGAAACGGCCAAGTCCTTCAGGCACATCCTGGGGGAAATCAGGCCTTCAGCCCTCGTTTGTCTCAACTCATGGAAAAGGTCTCATTCTCCCTCCAGGGAAAGTGGCCTTGAGCAGAGGGCTCCTTTGTAGTGGGTGTCTCTGCATGGTGGGGAGATGGGACTCTGTAAGCCCTTCCCTCCCGCCGTGCAGGATGGAGATGTACCACCATGTGCTCATCGATATCACACCTGTCAGACAGTTCTTAGTCAGTCATCCCACAAAAGCTCTGCCCTTGTGATGAGCAGCATCAGGGCCTGCTGTGGAGGGACCCAGAGAGCAGGGCAACTATGATTCTCCATGAATACTATCAGACTTGGACATTTCTGCAGTCAAGGACTTTGCTTCAGTGGCTTCAGTTCAGCAGTGAACTCATAGCCATGAAGTACAAAATTATATGAGTAATAGCCTGGAATTTCTGAGAATGACTTTTCAACAGGCAGCCTGCCAACTTTATGAGGAAGAATTCCCACATCAGGTGAGACTCGTGTTGTGTTCCTATTACTAAGGTGCAATATTTTTAGAAGGAGACTGGTTTGCAAAGAGGAATTACTTTGAGCTTTCCTGGTTTATTTCTACACATTTTAAATAATGCAGATTTCAAAAGCCCCTGTAATAGGAATTGTGACAGAGTCACTGCAGAGTGAAAGCAGTGATTGATGATGGTTGAAACTGTCAGATTTGCTAGGAGCACTGATCCTCTAGTCAAGGGAAGTAAAATAAATCTCACCGAAGCCATCATGTTTCATTGGATGTGACTGGAGTGATCAAGTTTGCAGCCACCATGGGCTGACACAGGAGTCCCTGAGTCGCATTGCAGATGGATGTTCCTGCACCCACACCAGTAAAATTTCAGGCTGGGAGTGTGGGGATGTGGTTGCATGGAGCAAAATTTCAACCTCACCCCTCGGATGGGTTTCCTGCCTGCTGTTTACGCTCTGCTTGTGATGTCAGGCAATCACCTTCCTCTAGGGATGAGGTCAGAGCCCAGGTCCTTCTGCAGTAAGTGTCTCACATTGCAAACACAGCGTCTGCTGAACCCCATGACATTTGCTTGCCTGGCCAGACTGAATCAAATCCCATCCCCCCCACCCCCCCACCTAATTACCACTTTCCATGTTTTAATGCAGGGATTGTCAATTGCTCCCACAGTCCTAGAAGGTTTTTTGTAGACAGTAACCTTTGTGACTGCATTTAAACGTAGATTCTATTGTGCAGATGACTATAAAAAAACAAGGTTCAGGCTGTGGATACACTTCATACTGAGAGGAAGGAGGGGACATTTTCCCCCTCAGTGAGTCAAGGACTGTTAAGGATGTGACATCTGCACTAGCGAGGCTGTGCTTGCATCTCCAAGGGAGTGGAACAATGCTTGTTGTTAGTAAGGCCACATCCGTTGTTGATTTTTTTTTTCTGAAAATGTTAGAAAGAAATACCTTTCAAAAAAAAAAAATTAAATCTAGCCAGACACTCCTGAGGGTTCTGAAAAGGAAATTATCTATAAAATCTAGTGCCATCTACCTTGAACAGGTTGTCTGAAGGATGCAGCCCAGACTTGACCCCTGACAAAGGATGTGTCAGGATGGTGTGTGCAGCAAGTCGTCGGGATGCTGTGAGAGAGAGAGACAGCAAGACTAGGCAGAATTAACCTCCCTATAACCAGATTGTTCAAGAGTGTCCTTTCATTTCTTCAAGCTATGTCTTTTATGAGCATTGATAACTCCAACGCGATATTTTTTAGGTGAGTAAATAAAGGTATTTATTTTCACTTTAACTTAAGAGGATTTCCGGTGGCTTGGGAAGTGACAAGACATCCCTCACACATGACCCCACCAGGATCAGGAAGAGGAAGAAGTGTTTTCTGATAAGTGAGGCTGTCCAGAAGAGCTTGTGGGGTGGGGAAGGAGCCTGGACCCAGAGTGTCCCCAGGCTGTTTGCTATAACAGAGTTTCCAGAATAGTGTGCTGGTCTGTGTTTTTCCAAACAAATTGGCAGCTAAGCCTGCAGGTAGAAACTCAGCAGGACTTGTAGGATGCTGTCGCTCAAAGACATTACTTCTGAGGGTGCTGTTGAGTGCGTATCTAGCTGAAGAAATGACCCCAGGTCCTTTCTTTCACACACATGTTGAGAGGCCCCATTTCACAGCCCTCAGCCCTGTGCCACAAGTCACCAAAATCTGAGTTGGTGTCACCTTTGGTGAATCCTCTACATGCAGAGAAATGGGGAAAATCCCAGGGAAGTTCCTGCTTTCCCCACAGACCTCTGTGGTAGGCACAGTGTTTCGGGGTGGCCCGAGAACTGGCCAGGTGATGGTGCCTTCACTACCCATTTGTAGGAAAGGGTGTTTTAAGCTCAGCAGAAGGGAAGGAAGAGAATGCATCAATGTTCTCTTCAAGAACTGCTTTGTTCTCAGTTTTGTACTGCATTTTGCTCATAACCAATGCTGCTGAGTGTCCCTGTGGAGCAAATAAGAGATTCAGCCTGTAGATACTACATATTTGATGTACAAGAGTGATTTATAGGACTGGAAGTTAATTAGATTGCAACGATAGGGTGTAAGTGCTGTGTCACTCTTAATAATTGGGTGATTAATGTCAGTTAAAAATAAAGCTACCATGATAAAATACAGTGGAGCTGAAGACGGTTGCTTCTCATTAGCTATCAAGGACAGCAAGCCTGATTTTGCAGAAGAGGATGTTTAGTCACATAATAGATTCAGAGAACCATAGAATGGTTAGAGTTGGAAGGGAACCTTAAAGATCATTGAGTTCCAAGCCCCCTGCCATGGGCAAGGACACTTCCCACTAGACCAGGTTGCTCAAAGTCTCATCCAGCCTGGCCTTGAACACCTCCAGGGATGGGGCTTCTCTGGCAACCTGTTCCAGTGTCTCACCACCCTCAGAGTAAAGAATTTCCTTCTAGTATCTAATCTAAATATTTAATTTCAATTTAAAACTGTTACCCCTCGTTCTATTGCTACAGTCCCTGACAAATAGCCCCTCTGCAGCTCTCCTGTAGGCTCCCTTCAGATACTGGAAAACTGCAGAGATGACCCAGGAGAGAAGATGAGTCTTGGACAACAGGTGCCCATCCCAGCTGAACTTGTGAGGCCATTGCATTCTTCATACAGCACCCAGGGGATGCACATAAATAAATGGCAAAAGCTGTATTCGTTATCTTCTCCTGTACAGGAGGCTGGCATTAGACATATTCATTCACAGAGGCCATTGCAGTGGCCTGAACAGTGCCTTTCCCATGATGAAGGGGTTGCAAGGTTGATTAATACAACCACGTATTAGTAACAGACTTTGGAGCATCACTGGACACACACACTGGTTGGATCTAGCTGCTTTTAACCCTTCATTTGTCCTAAAGGGGTAAAGCATGACTGTTAGGAGTATCTATACCAAACTACTGATGATGTGTGGCTTGATTCTGGTTGTGGGATGCAGTCATGGGATACAGCCACTGCACATTTTTGGTCCTTCTCTGTGCCACATGTGGTAGATACATAAGCTCAGGTCCATACTTCACGTATTTTCATTTCTGTTTGCTGGATGAGGAGCCCTGCCCCAAATGCAAAGACGCATTTGTCCCTGTGTTTTTGCGTAAATGTCAGGCTGCTAGAGAGGAGCCAGGACAGCGTCAGGGACACGTAAGAAGCAAGTGAAGCTGGAGAAATGCGAACCTGTTGTTTTTGAAGCCTGGTGAGTAGGAGTCTGATCCTCCGACTCCAATATTGGTTAATGGGATCTGAATGCTCAACTCCCACGCGCAGCTTTGAAAATTTACTCCATCTGCTCCATTTCTTGTTATCTTGCCTTTTTTTCCCCTAGCAGAGAAGACAGAGCCTTCTCTTTTCCTGAGATAAGCTTTGAGAACTGTAACAGTTTGAGTATAAATGTTAATTTTATCAAAGCCAATTTTAATACCAATCGGGAATTTGACTTCTTCTCTAGTGCCACTATATCTACACTTAAAAATAGATCTGTGTGGCAAAGGAATGCACAAGTTCACAGATGCAAGGTAGCAGTAATGGCTGGATTAAAACCCTGTACTGTACTGATTTTACCATCTAACTGAAAAAATGGATAGGGATTTTCTACAAGGTCAAAGGGTTACGTTTTATTGATCTCCTAGAGTTCATTTTATTTTTCTTCATGTCCCTCATTACATCTCTGGCACACACAAACACGTCAGTTGTCATAATTCCTTCAAAACATGCTGATTAGTGTCTGCTTAGTCCAGAGTGACTTACTTGTGCTGCTTACTGAAAAGGAAGCTTGTGGATGAAACTACAGCCAAAATCTATATTTTTTTTTGCTAAAATCTTTTTAATCCCTTGTTCTTTCAATGCCTTTTTTCACCTTTTTGAAAAAGTATTGCCAAACTTTTCCTTTATTTGTTTTCCCTTCTGTTTTTTGTTTTCTTTTGTTCCTGCAGGTTTTTGGTTTTTTTGTTGGCCTCATTAAATGGCTCTAGTAGCAATAGCAAAGACATGACTCCCCATTTCAGTGTTAGCATTTCACAGTCTCTGATAAAACATCGCAGAAAATTCTAGCCCAGCTGTTGATGTCCACAGGGTATCCTAGAAATGCTGTAGAAATTATATTCCTCTCTTTACAACTCAATAAGGGAAACTCGGGCACTCTTGTGCTAAGAAAATACATGACATCACATGCTAAGTTAGAGCCCTGAACTAAATTTTGTATTAATTAGCAAGCAATAAAGACATTTGGGTTCATTATTTGTTAAAAGGCACACAGCACTTACACTGCTGCAGCAATCACTCAGCCATTGGTAATATCAAGGCTACAAATTGCTTTCTAGATGTATTCCCAGAACATAAAACAAATACATCACATTTTTGTTTAACAAACATCACTACCTAATATGAGCTATACAGGCTTCTATTTATGCCATTTGAGGTAAACATAACATTAAATATGCTTCTGGGTGAGAACTTGCCTAAGAACACTTGAGTCATAATGCAAGCTGGGAGCACTAAATTGATTTTAAGTTAATCTGACATTTTAAAGGAAATTGTCATTATTTAATTCACAAGGAGCTATTCCGAATGACTGCAAAGAAAACTTTTCATTTTGCTTAGATACATCACTGTAAAAGGTCACACGCTTCTAAGCAGACCTCCTCAAATTACAAAATATACTTGGAAATATTTGCTTTAGTAGAATTAGAGTATTTAACTGTATTTTAATGAAAACAGTCAGTGTTCTTTGTCTCTCAAGAAAGGGAGGATGGAGAGATAAATCTGAGAGGCTGAAGTTCAATTACCTGTTTCTGTGTGTATGTCACTCACAAGGCTTAGTATATAATTGACTTATTTGATTTGCTGCTTGTTTGATTGAATTCAGAAGTAGAAGGAACATTTTAGGTCAGCCTAAATCAAATGTAATCTTTTTCATTTTCATTATTTTTTTTTTAAATCAAGTTAACATTTATTTTTTCCCAAACAAAACACTTACGTCTTTATTAAGGTGGTATAATATTAGCTACATCTCTAAATATAACTTATTATAAAGTACAGAAATTATTGAAATAAAACATTCTTTTTCAATTATATTTTCTTCTCATTAGTTTTCCCTTGGACACTCTGTGCCAAATGTGACTCCAGCTTGTGAATAGCTTGGGTCAGTCTGGTACCGTGAGGCTTTTTGGTGTCTTTGGTTGATGTGTCTTTACTTGACAGTATTGATTGTGCATTTCTCAATACTTTCATTGGAATCCATCTAAATACTTTCAAAACTTTCCCTCTTTTTAAGCTCACTAGGTGCAAAGGAAGGCTATGGGGATTTTCTTGCCTCAAAAAGATGTTCAGTGACTAAATGCATTCATTGTCAGAGATAACAGGTTTTTATCATCTCTTTGGCATTGGAAATAGCTTTTATTTTTTCAGTATAAAGTTGTAATTTAATGTTTGCATAGAAAATCTAATGCCCTGAAGCAAGAACTTGAATGGTTTGCAGAATATTGCTATTTCCCTGACCAGGAGAGAGAAGATGTAGATTTCATGGCTGACCTTCAGCTGCTTGATTCGCAATTTCCAGATGCTGGTCTTGGCTCTTCCTTGCCAAGGACACACAGTTTGGCTCAGGAAGGTAAAAATCACCGTCACAGGAAAGTGTAGTTGAGCCAACAGAACTTGGTGTGTGGGGTTTTGTCATTTATTTGCTTGGTTTTGGACCAGGTTATGAAAAGCTGTCTATTATACCTAAATGGGTCTCCTGTGATGTCTTGACTCTGTGGTGGCTTCTGCATGGACTTAAAAGGAGTTCAAATAGGAGAAGACCAAATGTAGCCATATGTGACTTGTGCACTGTCTGCGCAATAGAATCATAGAACCATCTAACTTGGAAGGGACCTTTAATATCATTGGGCCCAACCCTTAACACTGCCAAAACCACCACTAAACCATGTCCCTCAGCACCACCTCACCCTGTCTTTTAAATACCTTCAGGGATAGTAATTCAACCACTTCCTTGGGCAGCCTGTTCCAATGCTTGATAACCCTTTCTGTGAAGAATTTTTTCCTAATATCCATCCTAAACTTTCCCTGGTGCAACTTGAGGCCATTTCCTCTTGTCATATTGCCTGTTATTTGGGATAAGATACCCACCCTCATCTCACTACAGTCTCCTTTCAGATGGTTGTAGAAAGAGATAGGGTCTCCCTTCAGCCTCCTTTCCTACAGACTAAACAATCCCAGTTCCCTCAGCCACTCCTCATAAGACTTATGCTCCAGAAGAGCCAAGAAGTGACTCTCTCTCTAAATCTAAGTGGGGTAATCAAGGTGCATCTGCTTTGAAGGGTTGGAGAACATGCTCTACTCAGAGGATTGTTGAGTGAATTGGGCTACTGCCCATGACCCTGGATTTGCATTATGTCCACCCAGGAGTGAGTGGAGCCCTCAGGACCATGTTGAGCATGAGGACAGCAGTTGTAGGAGGGAAATCAGTCCCACCTCTGAGCGTGGAGTCTGGCTAGGATACCCTGAGCCATCTGCTGAGGTCCTTGTAGAGACTGTGTTGAAGCACTGCTTTTTGGGATCTCAAGGAAATACAATGAGAAATATTCCTGTTCTGCTCTACAAATCTCATAATTTAGTCATGCAAATGGAGTGTCATTCCCTGGTGACACAGACCCAAGCTAACACCATATTTTTTTTTACACTTTGACTATGTATTTTGTTAATGGCCACTCCAAAGGCACTGCTCTTCTGCACTCCTACCTGTGCCTCTTCATGTTCTGCTGAGGACGTTGGGGAAATTAGGGCTGTCAAGTTATGATAATTGTGCAAAATTCACGGTCTGAACTGCATCTCAGTGTGGCCTTGGCATATCTGAGCACTTAGGCATCGTAGCAGTGGGACTGTGCAATGTCACGGAGATAACACTGCCCTCAGCTCAAGCATGTACTTCCCCGAGTGGAAGCATCTTGCAGAAATTAACAGGCGTTTGCTTATCCAGGGGAAGGCACTCCAAGTAAAATGCACATCTCTGAGCTACCAGCTGTTTGTGTGCATGTAGAAGAACTGAAATATATTTTCTCAGTGAGAAGTTGATCTAAATCTTCTTTAATTTCAGTAGGAATACCTGTTGATCTCAGCAGACTCTAATTTAGATGCCTAGTATAGCTGAAAACGCGGAGTAAAGTATTATTTTACGTTTCTTTGCTTTGGAAGGAATGAAGCATGGTTTTTCAGCTGTCTGTGTAAGCACAATGGCATGCCCAAACTGCTGGTGCAAGGTTTACAGTAGTTTTCAAACCAAATGTCTGTGTCTGAGGTGGGAAGAACGTGTTGCATTAATACCTTGATTGAATCTGGAAAATTAAGGAAATAAAAATGCAGCAGAATAGCATGAGAAAGCATCAAGGTTAGATGCGTGTGTGTGTGAAGCCAAATGATGTGCCATCAACATCCCTTGAGGTGTGTATTTTGCCATACTTGTTTAGGAGGGTGAAGTGCAGCTCTCCTGTCTCCACTCTGTTGTTGCTCTTAAATGTTGGCGAGAAATTAAATGGGATATACAACCCTGAAAACTCTATAACAGTATACAAGATGTCTCCTAAAGGAGGTGTGATGCCTCTGTAGTACCTCAGAAACAAGACATTTGGTCTGAGGTCCTTCTCTGGAGTGATAGAGTGGAAATAAACTCCTTGTTGCTCTGAAGCTGCTGAAATCTGGAGTTGTGTCTGCAAGATGAAGCACCCATGTTCTGAAAGACAGTCACATAACATCTCCAGGGAGCTGTGGGTGGCCAAGTGCTGCCAAGAAGTCCAAGTTCTGCAAACAACTCAGCTGGGCTTCTACAGAGTCACAGGAGTCCAAACTCCCTTGGTCCACTGTGGGCACCAGGCCATGGCATCCCACGCTGGTTGTGGGCGTCCCAGCCTCTTGGTGCTTGACTGAGGCAATTGCCCTTTGAGAATCTCTCATTGGTACCTTCCTGCACTTTTTGGGTTTCTGAAAGAGCAGCCAGGATGCCTGAGCCCAGCAGGGGCTTTTGGGTTGCAGACTCCTTGGATACTACTTCAGTTTGTTTGGATGCCAAAATCTCTAAGGACAAGGAGATGGAAGAGCTTTCCGTCTCTTCACTACTGAGCTCTGCAAAATATACTGGTCCTCCATTTAGCAGTTGGAGACTCTTGGGAGAGAGGTTAAATACATCCTGATGGGCCTTCTGTTTATGTGATTTGAGATGTAGAACCCTTGATAAGCTGCTTTAACAGCAAAGACCAACATGGGGATGGGGAAAAGTCATTATTTTCCTTGCAATACACTACAGCTGCAGGATGGCTGGGAAACATCCTTCCCAGTTGCAGACTGACACCGGTAACAGTTTCTTCAATGGTTTAAACCATTTGACTCTCTCCTAAAATGGAGATTAATTTCATCAGATGTATGTGTCGGGTACCACATTCATGACCAACAAATGAGAAGTGGAGAGGAAAAGCTCTGTACACAGCCCTGCGTCACTGCCTTCACACCCACAGCAGATCTGAAGGGGTGGTCACTCTCTGGACCTAGTTGTTTATTGCTGTGGTCTAGAAAGATGATTAAATACTTCTCTCTTTTCCTTTTTCCAGAATGTGAAAGCTGCTGTGAATAACGTGCACTATGGTCACCCCTGATTTCTAGGTGTAGGTCATCCCAGCCAGAGCTATTATCTGTCTGCCTCACTTGTCAGAGACAACAGATGTCCAGAAATCCCTGGCTAATGTTGTAGTTTCTCAATATCCCATCAGTTTGTGTTCCTGGCAAGGACAAATAGCAAATGCAGTTGGGGAAAACTGGACATACAATGCCCCTGTATGGGCCTGGAGCCCCAGCTCCTGTCTGCCCAGAGGTGGTGCAGGGAGGACCTGATTGGAGAAATTGGAGAGCAGAAACTGAGTTATATGGGCACCTATAAAAATGCAACAACTGGACTTAGGATTCATAAAAAACAATATTCATTATGAAGCTGCTTTACTGTGAAATCACTGTTGGCTCTTTAATACAGTTAAGCATAAAATATAGTAATTGTTTTGCAAACTAATTGCCGAGAAAGCAGAGGCAATCTATCTTAGCATTTGTTTATATGCAATGAGGTTTTATAATCTAATTTGCAGATTACCAGCCATGATATTTAGGGCAATTAATGGACTGAGCTGAATTGCTCACTCCCTTATGTGAGGTTTTCACAGAACATATTTCTGGACTATGGAAGGGTACTTAAAATTCTGCACTCACTTCTGTTTATTAATGACCATACCCTTCCAGAGCTGTAGATGTTACCAAGTGAACAACACCGTTCTGCTTTTATTACTATTCCTATAAATTAGTTACTTGTAACAGTAATTCATAAGTGAGTAAATCTAATTTTCCTTTTTATTTTAAAATTGACTTCTGCTAAATATGACACTGTTACTCTGACTACATTATGAAATGGCCACTGAATGATAAATTCTTAACGCTTTGATAACTTGCCCTGGCAAGCGCCACTACGGATTGCTGTAAATATTCTGAATGCAGAAAGCCTTTGCATCTTACTGCTGTGAGTGCCATTTTTTTTCCCCTTCTTTAAACCACTGTTAGTCCCTGCATCTCACTGTGGATTGTCAACTCTTCAAGTGTGAGAAATGCATCTTTCTTAGGTCGTGGCACAGCAATCACTGCTGAAATAGCCATGATTGTTTGAGAGGTTACAGTGCTCTGCTGGAAGCCAGGTGAAAGTATTCATCACTTTCTTCTTCTTTACACCCAGAGTTTGCTGTGAAGCAGATGGGCACTCGTGATTTCATCTGACATGGGAATGGCAACAAATAGATGGTAATAACAGCCCTGGTCTAGTAAGGTACATGTACAGTGCTTAATGCCACCAGGTCATCTGAATATCCAATGGATATCCCAAATACAGCTGTAGTACAAGCAAATAATTTTGTCAAAGAGATCAAGATGAATGTTTATATTGACTTTCACGTGCAAGCCTATGCTACTTTCATTCCACAGCCAAGGCAAACAACCTCCCTCTTTGAGTACCCCATCCTTGGCCCAGCTCTTGATGCGGTTTTTTTTGTTCATCTACGGGAACCTTCCCAAGAATCATTTTTGCCTCTTTCTGGGCTTACCTCAAGTTGTGGCAGAAGGAAATGGTAAACCTAAAGCAGGGCAGGCAGCCTCTGGAAGATGAGACCGATGCTGGGAGCATCCTTAGCAGCCTCCAGGACCTGGGGCTCACTCCGACTTGTGATTTGCAAGCATCCTCAGATGCACACCCAGCACAGGACCGGTGCTTCCTGGCTCAGACTGGAGAGCCTGAGCTGGCACACTCACAGCATGTGCAAGCAGCAACATTGGTAATTGAGGGTAGCTCCCAAGATTCAGGCTGAGATTTGCTGAAAATGTTGAAATAGTCATTTAGGATTCTGTAGTAGACAATGGAGAGAGTCCAGGCTCTCCAGAGAGCACTAATTTAAAGATTAATGGGATGTGTAACCTACCCTCTGGACTTGCATGTGCTAGTCCACTGACTGGACGAAGTGAAAGGAGCCTTTGTTGGCTGTTTCTGGCTAGACGTCCTACTCATAAATTGCTTTTCCTAGGTTATGTGACTCCTGGTCTAAGGACAGAAGCTGAGAATAGACTGCTCTCAGTAACACTTGCATTCAGGGAGGTATTATGTGCTTTAACTTGTCTGACTTTCTGCCCTAGGGCATTATGTAGCAGAAGTCACTTCACTTAATATCCAGCCAAACAAGATCTGTATGAAGTCCACACTGTGCAGAGACTCTTCTGAGGTTGAAAGGCAGAAGCTCTGTGAGGAGAAGAGGTTTCACAGGGTGGGCATAAATAGGACCAAACAAACGGACGTCCAGTCCCTGGCTGCATTACAGACTCTTTGAGAATATAGGCAAATTTTGTAGTGCTGCCCTAAAAAGACCCATAAAAGAGTTTAAAGTTCAGAGTCTTCCAGCCTTCACTTTCCAGGCACTGAAAACTGATCTACATGACGTACTGAGGTTTTTGTTAGAGACTTTTTGAAAGGTCAAATATACTTTTCAGACCCAAGGACAGTGCATGGGCAAAGACTGGAAGTTCCAGCCCCTCCATAGTCCCTGGTCACTTGAAGATAGTCTTGTACATATGTACTCATCCCAGTTTGTGTTTTAAATTTTCTTATGGGACTTGGGTGGGCCTAAAGATGGGTGCAATGCATTAACCTGGACATCTTTAAGAAGTGAATGAGCACATAATGAGATGCACTGAGAAGAAAAGGATTCAAACATTCAAGCCTTGCCCAGAGGAAAAGGCAATTGCTTCATATGCACAACTGGGCATAAGTGTAATGAAGGTGCCAGGTCTCATCTGAAATAATGCAGATGGTGTTGACCAATGCTGTTCAGGGAGGACAAATCCTAGTTGGTTTGGGTAGCAAAGGGTTTCTAATGGAAAGAGGTAGTCTTTTCCTTGGCAGACTGTTAGAAAACCCACAGAGGGCAAAACAAAAGCTCCAAAGAAATTTCGTTATCTCAAATACATCTAGAGATAAATCGTTAGATCGTTAGTTGTTAGAGCGGCTTGAGCTGAAAGATAGTGTCAGCACAAAGATTAAGAGCTGCTTCTGAATAAATGTAGCTTGGAACTTAAAAATGCAAAGTAAAACAAAACCTGATAGGCTTTTCAGCACAACTATGCAGAGGTTGGCTGTAGAAGAGGAACTAGCCTTGCTGATGAGAGATCACTCCCCCCCAGGCTCTTTTAAATGAATACTAGAGGGAAAAAAATAATAAAAAATTGAAAAAGCAATTGGTTGAAAAGTGGTGCTTTATTTCACTAAGACTGCACCTGCACAGGTGCAAATTAGGTCAATTAGCACAAGTATAGCCCGATGGATCATGTGACAACACTAGGGAATGCATTTTCAGAAAACAAATATAATTGCAGCAGTGATGCACACTTGCAGACTCCACACTCTGTATTGGTCCTCTAAGTTCAGTTGGTCTCATGATATGTGAGTCTGCTGAGGCCGTCATCTTATAAATGTCAAATTAATATTAAACAATCATAATATGAAACCCAGAGCTTTCAAACTGAGGAAGACGGTTATTGAATGTTAATTACTATACCACTATTAAGTCATACTTTGAGTTATGACATGTTTATTTTCTAGTTATTAACCTTCAGGTTCTTTTAAATTAGGATTGTCCCAGTGTGCCATATTAAGTTCTCACACACTAAATTAAATAGAATCTAAGCTGGAAGAACATTTGAGGTCAGCGTTAGGAATACTTTTCTCTTAGGGTTTTCTTTTAATCTACATCTCGAAATTAAGAGAGGCAGTAGCACCTGAAGCAGTTGGCCATGTCCAAGGGCAGTAGTCACAGTCCAAGCTCATACATCACAGTCCATTCACTGCTTCTGATGGGAAGCCACCTTACTTCCAACAAATATTTCTTGTGTGTGACTATGGTGTAGGCTATAAGCCCGTTCCTTTGAGCTTCTTATTGTTGGTGTAACTCTCACTGGATGCTCTAATTCTCATACTTACATACAAGAGTTTTTTTGGGCTTGCTTAGGTCTGTTGAAAATAGTCTAAGGCTGGGCATTGCCTCGTGGCTGGCACAGGGGCCACAAGAAGCACCAGATCTCTTCCTGGCCTAAGCAGCTGTCTGCTAGGGGACTTCGGACAGGTCTTCTTGCTTTGCCAGGTCCCTCCCTCTCACTTGTGGAAGAGGTGTGCAATGGCCTTTTCTTGAAAACGTCATTGTTCTCCAGTCATAGTCACCATCATGAAGAAGAGTCTTCAGAGAACCCGGGAAATATCCCTGCTTCTAGCTACAGTGGTATATCAGGAAGGCTTTTGTACTATGTTGCCCTTGTCCTTACAATAAGAAGGTATCTCTAGGACCCTTATTATCCCAAAGCAGCACCTATCAAAGCTAATTAGTGTTCAGACATAAGTCATGCCAGGAACGGGATTGCTTAGCAATGAGCAGCCTGTGGGTTGCTTGCACGGCTTTAAAGAGAAATGGTCCAGAGAGGTTCGCTCAGGGAAGCACACAGCAATCAGATGGAGGCAGAGCTTCTGGTTTATACTGGTCATGAAGAGCACTATTTTCTTAGCAAACAGCTGCCAAATAAAGCAAGGCAAAGCAAGTGTGGCAATCAACGGCTGAACTGGAAATTAGAGTTGAGTTTGAGATTAATCTTTCTCTTAGCCTGTGTCACAGTCTAGGTGTCCATCTAACCTGGATAGGTTTCCTATAATAATTTCTGTAATGCCTCCTTATTGAGGAAGGCAAGGAAATATTTCCTCAAACATTTGGTATGGAACCTTTCACTAACACACCCCCCCTCCCTCCATAGACAATGGTGGTGGAAGAATAGGCTGATCAGAGACCCTTCCCCTCATATATCCAGAACCAGTGGCTTCATTTGGCAGTCTGCTGGCTCCAGGAAAGATGTTTCTCTTCCTGTGCAGTATTTCTTTGGCAGCTTGGAGAATCTTCTTTATCACTGCAATTATAATTACCAAAAACTTCTAAGAGAGTTTTCAAAAGAAACAGTCCCAGCCCTGCTGGGATCTGTTTGTGGGGCATGACAGGGGGGTTGGAACTAGATGATCTTTAAGGTCCCTTCCAATCCAAACCATTCTATGATTCTATGGTTCTATAAGTTCCTTCCAGCTCTTTTTTAAAGCTGAGTGAATAATTCAGAATGAATAATTTACTTGCTGGCATCAGGCTTTTACCTTCTCTGGGGATACGTTACAAGCAAAATGTAGGTCCTCAAATTTGACTGAATTATATGAATATTTCTTTGTGTAACTCTCTGTAGCTTGGTAAGGCATCTTAGACATCCCAGCTGTGTTGTTTTGTTGCAGTTCGTTGAATGAAGTGGTTCCTCTTTTGTGGATTACAGCAGAAGCACTACTGCCACAGCCATTCATAATGCAAATTTGATTTCTGTGACTAACACGTGCTTGAAACTAATCACCTAAGTTCGAGCAAACTGTTGAGATGTTGGAGAAACACATGAATGGCTGAAGGAAATTCAATAAACTCAGACAGCTTTTCATACCCTCACATCATCTGTTCTTTTCACAACACGGAAAGGTGTTCTTTAACTTTAAAGTGAAAAAAATTGCCAGCGTGGCATAAACTTTGATATATTTCAAGTTCTGGAGAACAAGTCCTATGAGGAGAGGCTGAGGGAACTGGACATGTTTAGTTTGGAGAAGAGGAGGCTGAGGGGAGACCTCATTGCCCTCTA
>JAOTQQ010000001.1:7884124-7945918 GCA_026546715.1 Gallinago undulata | reverse complement strand
CCCCCCCCCCCGGCCTGGCTGCCGTTTCCATGCGGTACAGGCAGCGTGATCAGAGCGCTAACACAACAGCCTGTGTAATTACATGTTTCTAGGAAGTGTGTTAGCTCCACGGGGAGCTGAGTCCATTTGGAGAGGAGGAGGAGGTGGAGGAGGAGAAGGAGGAGGAGGAGGAGGAAGAGACTTTCTTTTCGGGGGGTGGGTAAGGTGAAAAGGGTCAGCGGGTAGCCCAGCTCTCGCTGGATTATATGATGAAGGTAATAATTGTGGCTCTCAAGTGAACGCCGGGCGCTCCCCGGTCCTGGCTCCTCTCCCTCCTTGCTCACGCCTGTGTTATGCAGGCGTCTGCTGTCAAAACCGGGCGAAGCCGGGCTCTGTGGGAAGAGAGAAGAGGTTTGACCCTGTTGGAAGCGGTACGTTGCGATATCTGACGTTGTTTCTGCGCTAGCATCGCCCGGGCAGGGATGGAAGATGCAGAGTCAGGGGCACGGCAGTTTTTGTGCAGCCTAGGCATTTGTTTAGGTGGAGGAAGGAGAGTGGCAATAATTAAAAGCAATTAATTGCAGTCCGCATGCTGGGGCAGGGGGAGGATGGCTCAGACCTAACCTGTCATGTAGGTGTTTGATACGTGTCCTGTGTCGCTGCTACTCACCGTGGCAGCGTGTGCCTGAGCTTTAAATATCCTGCAGTTCCCAATATCTTGTTTCTCCAGCAGGCTCTCCATTTCATTTTCCTTCTCTCTCTAGTGTAAAATTTGGCCTAGCTTTAAGCTCCTTTCCCTGGCTGAGAAGGTTATTTCCTTCCCTCCTCTCCTCCCCACCCCCTCATCCATCCTCTCCTCCTCTTGCAAATGCTCTCCGACCCTGATTTGGGGTTTCTCTCCCTGCAGTTAGCTCTGGGCTCTGTGGATGCTCTGCCGTGACGGAGGGCCAAGGGCTGACCGAGTCGTGGGGAGGATTTGTACGTAGGAAGAGAGGAGATGGCTGTGCAGCGTGCTCCCGAATCTGCTCTGAGCTTGCTGATGGTAAGTACTTGCTGAAATCCATTAGGGGGGGAGGGAAAGGGATAAGGGAGGGTGGGCGAGGGGAGCTGCACTGCACGGATCCAGGCCACCAAATCCACGGGAGGATTTTGCACGAGTCGCCCCTTGGCTTTTACAGGTCCCGGGGAACTTTGCAGAGGGCTCATCTGGTGCTTGCAGGGAGGCATTCTCCCCTGTGATGTGTTTTAGTGCTCCTTGGACCAAACTCGGCAGCAATGGCAGGATTTTGAAGTCACCTTTCCGGCAGAGCCAACACTTGCATTCTGGGTTTATCCTGAGCTGCAGCTTTTGCATTTCCTTGGTGTCTTGAATCCTCACGTCCTTCTGCCCTCTCCTGCTTTTGCCCTTGCTGACTGCGAGACAACTTAAAGGATGAGAGGGGAGAGCTTGGTTTCTCTGTTGGCCGGGAGGCGTGTTGTTGGCCGTGGCCAGGTCCTCAGATCTTGAACCGTCCGGGGAATGGTCCTCTAATGCAGCGAGTCGCCCTGCTCCCGGCTGCAGAGGGTCTCAGCCCTGCTCCTGGCTGCAGACCACGGGGCAGTGACCGGCTTTTATCCCAGCTATTTGGGACAACGTGTTGAGCCACTGACCTACTTTGCGAAGTTCTGCATATTTATGACATTTTAAAGAAGATTATTTAGCAAAGCACGTGGCTGAGTCCAGAAGTGCGCTGCTGTCCTGCTGCAATTAAAATAAACCCCTTTTTGGTGGGGTATTAGAGGGTTGTTTAGCTTTACTGATTTTAATTTTATTTTTTTTTCCTCTCTCCTACTCTTGTTGCCATTTTCTATGCAGCAGCATCAAGGACGGTTTTAGCCTAAGATCTCTGCTGGGTGTTTTTCTGCCGAAATGTCACTGTAATGTTTCTGCTGGAGAGGTTATAAGCAAAGGGCATGTGTGTGTGCATGTGTGTGAATGCATAGATATATGTGCATTATACATATATATATTTACATAATTATTCTTACTGATCTCTCTTCTGATTGTATTAGGAAATAATCCCTAGCACTTAGAGACATGATGAGTTCAGTGAAGGGAATGCTGCAGGATAATAGTCCTGTAGAGCCTAAGGTTGTTAACAAAGGTCAAGTGGAGAAAAGCAAATT
The DNA here is from genome assembly GCA_026546715.1 of Gallinago undulata. Classification (NCBI taxonomy): domain Eukaryota; kingdom Metazoa; phylum Chordata; class Aves; order Charadriiformes; family Scolopacidae; genus Gallinago; species Gallinago undulata. Next base: position 7,943,773 of record JAOTQQ010000001.1, on the reverse strand, counting down.
TTATGTCCATTACTCAAAATGTTAAACATGCTATTAAGCCTCTGCATGGTTTGCTTTATATTTGCCAGTGACTGACTTGCTGTGTAAGCTCATTTTATTTCCTCCTGCTTACCTCCGGCCTTCCTGGCTTTTTATATGAGCTCTTTCTATTTCTTCTCCAAAGGTAAATTGATGGGTGTCTGTCACCCCTGCATCACTGTTTGGGCTGTATATGCTTTTACTTTCACTGCCCTCATAATTCTCAAGTTAAACCTCTCCTTTCCTCCCTCTGTACTCCTTAAACAGACCTTGTCAAACTGTGGCATGGTGCCAAGCTGCCCACAATTTTTCTCTCTTAAAAGATGGCTTTCTGTGGCTATATGACCTTGTCACAGTTGTCGTTTTGAGGTTGGTTGGGTGTTTCTACAGTTTTGGTCTGTAGCCTGGGCCCCTTGAGTCTCCTCACTTTGGGTACAGACCAAAGTGTGGTGTCCCAGCCCTGCCTGGATGGGCTGGGCTGAGTTGGGGGTCCACAGCTGAAGGATTTTGACCCTGTGGATGGTTGGGGTGGTGGTGTTGGGGATGTATTTCAGGGTTGCAAGAGGACTTGTGTAGCTCATTGGGCTCTGTTCTAAGATGGTCTGGTACTAGAGGCTGGTTATGGGTGTGGGAAAGGTGATTTGCTATGTAAAATGTTCCACTTTTTGCCAACTGCTTCTTTTTCCTTATCTTTTTCTTGAATCAGTTTAGTTAACTACAGAGACCTCATCCTTTCCCCTCTGCTCTGCCTTGGCTTTGATTGCATGCTTGAGCAGGTTCTCCTTGAATCAATAATAAATTCTTGCATAATTCATCCTGCAATGAGCAGCTATAATGGCATCTCTTCTAAAACTGCCATCCTCCAGGGATTAAAGGATTAGATATCTTCGGGAAGTCCACAGAAGTAGCTTTTAATACTTTGATGGGCTTTCTCCATTGAGAGACTTTTCTTTTAGCAATGAGGAGTATTTCTGTACCGCATTTCCCCTGCAATAGGATGCAGAATGTGCATCCAACCATCCACATTTTACAAGACCTAATCATCAGCAGCATTTGGCAGTGCTGCATCATCCTCAGTCTGAAAATATCTCCTTCTCAGAGGGGTACCTCAGAGCACTTTGTGTTGCAGGTAAAAAAAAACCAAGGTACTGAAGCATTAATTGACTTCCCTGGAATTTGATACACTGATTTGAGTGACCCAAATTAGGAGTTTGCTTATCCCAAACTCCTTTCTGGTCAAATAAGAAAGATGGGCATCTTCAGGACAGGGGTTTTCCTTCCTATGGAAGGACCTTCTATAGGACATGAGTATCTAGCATCAGTATGCCCCACCAGATGGAGCTGCACATGGGACTGTGTGGCATTTCTGGGTGTCAGCCATGATGACAGCTCACAGTGTCTTACCTGTACCCAGTAAATGCTACCCAGGATGTGGAGCTGACATGGTATAAAGAAACTCCTGGATGGCAGGTCGGTGTGGAGTTGCATATTGTTTGTGAAATGTTTAGCACACCAGGGAATCTCATTAAACCTGCAGCCTTAGGTGGACAGGTCCTACTTCAGCTCAGTGACAAAATATTGACTATACAATGAATTAATCTAAATTTTATCCCATTTTATTTTGATCTTGTTTTCTAGACAGTTTAATACTCAGGAGGGGTTTTTTCCCGGCTTTCAGTTATTTATTTGCTTGCCTGTTTTTTTCTCCCAGGCCAGGGAAATGGCTCAATGAGGTAGAATTTCAGTCTTAAGCATATATTTTCTTAACAGAAAAATATTGCATTCATAGAAAGACTGCAATCTGCAAATAGAACTGCAACTTGTCCGTTCTGGTAAATGACTTGCATTACAAATGACTCCAGATTGTGCCTGGTCTGTGGAACTCCTGCCTCTACTTTGCTCCAGAGATCACAACAGATGAGGGATGTTGCCTGGTTCAGAATAGAGGAAATTGGCCTGAACTGTGCCCAAAGTGGCTCTGCCTGTAGCATTATCAAATCATTAAAACAGAGCTTCTTCAGCTCCTGTGAACCAAGAGGAGGGAGCACCTGAGCATGAAATAGAAAATACCATGTCTTGTTAGGAATGATAACACCTGCTGTTTTAAGATCATTAATGTTGATGGCAGTAAGTGCAATACCAGTAGGATTTTATGCCTATCTTATTAGTATATTGTAAAATTTTAAAGCTGCAGACTTATTGATTGTACAGATTTTAACAGCTCGCTAAGTTATGATACCTGGTGTCTCTTGAGACAGCATTACTGCATCTCATGAAAATACATCTTAGGGACTTGACCTTCAAACTGCCGTAGGTCATAACACTACCACTAATTAATCTGTGTTAAATGGCAATGGAGGTTCAGATGAGCAAGGTATACAGCCCAGAGTACACTAATTAATCCAAAATAGATCTTAAAATGGTAGGGAAGAGGAGCAATTTTCTCTTTTGAGAAAGCCTGCTCCAGCTGACTCCTCTCACTTTCTCCTTCAAATTGCAGCGTTACTGTATTTATAACCCAGCTTTGCTCTCTCTTGTTTAGAAAACAAGTGCACTTGTAGATTAATGGTAACTGCTTGTGTTTGGAGGAGCATCTTTCACTTCAGGGGAATGTGTGATGTTTCACACTTTAAAATTGATTATTTTGTGTCTGAGTTGCATTCAAAGCTGAGGCTGGAACAGTGGTGGGTGTGAGATATCCTAGGTGACCCTCACTACATGGGACTCAGTTACCTCTACAGTTCAAGGAGAAAAAGGCTGCCAACAGGGAATTTGGATCATTAACTCATGCTGTGGCATTCACACTGCCCAGGATGAAGAGTCAGACATTGGCTGGCCAGTCCATCACTGGGTCTGCTGGCCTCCATGTTTCCTTGTCCTGCTGGGCTGAAGGCATTGCAATGTATGCCTAAGGCAGAGACCTGCAACAGGAGGACATGCTCCATTTCTAAACTTTAGCGTAAATAATTGGCACCTGAGTGCCCACTGCCCACTGAAAATCCCAGTTAATGCTGCTGTGCTTACAGCCCTCCATTTAAAGAGGATTCTCCTCAATCATCCTTCCATCCCTCAAGCAAAGATACACTAGAGCTCCCCAAACAACATGAATCTCCTTGATTTGATCATTCTTCTGAAATGTAGCACTGAACTCTGTAGGATCGCTCTTAAAACACGCTCAGAGATTCAACTGTATCCTTACTAAATGCTACGAGGGCCATGCCCTGCTTGTTTGGCTTCTGAGGTGTTGGATTTCACAACATTCTGGATATTTCACGAATTATTTTGCACGTTGGACTGATAAGTCTTTATAGCTGAAGCCTGCCCTTGTGAAGGCAAATTTGATAACTACCTAAGATGTAGAGCTTCTGACGCCCATTCATACCTAGGTCTGACCGCCTCACACACACACCCACACCATAAAGCTGTGTCCTGTCCCACTCAAACCTCTGGACAGATTGCAGCAGCGCAGCTCAGCTTGGAGGATCATGTTAAATCCTTTGGGAGCAGCCAGGTTACAGCGGAAGGATGAGGTAATTTTCTGCCTCCCTCATCCCGGGCTTAAATTATCTCTGTGTTGACAGTATGCAAAAGCCCTTGACTTTCAAAGCTCCTTGCTGCGACCTCATCTGCAGACCGCATTGACCTGGAAGGCTAGCCACGCTTGGCACGCTCCTCCTGTGAAAACAGCCCACCCGTTTGTTGCCGTTGCTCGGGGCAGGGGTTAATGCAGCTCTCCTCTGATGCTGAAGTGGTGTGACATCTCAGGGCTGCGTGACCCACACTCGGGTCTTGGCATAAAATCAGCACTGCTTGGGAAGGAGTAACACCTTCCCTCAGGAACCGGCTGCGCCACTGGCATCTGTCCCTCTCCACCTTCGTGCCCCAAAAGTGAGGTCTGTGAGGACACATGAACAGCAAGGGGAGGTGATTATGCAGCTTTCTCCATGCTCCTTTTGCAGATAATTCCACCATGCAGGTGTGCCGGTGAGAAGGTCTGGCCAGGAGAGAATACACTGGCGGTGTATTCTGGGCTCTCCAGTTCAAGAAGGGCAGGGAAATGCTGGAGAGGGTACAGCAGAGGGCTACAAAGATGACAAGGGGCCTGGAGCATCTCCCATATGAGGAGAAGCTGAGGGACTTGTGGTTTTTTGGTCTAAAGAAGAGAAGACTGAGGACCTATAAATACTTAAAGGGAGGGTGTCAAGAAGATGGGGCCGGTCCTTTTTCAGTGGTGCCCGGGGTAGGACAAGAGGAAATGGGCACCAATTTGAATATAAGAAGTTCCACCTAAACATGTGGAGGAACTTCTTTACTTTGAGGGTGGCAGAGCCCTGGAAGAGGCTGCCCAGAGAGGTGGTGGAGTCTCCTTCTCTGGGGGCATTCAAAACTCCACTCTGGACACATTCTTTGGCAGGGGGGCTGGACTAGGTGATCTCCAAAGGTCCCTTCCAACCTCATGTGACTCTGTGATTCTGTGACCGGGGAGGAGCCATGCTGGCAGGATTCTCCCTCCCCAGCTCCCTCCTTGCTCCAGCCAGGTAGTAATTTGCTAATGGGCTTCACAAACAGCAAATAGCTGAGCTGTGCTGATTGCTCTTTTGGAGGATGGGATGAGAGCAACAAATTCCTGCTGGGTGTTTTGTAGCTGCTTGCTACCATGGACCCAGAGTTTAGCCATTTCTTGTTGTTGTTTCCCTGTGGCACTGAATTGAATCTGAACTCTACTACGTGCCTCCGTAAATGTACAGTAAGACTTCAAACACAGTGACTTAATTGAGCTGAATGAGATTAAACACTCCCTGGGACTGCTCTTGGCTTCCCTGTGGTGGATGTCACCTTTTGCCCACCTGAGCCGCAGGACTACAAAATCATTATCCCTGCAATTCTGCTCGAGTGCGTGCCATCAATTTTATTTTCCTTGTCCCTCTGCATGAATGTGCTGTAGAAGAAGCAGACCGTAATGTTTGCACATCTGAATTTTCCCATTTATTACTATGCTTTAAAACAGAAGTAAGAGGGATTGCTGATTTATTATATATTTTTTTTTTAATTATGAATATGGTTTGTGCCTTTTATTCCAGCTGCTCATTCTGAATGACTGATAAAATTATCTCATCAGAGATGTGGCCATTGATTTTTTTTTTTTTATGATGCTATAGACCATCATGATTTGTAGAAGAGAATTAGTGGGAGCCTTTCTTCAATTAGGAGGAAAGTAACATATTAACAGATTGAAAAGATCACTAAATATGACAACTCCTTTTGACAATATATAAAAGAATAATGTCACTCTGACTTTTTTAAAATGAAATACATTGGAAATCTTGACTGATATCTCTAAACCAAAATAAAATGTTTAAAATGCTGTAATTGCCACAGTTAAAATGCAGGAATATGATTCTACTGCAACACAGCAGCTGGATACGCGGGCCAGAACAGATCCAATCCTCCTGGCTTGAGGTCGGTCCCAGATATGTAATTTAGATATGAAAGTGCATAGAAATCTACTTGCGCTCCCGTGGGTAAGAGCCCTCCTCCCCCCCGCCCCGATTTTAGCCAGGGAGGTGGTTGGGTCACCATCCCTGAATGTGTTTAAGAGTCATTTAGATGTGGTGTTGGGGGATATGGTGTAGGGGAGACCTTTGTAGAGGAGGGTTGATGGTTGGACTCAATGATCCCAAGGGTCTTTTCCAACCTGAATGTTTCTATGCTTCTATGCTTCTAATTCATGTGAAGGACTCGTAATATTGTGTGACTGCAATTTTTCAGTTCTTTTCCTTCTGGTTATGAGTGTCATGCTTCCACAATTACTGTGCTCATAACTTCTCAGCGTGGCAACCATCCAGCCCCCTGGTAGGATAATGTCGTTAGCATATTAGGGCTCAGAGTCATACGGAAGTCCCACGTGGATCCTTCCTCGGTGTGTCCCATGACAAATGCAGATTTTTGTGTTTTGCCAAGTATAGCTGTTGTGCTCAGGTGGCCGGTCTTGCAGGCGCTCGTGGAGTCTGCCAGCACCAGCGACAGACGCTTTGTTTCATGCGTCTTGCTAAATACAGAAGCCACCAGCTGGATGTGGGGACAGCCAGAGGGACCGGACCGAATTTTGGGCTCTCTCGAGACACAATGCTGTCCCCAGGTCTCCACAGCCACTGTAAATGCTGCTGGGGAATGGGTGTTTCCACCCCAACCGTTACTGGCAAACGTTAGGTGAACATCGTAGAGAGTTTGGTGCTGGTCTCTTCTCACAGGTAATTAGTGATAGAACAAGAGGGAATGTCTTCAAGTTGCAACAGTGTAGGTTTAGACTAGACATTAGGAAAAAAATTCTTCACAGAAAGAGTGGTCAGACACTGGAATAGGCTGCCCAGGGAGGTGGTTGAGTCACCATCTCTGAAGTGTGTTTAAGAGCTGCTTAGATGTGGTGCCGGGGGATATGGTGTAGGGGAGAACTTTGTAGAGTGGGGTTCATGGTTGAACTCAATGATCCCTAGGATCTTTTCCAACCTGAAGGATTTTATGATCTCCCCTGTACACCTCAAGGCAGATGTACCTATTTTACTCCCTCATGTCTTAATTCTCTCTGCTTTTAAAAGTAAACAAGCACAGAAACCTGCAGAAGTAAATTGACATCAGCCATTTCACAAACAGGTTTTAACAGCACTGAGCATCAAACTAACCTGAACCCATCATCACTTTCAAGTGATATGAGTTTTCTTGTTTAAACAAATACTTGGATTGGCCTGAAGCTGAAACTCTCAAAGCACATGAAGTGAGGCTCCTGTTCACCTTTTTGAAGGGTCTTACCATATTAGACTGTCCTACTGAGAGCCCTTTTAGCACACGCTTGTCCAGCAGCAATGCTTGAGACCAAATGACATTTCCAAAGCCTTGCTGAAAGGCAGATCTTTCTCGAGAAGCCTCCCAGAACACAAAGAGACCCACAGAAGTGTCTGTCTGTATTTCATGGAAACAAAAGCCATAGTGAATGTCAGAAACCTATTTAGAGGAATGCATCTGCACAGAAAATCTTATCAGTTTTTCTCATCCTTCATGGGATTAAAACTGATAATCCCCAGATTAAAGCCAGGACCTCCTAGTACTAGTTCTTGTACCTGGCCTTAGCTTTTCAGGTCTCCAAAAAGCTAGTGATTGTGCTGAAATACCAACAGGAACAATAAAACTTGAGCCCACAGTGCTTTGTTTTCAGGGCAGGTTGCAAAAGCCTTTCTGAAATAATAAAAATTAATGAATGGAAGTAAACTGGAAGACCATAAAGCTGCGTGTAAAAATAATCCACCCCCATATTCTTTGTAAATTACTTGTAATTTGATTAAAACAGAATATTCCTTCCCCACCCTGGCCTTGCCCCAACAGACACTGCCAACCTCTTATCATTGAAGGGTTGCTTTTTGCAGTGCGTCTTTCGCTGTCCTCCCTTCTCTCAATCCATTTACAGACACCAGAGAGATGAAAATTATTCTTACAGTGGTTTTGTTGACGCAGAAGCAGAATTCACACAGAGCCTTGCCCCACAATATTTTTCTATCTGTGGGCAGGATGTGATGATCCTCATACTGCAAGACACTCGGCTTTGGCTCTCATAATTTGTGTGAAGTTAATGTAGGAGTGTTGTAGAACATATGTTTGGCTTAATATAGGTTCAAGATTTTTTTTAATCTAATGTATTAAAGTAAAATCTGGGACAGCTTCACAGTAAATAAGATTGAAATGTTTTTCATTTTTGAATAATATGAGGCTAATTGAGCCATAGTGGTCAAAGCACATTGTATTTCTTGGTAATTAATTGCTGGCTGTGATAGTTGACTGCATAAAACTGTGCCTTGGGCCATTAACCCCAGGTCATTAGTGCTCAAGGAGATGTCTAGTGAAGGTCATTACAGCTGCTGTTATATAAGCCATTGTAATAGAAAAAAAAGTTGGAATGAGCTTTTCAAAACCCAAATTTCTTTGTTCTGGTCTTATTTCAGAGATCTGGGAGTCAATACTGTTCTCAATTATTCTTCATGTACATAGATTTTCACGAGATTACAGTTTGCCCGCAGTCTTAAAAACAGGGCCCAATTAATTGAAGTGTTTTTGAGGATCATCACACACCTTCCAAAAGGAATGGCACAGGTTGTGTTCTTAGTGGCAGGCCCAGGAGGATGAACAATGACTGAGCAAAAACCCAACTGATCCCTGGTGCTGGCTTCTTTAGCAGCAACGCATGGATACTGGGTAATGTGGCTGTGGTGCAAATGGGGCAGTTGTTGCTACACGTTGGGCCAGTTGTGTTTGTGTCTCAATATTCCAGGCCTGGATTGAGTTTTCAAGACTTTGATGATGGACCAAAATCAACCCTCTCATGAAAACCAGCCTTGGTTCTGGTTATCCTACAGCCTCCAGAGAGGCTTCTAAGTTCCAGCTCAAGCAGAAGCTATTGGGAGATTTGCTTTTGTGCTATCCCTCATATTGTTCTGTAGGTCAGAGTCCCCAGAGCAGCAAGGTGATATTTCTACTGAAAACTAAAATTAAGAAATGAGTGTTCTAAGAAGGATTAATAGCATTTCCTCCCTGGCAGACTGGTGTAGTTGAGATTTCCATTTTTTTCTATTAAAGACAAAGAAAGTGCTAATGAAACTAAAAGAATGTAAAATTTTTTTTTGTACCTTCCTTTAACAAGATATCAATAATAATAGCACTTATTTACTATATTAAATACAGCATTCTGTTGAATGTTGTTTTCTCTAATCATGTGTTTAAAATAGGTTGAGTATTTCATATGGACAAAAGTCCTTGAATTAGAATTCTGAGACCACTGGCTTTAAAGAGATTGTGAGGAAGCGCTTCAGCTCTAAACAGTCAAAGTTACAGACAGCAGAAGATACAGTGATGGCACAAGAAAAATGAGGTGGAAGTTTTTTAACTTGCTGAAGTTGCTAGCAGTAGGGGTTTTTTCCCACTTTGAAATTTTGTTTTGGAGTCAGGAGTTAAATAATTCAGTATTGCCATGTATTGCCCTCTTGATCAATATAGAAACTCATTTTGTCCCCATCCTTACTGCAGTATATAAGAAAACGTTTATTTGTTCAGAGTCCTGTACTGATGGATTGCTCCACTCGAATTCTCTTCCTGCTCTGTATGTAATATCAGATGCAGCCTCTGCTACCCACTGCTATCCAAGAAAACTAAACATGCTGCTTACACTGGTTCCGACACAAATGGGTTTGTGTTGTGGGAATATTTTGACTCCTCCTTTCATCAAAGTTTTACTACTGGACTTCTTTGGTCAGGTAGTGCTTAGGTCATTTTAGGGAGTTTCTCATTTTTAGATGCACCATTTAAATTTGAAGAGCTAAATAAAGAGTCATCCATGTGAAATTTCCATGAGAGCTTTGATTCACCAGTAGGAATTAAACCTTGGCTGTGAAGTCCAGAGGTGCTTGGTGTCTTGGACATAGATTCTGTTTTGAATGTTCCTGTTTGTTTTGTCTCTGGTGATTTACCTGAGCTACCGCTTCCAAATACAGGCTTCAGTCATTGGCTTCCTACATTTCTCCCAAGAAAATGCAACTGTGCTGGCACTGCAAATAAGATGTGTCTGTTGTGGCTACCCCCAAATATATTTGGGGGAGGAGAGAAGGAATTGAGTACTATCCACTTGCATGATGAAATGTAAACTGATGTCAGAGAGTTACTGGACATTTTAGGATTGTATGACCATGTGAACCAATAAAAAAACCTAGAAGTCTTGTACATACTGGGAGTAAGGAACAAATCCTATTTGAAATCTGCATTATTGTCCATGTACAACAAATCAGGGGTAGCTTAATTGCCAAAGCCTATGCAAACAGAATAATATATAGTCATCTTTGAATAAAAGAGTAGTCAGTATTAATTTTTAATAGTCTTTAATTAAGTAAGCATTCATAGAATCATAGAATGTTTGGAATTGGGAGGGATTGGAGCTCATCGAGTTCCAACCCCCTGCCACGGGCAGGGGCACCTCCCACTAGACCAGGTTGCTCAAAGCCCCATCCAGCCTGGCCGTGAACCCCTCCAGGGATGGGGCATCCCCAGCTTCTCTGGGCAACCTGTTCCAGTGTCTCACCACCCTCACAGGAAAGAATTTCTTCCTAATATCTCATCTAAATCTCCCCTCTTTCAATTTAAAACCATTGCCCCTCATGCTATCGCTACATTCCCTGACAAAGAGTCCCTATTCATAACACTTCTGGTATTTGTGCACTAACACAACTGTCCCTGGGTAGCCAGAGTCACTCTGTCAGATATAGGCTGGTGTCATTTGATTTCTCTATGGTCAGTAGCTGTAGTTGAGTCTGTTTAAGTTCCATAAAACTTCCCCCAAACTGTTCCTGTCTGAGAGAGAAAGATTTGATATTTTCTTAGGATCAAGCTGGGAGGCGAGTGTAAATCCATATTGCTCTACTTATCTCCGTGACATTTCCAATTCCTACAGATTCAATCAAAACAATTTGGCTCATTGATCTTGAAATTCTTTGACAATTTCACACTCCGAGCTGAGTGGTGTGACCCGTATGGTCACCTTTCTGCTTTTCATCGATAAAAGTTTTTAGACAGATCAAGATCGTGTGCTTGCTGCATATGAGCTGTGAAACTTGGAGATTATTATTGGTTTACTGGTGGAATATTTGTTTTCAAATGAAAATGAATTCTTAAGTGAATCATTGCATACATACCCTGCCTTGATATTTTTAGGTGTTAAAGCCACTGTTTCAATGAGGCCGGGATGGGGAAAATGGTCCATGATGTTTCGGATGTACAATTAAAGTGCCATCTGCCTCTGTGATGCAGCAGATGTATAATTGATATTCACTGCTGATTTGCCACTTGATTTTCTGCAGACGTTGAATGCTGTAATTGTTTATACAGTATGATGCTAAATACCCATGTGAGAATTTTCCTCCTCACGTGTTCCCTGCCAGAAGTATCACTACCTTTCCTAATACTCAGAAGGTGGGTTCATTAAAAGGGAATTTACAGTTAGCTAAGCCAAAATCTTACAGGAATCCAGTAAGTAAGAAACAGGTTTTCAAAAGGAGTGGCTTATTCTTGTGGAATCATGGTTTAATATAGGAAAGCTTGTTGGGAAAACCTAAAATGCTGATCCCAGATCTGATCACCTTTCTGTGATGATTTAAATGTTGAATGTAAATAGGACTAAAGGAAAAGAGTTGGATTTATTTTCACTCCTTTTTTCTTTGCAGAGATAGGAACCTTCTTCAGGGGAAAATATTTATGTAGAGTAAACCCAAAAGGTCAACTATAACATCAAAGGAACTGTTTTCTCTAGGGCAAAGACTATTTAGATGAAAAACAGGGATAGAAACCACAGCAGTTAATTCTGAACTGACAGGAAAACAGAGATGTGCTACTTTTTTTTTTTTTTTTTTTTCTGCAAAGTCATTACTTTTAGGAAACGCAATCACTAAAATCTTGATCAATTACCAGGTGTTAATTTTACCCTGTGACTGACTTCTAAGATTCTCCTCCTGATAATACTCTAGACCTGAATTGCTCATGCTGAAATAAAAGCGAATGTGATCAGTAACTTCCATGGCAGGAGGATGGTGGCTCTATTTCATATTGCTTCTCTTCTTTTTGATAGCAGTGGCTTTTAAGCATATGAGATAAACTCACTATGAAGTGGCAATGATTGTCCAGGGCTTTGCATTCTGCTTCAAAGGAAAGAAAAATTGGTGACAGAGAATCTGAATCTGGCTTTGCTGCAAGTAACATTTTGAGCAATCATTTCTTAAACCAGTGCCCGGCTCGCAGGAAAACTCAGAGCTCTCCAGGTGCTCGGAGAAACCAAGGTCCATTTTGTTGACACTTGTTCCCTTTTCGCAAGCCCTTCCCTGTACGTGGCACCAGTGGATCTAAACGGATGCCCTGTGTCTTCCCGAGGATGGACACTTCCTCTCATAATTCAGGTTATCTAACGGTAATAGTCGAGTCGTGCCTAAAGGACATTGTGGCTGATGGTTATGGCATGTATCTCAGGGGACAGCATAAGCAAAAGACCAAGCAAGAGGTTGAGGACACTGGAGAAGGAAAGCAGAGGAGATGCAGGGGATGATTTGGGGAGGGAGGACGGAGTCGTATCTAAGGAAATGAGGATGTTTTCCCAGCAGATCAATCTGGTTCTCTTCGGGTTTTCAGTCAGATCTCTTTTGCTATCTAAAGAAACCCACAAAGTGAAAGAGAAACAGAGAGACAACCCAGGATAAATCATAAATCTGACTATGTTAATGTTGTTAAACATTTGAAGAAAGAGAGGAACAGCTTTTCTTCATGAGACGTTTAGCCACAGCCATGCTGTGTGCTCTGTTATAAATGCAATCAGAAATCCAGCTATGGCACAATGTATGGTTAATTTTACCCTTATAACTTCTTGTTGAGGTCTAGTTGGGCTCTTTAAGGTGGAGAAATGACAACACCTGAAGGAGAGAAACTTCACACAGTTTTTTGTGTGTTCTTGTGGTTATTTTATTTTATTTTATTTTATCTTATATTTCCAGTCTTTTTCTATGATCCAAGCTTTTGAATATGTTTGTTACATGAAGATTCATCTTCAGGTTTAGTTTATACTGAGAAGATGACCTGCAGAGGGGAAGGTTGTAGTCTCACAGCACGTGAGTGCTTGGACTGAGCCTGGATCATGTTGGGAAGAAATTAGAAGACAGCCTGATAGAGAAGGATACACAGAGGGGAAGGAACTGTCACTAAAGGGAGCTGGAGCAGAAAGCTGGGATCCCCGATCTTGGGAGGAGCAGGTTGAGCATCTCCCTGTGATACATCTGCTAACTCAGCACCATCATTGTCTTGCCACTACACCATTGGCTGAAATGTGGCTTGTTCTCTTATTTATACTATACTACAGATAAACAAATCAGCCATAAAAAAAAAGGTTTTGAATATTAGTCACTGACTGGCTGAAGTGTTGGGTTCCTGTTAACACAATGTGTCAACAGAATGAGTTTTCTATCACAGCTAGACTCACATGCTTAAAAATGAAACTCCGATGACAAATTTTAAATTTTTTTTAATAAAAAGGGTTAAAATCAATCTTTACTGGATACTTATCAGCTTTGAAATTCCTAAAAATGACTTGAATATGTGGAACCGCTTTCCTTCCAGCAGCACGGAGGACAAAGAAACCGTATCAGTGGAGGTGAGGGGCTACAGTACCCACTCAGGGGTGGGAATGTAGGGGGGTCCACTCACAGCTCCCACGGTGTATTTGAGTTTATCTAAAACAAGTACTGGGAAAAGTGGAGAAACCATCCAGAGAGCAGGGATGTGGACCACAGGACTCCTGGCACCCAGCCGCGTGCATCCTGAACAGGGAAACTTAGGGACAAGTTCAGTGGACAGATTTGCCTTCTAGTTCCTTCATTTTCTTTCCAGAGGAAATGGTATGAAGTTATGGCAGGGGAGGTTTAGACTAGGTATCAGGAAGAATTACTTTACTGAGAGGGTGGTCAGGCACTGGAACAGCCTGCCCAGGGAGGAGGTGGAGTCACCATTCCCGGAGGTATTTAAGAAATATGTAGACATGGCACTTCAGGGCATGCTCTAGTGCCTGAGATTGTTAGGGTTTTTTTGTGTGTGTGTATGGTTGGACTCGTTGATCTCAAAGGTCCCTTCCAACCACGAAGGTTCTGTGATTCTGTGATGTGGTCCTGGCAACAGAGGTGAATGGGCTCTGGGACACTTAGATATGGACCTCTCCCGAGAGCTCATGTCTCAACAGTTTTAGAAGAGCTAGTGATGGAGATTTCCTACTTCAGGGGCAAAATCTTACCATGGAAAACAAAGCAATGTTGTTGAGGGTGCTTGGCTAGTTAATGGCACTCACTAGCCATTCAGATGGCAGCTGCCTTCTGTCAGCTCTGGTGACACCTCATTCCTTTGGAAACATTACCTGCAGGCAACAATATACATTTGTCAGAAGCTTTTAAAGTTGTTTGGGCCCTCTGCAGCACTGCTGAGTTTATTTTGTGTGTTAACAAGCTGCAGCTTGTTATTCCCACTGGATCTCCAAAAACATGTGAGCAATCTTAAGGGGACCAGTCCCTCGTTCCTGCAGGCAGCAGACTGGAAGGATCTCTTTGTGGGAGGAAACAAGTTTTCTCTCCTTCACGACTCTTCCACTACAGCTTTATTAGATTCATTTCTGGTTCTGCCAGTCTAAATAAGAAGGCAGCTTCTCCTCTGAGAAGTATTCAAAGCTTCACATAAAGTGTCTTAATCTTTATCATGTTGCAGTGTACATGGCAGCTATGAGCTGCAGCCTTTACAAAGGCACCACGGTGTAAGAAACCCCAGCGATGGCTTCCAGAGCACAACATCTGGTGTGGGAGTCTGACATGATTAGAAAAATTGTTATGCTATTGCCAGAATCAAATTATCTGAAGGTGTCCTGCTGGTAAGCAGCAAGTATGAGCTGTACCGTATCCTAAATTGATGAGTACGAGAGAAGTAGTGGTAGATCTTTAAATATCTCTTTGGGTTAAGTTGGGTTTTGTCAATATTCTCATCTAAACCCTTATGCAAAGTGTCTTGGGATACAGGCCACTGCTGAAACAAATTTTATTTTGGCTTCTACACATTAACATTATGTTCCCCAGTTTGGGGAATATTTCCCATCAGAAATTTCCCTTAGGATTGTGAAGGGCTTTGTTGGGAAGCAGAAATTGATGTCTGTCTTGTCCTAGGAGGTCACTGTTCTCAAAAATAATCTCTTCTAGTTGTAGGGAAAGACATCTTCACAGGACAGAAGTGGAGATAACTGTAGCTGAAAATTAAGCTTCCAGGGGATCTGGAATGGCAGCCTGTGGGGTGATCTTTGCCATCCAAAAGATCAAGCCAGTGTAGATGGTACGTGCTACCCAGCTGAGATGCAGTAGCTGGCCGTGTGGATGCCCCCCTTCTGCTCTTTTTTACTCTTCCTTGACAGTCTGAGTGAATTGATTTTCCTGTGCTTTGCAGCAGATAAAATTTAATTCCTAGGTGCCAGCTGAGGAACAGTAACCTCAGCTCCTCTAACACTGATGGCTAAGGTGGGCTTATTGTTCCCTATTGCACTATTCATGCGACCATCTAAGAAAAAAACAGAAATGTCACGTTTTGAAGGCTTGCCTAAATTTTTAGCACAGGATGGGGCATCTGTGGAAGTGCCAGGCAGATTCACTTTCTTTTCCTTTTATAAAGACAAGTCAGCCTCCTGCTGGGAATTTGCTGCTCTTATCTCCCTCACCATATCCAGCTAACCAGCTAGGATCATCTGAAACTTCTTCCCTTACTCCCAGTCATACCTCTATATGCTACCTGCACTGCTGCTGTCTTTGCATTAGTGTAACACATAGATTCTCATTGGAGGCAGGAATTTTATTGCAATAGAAACTTTGAAAACGCAGTGAAAAAAATTTAATATTTCCTTTTCATCCTTGAGTTCAAATCTTTTAGATCTTTGTAAATTGGACACTTGTCTCCAAGGCTGACTGCATCCTTTGCAGGTTTTCCTCTAGGGAAATTCATAGTAAGATTTAAATACGAAATGAATGGTCCCCTTTAAAGTTACATGCGCTAAAGGAATGTGACTTATGAATCCCGTTAGCAGTAATGGCTGCATGAGAATATCAAACACTTAGTCAAATCAAGATTTTGCTGTGATGCATCTTGCACTAAAAGGGTTGCTATAAATTTTGTACCGTGCCAAACATTTTTACGTATCTCAAGTATGTGGGCTGTCTTTGATGCTTGTAAAAGTTGAGTCTGTTTTGCTTTTGTTACTGACTGCTGGAGGATCACATGCATATGTTGGTGTAGCTGAACAAAATTAAAACTCATCTGGATTGCAGTGTCAACAACAGAGAATGATGCTGCCTGCCGTAAAACCAGGAGATAATATTAAACCGCAAATAAATCATCCACCTTCTGTTGGGAAGATCCATATTATTTTCATAATTTCTAATGGCCAGCACAGGTGGCATCTTCTGGATAGAGCAGATTCAGTGGAGAGTAGCAATTTGCTTAAAAATTGCCTGTGTGAATTATTCATATAAAACTTCACTTCATGTGGTGAATATTTGAACAATTAAGAGTCTGTTCACTGTTGCTTTCTGGCCTCGAGCAAAACTAGGGGGCTGGCTTGAGGATGGTGGTGTTTGCAGCCTGCCAGCTGACTGATACCTACGGGATCATGCTGGAACAGAAGGGAAGACCATCAAGTCTAGAGGACAAAGTAGCAGCTGAGAAGTCCCCTGCATCCAGACACCGAGGAGCTTCTAGCATTTCAGTGTAGCTACACACTGGGCTGCAGCAGTCTGAGTCTCACCAGGAAGCCTGGCTCTTTGCTGTCCCACTTCATGCTAGTAAGGAACAGTCATGGGGACCAAAGAGCCACCCATATCTGAGCAACAGCCAAGAAAGGTGACTGTGTGTGCCTGAAGTAGCAGGGCTCAAACCTGGGTGCGGGGTCCAAATATCACAGCAAATTTATTTGGCTTCATGCATGAGGATGAGTTATCACAGCTTCCCAAGTCCCTCTTGAGCAGGGGACATGGCACACCCGTGGCTGGGGGCAGATGCATCTTCAGAACACATATTTGATCACATTGTCTTGGGTTTTAAGCAACCGGGGCAATTTTAAATAGAAAAAAAACACAACACCCAAAACCCCACCAAAAAAAAACCCAGGTTTCAGAGTACCTCAGGGATAAAATTTTCCTTCACCAGCAAAATCCACCCTGTGTGAATTCCTGGAGTTCTTAGGTCTTTTGTGGGTTTATTCTCTTTGAAGAAATGCCTTTGTCTTAATATCATGCTAATTGCTTGAACACAGAAGGGATTTTAGGGCTTCTGCAAGGTGTGGGAACATCATGGTGATGTCAGAGGCTCAGCCTGTCCCTCGGCACCTTTCTGAGCTGGGGCACAAGTGTGTCCTGAAGTTGTCCACTGGCAGGTTTTTTGGATGTTGCCTCAAACTGCCCCTTTAACGATGGAACCATTCACAAGGAGTCAGTGAGGTGGCTACACTTGTGGCCAGATCTGAAGGAGGTTTGAAAACCGCCTCCCCAACACGAGATAAAAAAATTATGAGGGGAAAGCAGGGGGCTGTGATTTCACCTTTTTATTAATTTCTCTGAGCGAGACTCAAGAGTTTCGCTCCTTTTTGGGTTGCCTGCCTGAATCCCGCTGAATCAGGACAGAAAATTACTGAATGCACGAGAGGAGTGCAGCAATCATTTGGGGTCAGTGAACTATAGATTGCAATATTCGGGGGAGTTATTGCCCTTGCCCACCAGCCCCAGCCGTGTCCCTGCTCTCCCCACCGGCGGCCGTGGGAGAGGGGGGGAGGGGAGGGAAGGCTGCTTGGCATTTCGCTCTCTTGGCCTTTTCCATTGCACCCCCGAGTCACCAGCCCTTCCTTTACTTGCTGAAGCCCTTCTTTCATGCTGCATTATTGATTGTTTTTAATCAAAGGGATGGGAGTTATTTTCCCCAGTCACCGGTTGGGTTCATGTCATTCGGCTGATTATTGGGACTCACTGAGATGATGAGAATAACCATCCGGATCACGAAGTTTAGAGGCAGAAAATAAGGAAAACCTGACCAGTCAAGGCAACTAGTTTTGTTTGACTTGGTGTTTGATTTGTTTTGCCTCTCTACCTCTGTCCGTATGGTACAAGGTATTTTATTTTTGATTTCCCAAGTCTATCTACCAATAATTTAATGACAACTGCCTGTTCTTGCTCCTTGGCTTTTAAGCCTCTGGATATTAGACTTGCATTTTGAGGACCTTTTTCAAGCCCTGGCATACATTTTCTGCACACCCTTGGGCAGTCACATTCACCTCTCGGTATCTTCTGGTTCTGTAAACAGGCTCAATGTCCTTTTTGCAGGACCACTTTGCTCTCTGGGTGTGATAGGTATTTTGGCAGTCCACTAATCCAATAATGAGAGAGAGGAGAAGTAAAACAGGTGGCTGACCTATGCACAAAGATGAACATGTATGGGAAAAGGATGATTTTGCTGGAGTGGATTCAAAGTCTGTCTCCCCACTGAGGGAGATTTGTGTGAGTGGAGGTTCATGCCACAATGGGCAAGCCCTGGGCTGCCATTCACTGTGATAGATGCAACTCCTACCTCCCCAAAACCCTTCATTAGTTGGAACTGGGCATCACGCTGTTGCTACCATGACTCAAGCTGTAACAGCCATAGACACTTTCAAAGAAAACTTTATGACCAAACTCTGCCAGCCTGCTTATTAATGACATGCAAATTATAGAAGTTCAAACATTTGCACTCAATGCTCATAGCTGTTTCTTTGATTGCTAATGATGTTGATTTGCAAAGAAAAAGCTTTCTAAAATAAAGAGACTATTTCATGTACCACACCAAAAGCAAATGAAAGGATATTGCATATAGGATTTTTTTTTGGTCATGTTAATCCCTGTCCAAACATCTCAGGACTCATAAAGTAGGTGAAAATAAAATACAATTTACCAGCAAATGAGTTAGTCTTCTATTTTTAAACAGAATTATAGCTTAGTGTGAACAATAAACATGCACATCTAGTTGTGAACTTCTGTCCTGAATTTTACTATGCAGTTGTCACAGATCTTTATTATTTATTCATGTTACGAGATCAGAACAATCATTGTACATGTCCTAAAATGATCATACCCAGAGCAAGCTGTCCACTTATAAATTTATGATATAAACTACCTTTGGTACCCGTCCTTGCAACCAGAGATTTCTTTGAGGGCGAAAGACAAGATGTCAGTCCCTTAACACAGAAAAGAATCCTCATAAACTGTTACAAGCAAAACCAAAGTGAAATTTTTCCTGTTGAAATGAATTTTCATATAGGCTTTCATCAAATCTTCCAGCAGCTGTTTTCTACTTGTTTTTCTGCTGAGTGTGAAGGTGCTGAGTACTGTTTAAAATAAATACATATGTAAGAATTCCTTTTTGTTATTTGCTTAAATAGGAAAATCTGGTCTTCAGTGCTCCAGCAGGTCTACATCAGGGAATGAAACTGTCTGGCTGGATCGGAGTTTGGGATATGAGCATCTCTTGCTGCTGCATAGGGAACATCTCTTGACAAAGGGATGGGTTCATGTGGTCTTGTTATTGTTTTCCCATGAGGGCCAAAGAATGAAGATGGATATTGCTAGGGCAGAGACCTGTATTGGAGAAAGTAGAAGTCTGAAATTGGACAGATTGTGACTTTAAAGTATCTATTTTCCTCTAATTTACCATAAAGGGAATATAAGGGACAGGCTGAAACCTAAAGGAGATTAATCCATCCATGGTGATTTCTAGGTGCAGTCTCTGGCCTCTTCCAGATGTGCCTTTTTAGAGGTACGATCCTGTAGAAGCAGCAATCTGCATCACTCGCAGCACTATCCCAGTTCTAACATTTATCCCAGAGTACAAGGTTCAACATCAGTACTGCAGTGCAGTTTGACCTTATAAATAACTTAGGCAATAGAGTTTTTAACCAATAATTGCAGTATTCACTGGTAATAAAGATGTTATCTGTCCAAAATATGTCCTCAGGCTTCAGCTGATCTCTGGTTTACAAGGACTCGTCTGGTGCACAGGTACATGCATACAAAGATGACATCTGAATGAATAATGCATGCAAAGATGATGGCCCAATGAATAATTAGGAAGTGAATAAACTTTATTGAGGTAAAATATGTGAACTTTAAAAAGTAGAGAAGAAATATCCGATCTTGAAGCCCAGTAAGAAGTCTGATCAGCAGAGCTTGATGATTCAGCTTAGTCCTGCGTGCCAACCTATTTGAAGTTTACATTATCAGAAAAACAGAGGAGAGGTTAATCCCCAGAGATTCTTCTTTAGAGTCTTGACAAACAATATTCTACAGCTGAAATAAAATTATGACACTTGGGACTATAAATACTGATGCTATTACTTGAGAAATGCAACTGCATCAATTTTTTGCTATGTGCACTATAAAATTTTGCTAGGAAATTTAGGGCCATTTTTGTCTTCATAATGTTGTCTTTGTCTCTTATGACACTTCCAATCTCTTTATAACACTATATTTTGCTGTGAAGAGGCAAAAAAAATGCAACAATAAATATTAATAAATGGAAACTGGACCAGGAAAGTTGTCATGGCAGACAGCCAAGTTATGAAACATTGTCTGCTTTGACTCTTATGACAATGCTACTGAGAAATGTACTGTATAAACTATTTTCTGGCTAAAATTAAAAGTAATCTGAGTGGTTGCTGATAGAAAATGCCATCGGGATTAATTTGATTCTTGGGGTGGTTTGTTTTGTTTTTTTTTTATAAAAACCTTCCCTTTACAAATACGAAAGAGAGAAATAATATCAGAAATGCAAACAAGGAATGTAGAATAACATTTCTGCAGTGGTTTTAAGCAGGATTCTTATATACAAACTCCAAAAGGAGGCGAGATTCACAGGTACCCTCAGTCAGATGCATGTTCTAGTGACAGTCCCTTGTGTCATAGGAAAGTTGATGCTGTTGTGACAAATTGCAGTTTTTCTGTAGTAAAGGAGTAACAGGTTTACCACATTTTGAACAATTGGCTTGGCATGATAAGATATTAGGGCCCTCACCCTTCCATTCCTCCTAAGACCTACTCCCCTCCAACAAAACTTTTTTCACAGAAGTGCCTAGTCCAGATTTGTAAGTTGGTGTGCCTATGGTCCTCGATGTGCTTATGAAGTTAGCTGTCAACCTATTAAGACTGTACTTGAAGAGCAATAACATGTGGACTGATTTGAACACTTCAATTCTGTATGCAAAAGCTTCTTGGGCCACCTGGACACTCCTCTGGATTGCATTAGTTTTAATATCGTTTAAACAGAGTGTAACAACTGGGGGAAAAAAAATAAATGACTGCATGTCAGGCCAACCTCAAAAAAATCTGTGTCTGCAGAATATCAAAACCCAATGAAAATCAGTTGTCAGAGATCATTTGAAGTGGCTGAGGCTGGGATCCATGTCCACTAACACACAGCTCTTTGATTCAGAACCTCCATTAGAATACCTGTATGTGCAGTCCAGGTTTATGTTATTACTATTAGTGGAGAACTTGACAGTGGAGTTGAGGTATGGTCCAAACAGGAGGCATCTGCTTTAGGTAGAACTGAATCCTCACTGATGGTGTTGAGTAATGTGCAGTGGGTGACATTTGGTGACTTAATCATAGGCATCCATCTCCTCTTGAGATGCCTTGAGATATACACCACTTGTGTCTGGTGGATGTCATCTGGGACCAGAAGGACACCTCCAGACCTCTGGAGTATCAGCTGGTGGCAGGGTAAAATCCCAAAGGGCAGCTCAAATGGACCTACACAACTGTGTGTGGGCACCTTGACTTTGTGGGAGTCTGGAGACCGTGTGGTAAAAGGGCAGATGAGAAACCTCAGGCTTCTAAGACTTGCTCTTGACCATAAACCCATAGGCTTTAAGGACATCTTCTGAGGTACATGTTTTCTGGCTCTAATTTGCATTTCCCCAGACACTGATGGATCTGCAGGTACATTTCTGTGTCAGCCTTCCCTTTCAGTCTGGGCTGAGGCTCATTTCTGCATCCTGGGGTCGGGTGCAAGATACTAGAGCCATTCTGTTAGATTAATATTGATGGGCATCTCTGAATCCTTGTAATAATTCAGGGCAAGATTGCATCCTGGTTCTGTGCAACCACCTAGGGCAGGTCTGCCACAGGTTAGACTCAAAGAATAAAGACTGCTTTGCTGATATTTTCTCATTCTGCTATAAATATATGAATGAGTGGTTTGGGCAAATTATGGACTGTGGGGACAAAGGATGAAGTTTACACTGACAGGGAAAAGCAGTGGATAAAGTGATGTTTCTAAGGTTCAGTCCCCCACTGGAGTGGGGCAGCTGGATGCTAACTTGCCCAAGAAGGAGTGAAGGAGATTGTACCCAATGACACAACCCAGCATTTGTGGACAAATACAAGTGACCCTCACTGCCCTCTTTCCTGGATTTATTAACACTTTGATACGTGTGTGCTTATTAGCTTTGAAAGAAGAAGAGGCTATTAGTAACAAGAAAATATGTGGCAGGAGAATGGCAAAAACAGACATATGTTTTTAAAATTGTGCTGAGATGTTCTAACTTCATTGTACTTTTAAAATCATTTTTTTTCCTATCATCTCTCTACACCACTCCTACAAGTAGGACATAGCCGCAACATTGCACCTCCAAGACACAGATTTTGTACTGCGTTGGTGTTAGCCACTAATAGGATTTCAGTACAAAGCACTTGAATCCACTGCTAAGTAAGTGACAGTGTAGTAATACGGTGTGAGGAAAGGCCATGGCTAACATGCTACTTCTGCTCTTCAAAGACTTCGTTTTATAATCCTCTGCAAAAGTCTTTGTTCAGGTTTTTGGAAGTATTTTGTAACTGCCCACACATGCCTTTAAATATTGTCTCAAGCCCAACCAATGTATTTGCTGCAAAATTCAGTCTATAATTACGCTTTCAGTCTCTGAATCACCATATAATGGTATGCTGTGTTGGAGCTGTAACTATTAACTTTAATATTTCAGTGGGCTAATTGCCAATGCAGTTTTAAGAACCAGTGGAGTTGTCACCAGCAGATCAGTAATTTTATCATCACTGCCAGATAAGGCCTCTCGCGTATGACATCTGGTCAAGTATAGTGTGTCAGCCTCGTGTCTGAGTCGGGGTAAAGGGTACTTCCAGTCTCACTGTCACCTCACAAGTTTCACAGCTTGTGCAGGGATATATCGGCATGTTCTCTGCTGGTCGTGCTGGTGTTTGTGAGCTGCTGGATTTTTCTGGATTTAAAGCCTTACCTAGTTGAGTTCTATTGTGGTTGAGGACTTAACACTTTCCTCACCTTGAATCTTATACCAGGTCATTCAAACTGCATCAGTTTAATCCTTTTCCATCAACAGCAAATCGGTGGAACGCTTTGTTTGGATTCATGTGAAAAACTACAATGCTTATAAGGATATAAATTTAAGTGAGCCTAGGATCCCTTTATAATAGAAATAGAGCTATTCAACTACAGGCTCTTGCCAGTGCTGCCTATGTTTGGCTGGATGAGCTCCACCCTAAACTCTGTTGATTAGACTTCAAATGCTAGGATGGAAGTCTCAGACAGTTCCCTCAGATGCTCAGACCTACGCTGCAGATGTATAATCTTTGGTGACATAGATCCTACCGTTGATAAGATTACCAGACTAGAAGCTCTTTCTCTTAACTCATTAAAACTGCACATCATTACAGCACTGCTCAATATAGTAGTCCTAGTGTTCTGTTGAAAGAGGTCCTGCACCTCTCTTTCTTTTTTTCTTTCCATAATGGTATCCATATGACCTGTCTGGACACCAGAGTTTCAGCCTAAAGAAGACTTTGAATCCTGCCCAAAAGGCATGTTCAAAATTGAGGTCTTGCACAGTGCTGCTGAATGGACTGATGCTCAGCATCCTTGCTGCAGCCCAGTGAGACATCTCCTAGTGAACTGTTAAGCTGCAGGGAAGGTGCGTATGGCAAATGGGCAAAGAATCTGATAGCATCGTATGAAAAATGCATGTTCTAAGGCAGACTGGAATCACACCTGGTTTATTTCTCTGCCTCTAACACAAATGGAGATGGGGATACGCTGCCCTGAATACAACACAGCTTCATCCTGTCCCTTGTTCAGAGACCCTGGCAGAGCCACCGAGTGCATGATGATGAACTTCTCTTCTAACGCTCACAGCTGTGTCTTTGTGTGGCCAGGTCATGGACTGCCAATGCTTGCTTCTTTTGTGCAGCATAAATAATGAGCTGTGGAGGCTGATGTTTTCACAAATGATTTAGAAACCTTATTGCCTTGACACTCAAAGAAAATCATGCTGCTAAGTTGCTGTATAGCTCATGAAAATATTGTCCCTTTAATATCAGTGAGCTGCAGTGAGTAAATATCCTGGAGGTGTTAGTTTTACAGTCAACGGGACTTTGGCTTCAAATACCTTTGCAAGTCCATTGAGACAGGCTTTGTAGGAAGAGATAATATCTTCTACTAAAGCAAATGATATCTGAGGAAAATAGAAGAGGCTTTGGGGCATATAAGCTATTCTTTAGGTCATCTGTATTGTGAGTCCAGACCTTAGTTTCAAAGTGATGTATGAGCCCTTCAAAATGTCACTCAGTGAAAAGATTTACAATGTCTGACTTCTTTCTCCCCCTCCCCTTTTTAGTGCTGGTGTAAATCAGAAGTGGTTCAGTGGAGCTAGACTGTGTCAAACTGTCCAAGAGTCACGGGCTGTACAGTATATTACTGGCACTTGCTTGGAGAAAGGCACTAACTCTTACCTTCTCAACACATCTTGAAAGCTGTTGGACAACTCTTAGCTCCCCATCATTTTCTTTTCTCTAGTGGTCTCAAAATAGAGAAAAGTCAATAACTCTGACAGATAAAAAAAATAACTGTGCCCTTTGACTAGAAGGTGGAAGCTAAAACGTTTCTTTAAAAATACTGCACACTGCTAAATAAGGCCATGGCTATTTTTACCAGTTACTGGGTTTTTTGAAGATTAATTGTCTTCATTCTGCTTGTACAAATCAAAATGATACTTGTTGGCAGGATGAACCTAAAATAAAATCTATTTGCTGTACTGAGAGCTGTGAAGGATTTAGATGAACCAACTTTTTTTTCTTTTTCCCTTTTATTTTTTCCCCTTAAAGCAATTATAGATATCTTCTGTGACCTGCCCTTATCTTTCTCTGGCTTGTCTGCATACTGCATACTGTGACTGGCTTGTCACAGGCCATGTGGCTCTCTCTGCTAGCCGTGCATGCAAAGGCTGCAAGGCTAAATGCAAGCTCTGAAGCTGTGTCCTGCCTTGTTGCCAGGGAACAATGATGAAGAAGCGCCTGAGCTAAACTTGAATTTAGGAACCATCTTTGCAATGAGCTGCTTATGTGACCTGGGGCAAGCAATTCATGTGGGGTGAGTTTCTTCTCTTCCAGTGTCGGGCTCTCTGTAGTTAAGACTCCCAACTTTAGTTTGATGGAGGACTCTGCCTATGGATGGGGAGAGCAAGAGAAGGAAGCTGGTCCCCTATATTAGACATTTGTCTGAAAATGGGGCAAACCTCCCACCGGGAACAGGTGCTTCTCTCCAATTATAGTGTGAGCCCAGATGGCTACCTTAGACTGACCCCTAACATCTGGACTTCTATAGGACTGCGAAAGCATTTGAACTCTCTGTTAATCCCTGTCTGACACAGGTATAATCTCTGAAGTCTCCACAATTGTCACGAAGGTTTCTCTCTGTGTTTGGTGTTATATGGCATGCAGCTGCAAGATGGTTTTTTTGCACATCCTTAGATTTCTGAGGGTTTTTGGAGGTTAGTCGAGGGGCTGAAGAACTCTTCGCCCTTCCTCACTATATTTCTGAAGCCTGAGTTGGGCTGCTCAACGAACTTCACAGACATGGTTGGTCCTTATCTTCAAGAATTGCTGACCTGATCTACTCTCTGAGGATCATTTTCTTTGAAAGTGGCAAGAAGAGAACTCTATCCAGCAGCAGTGATGGGGTGTTAGCAAATGGCTCATGGCACCCATCACCCATCAGTGTCAGGAGCCGAATAAATCAAGTTGAGTAACAACAAGCACACAATTAGGCTATGCCAGAAATTTTATTCTGGAATAAACACTGTGGAAATCTAGTTTAAAGAGCCTGGAAGATGGGACCTGAAGCTAGAATAACTTCTTTCCAAAATCATTTGATCCTGGTGGGATAATTCTGTAGCTGTAAGTATGTGTTCTGCATGTAAACGTGTGCATCTTTGTCTAAAGGATTTCACGTGTCCTCTTTCTACAGGGGTGAAGGCAATTGGATACATTTTGGGTGAGAAAGTTCACAACTTTTGATTTCAGATTTCAGATCAAGCAAGTTTTTCCCCAGAAGGAAGAGAATTAAGAGACTTCTTTCCTTATAGACATTTCATTTCAAATTCTCTTCTAGTCGATTTAAACCTGTTTCATTCCACCAAGGGGGAAATGCTCTTCTGGTCTCTTCTTATGAACTAAAGCTGAAAGATTTCTTCTGTCGATGCTTTGACAGTTTTCTGAAGCATCTACCCTAGCTTTGATCTCCTTCTCTCCTCTCCCTATTAATTTTTAACACTTGTTAAAAGATTTGTTCTATTTGTGAGTGGTGGGAAGGTGTCTTAATTTATAGACGGCTAGAGCCTGGCTGTAATTTCAAAGTGTAATTTTTTCCCCTTCAAGAATTTAATTCATGTCCTCAGCTACCGT
This sequence comes from Gallinago undulata, assembly GCA_026546715.1. Classification (NCBI taxonomy): domain Eukaryota; kingdom Metazoa; phylum Chordata; class Aves; order Charadriiformes; family Scolopacidae; genus Gallinago; species Gallinago undulata. The sequence goes on along the minus strand of JAOTQQ010000001.1, from coordinate 7,917,386 downwards.
ACAGCAGCATAACTACTTTGAATCTTATGAAACTCCCTTGGTATGCACCTGACAAGGCTTCTGACCTTGTTAGTTATAAAATTTAGAGCTGATTTCTCACCAAGAACTTCACACCTGAAAGAGTCCTCTGCCAACAACTGCAAAAGAACTTGATTTTCATTAGAGGAAAAAAAAAACCAATTTTGTTTATCAGGAACTGGGATTGCAGGAAATACCAAAGTTATCATATTCAAATTTTTATCCAGAAAATATATGAAAATTATACAATTTTCCTTTGGGAAGACAGCAATGTTTTCTCCCCACCTCTCAAATATTGTGCTTTTGAAACATTTTATAAGTGTTTCTCCTTTACTTACTTCTTTTTTTTCTTCATACTGAGAGTGGACAAGCTTGCCTGGGATTCTAGTAGTAAACATGAAAATTAAATGAATACACAGTTCAGGCTTGACCATGACCTATGGGAGAGATTAACAGTATTATTAGTAGCATTCCTTGGGACAGTCCTGATTTTGTTTCTATCGCTTTCTGTGCATAAAGTGACCATATTTTTGTCTCATGTCCCTAGCCTTTAGCAAAAACCAGGCATTTGTGTTTTTTTCATGTTTTTCATCTGAAAAACTCTGCAAATCACAGGACAACATGCAGGCACTTTTGACCATCTTCACTGCAATAAAACCAAGACAAGGATAAAGGGGTAAATGGGATGTATTTTCAGGCTCTTGTCTGAAGGGTAGTGTGCTGCAGCTTTGATGCCAACACATATTTTAACAGGAGAGAGTATTTTTTGATCTGTTTGGTAGACAAAACATCTCTAAGGTTCACCATCTCAATGAAGGGCTGTGCTGCCGCTGCAATATCTTCTTGTAAAGCAGTGAGGATGAAATACACAGGCCATGGTCCAAGCGACCGTGTGTCAGATCCCGTGGGAGGAGGATCAGGGCTCCTCTGAGACGGTCTGGGCTGGCTCCGCGCTGCTGATATTCTCTTGCATCCCACTGCCCTCTCTCAAAGGGGAATGTGGCATTTAAAGGTAACCTTTGACATGAGGCGGATTCCCTGGGCAGTGGGTGTAGCTTAAACCAGCAGGAGCAGACTCTATCGTCCTGCCATGTGCTACCTAATAAATGGCAGATCAGAGAAGTGCTATAAAGATGCTTTTCAGCTGTAAAATTCACATCAACCTGTTTTCTTCTGCCCTCCCTCCCATTTTCTTTTCTCTCTCTCCTTTTGCTTTCTTTTTTTTTTCTTTTTTTATCCTCCAGTCTGTGATATTTGATATCAAAGAGCTTTTGTTGAAATGATGCTTTCATTCACACCCTCAGCCTTTGCTTTTTTCCTCCCCAAACTCACGACACTGAATACCCAAGCCCTGCTCCGAGGACACATCACTTGCTTTTGTTTTGTTACTAAAGCATCCCAAATGCACGATTCACCCATATGGGGCTCCTCTTGCTTTGGTCCATCTCCAGAGACAGACCTGTCTGGCAGCCCATTAGCCCTCTCCATCCATTCCAAGGCTTTGACAAGTGCTTTGTGTGGGTGAAAAGAAAGAGCTTTAACTACCCCAACATAGAGTCTCAGCTCTTTCCCTTCTTTGACACGTTGGAACCTTCTTTTCTGGGGGCAGAAATCCTCTATCAGCATCTGTTTATAAAAGGTGGCATTGAGATCTGGTTGTTCTCTGTGCTAATCTAGGTTGCAAATTAACTCCTCTGGTGCATGCTACAAGTGTTCATGCAAATACCCATGCAAAATAATTGCTGTTCCTTCCACAGGACTCCGCAGCCAGTTCTCCTTTCTACTCAACAGAAAGAGGCCCAGGAGAATCTGGATCTGGAGAAAGACATCTTCCGCATGTTTCATTGACTTTCCCTCCTTCCTTCCTGGGGCATATTTTCACAATCTGTTGGATCCTCTTTGGTTGCACAAGATTTTTTTGGTGTGCACCTCTTAGTTTGAACCCCCAGGTACAGTCCTCTCCAATCTACCATTTAGCTACAAAAACATAAAGTTTCTTCCCTCTTTTGCTTAAAGCTTCACACGTCTCTGCTTTTTCTTTCTTCTTTTGTAAATCCTTTCTAAATCTTCTGACATCTCTGTTCTTTTGCTCTGCATGATGAATTTCTATTGCTTCATAGGGTTGGGGGGAAAAAACATAATAACTACTTCTCCCGCATCCAGATGCTTCCAAAAATGCTTGTTGGTGGTCTCGTCTCAGCATAGCCGTGGAAGTTAGGTGCTCTGCTAATCTGAGTTTAGAGTTCACAAGATCTTTATAAGGAAAACAAGTAGTAGGCACATTACATTAAAAAAACCAGTTTCCATAGGAAAAAAAAATCTATCCTGGAATCTATCCATTTTTTAATGGATCCGTTTCCCCAGTCTTCACATTTAAGAGCATAGAACTTTTTGTTCCTCTCATAGCAAGCACTCTAATGCTCCAAGGAAATCACAATGATAATACGTTGTTGCAGTGAGCACATGTATACTGATTGACATTTGCTAATTGAATTTGTTCAAACAAGTGAGCTATACCCTGAAGAAGGTGAAGAGTAAATGTGGGTTTTAGAGAGAAGAATGGTTGGGAGGGAATAATGGTCAGAAATATGATAAATATTTGTTTCTTGTGATCTATTTAAAAGGCAACAAAAAAAATTTACAGAAGGTTTAGAAATGCAAAATGTCTGTCCCAGTATCAACAGCCTAAGATCTGTCCTGAACACACAGGAGAACCCCAGGTTTCTGTATCCTGAAAAGTTAAAACCACAGGATCCCTGAATTTCAGCCTGGGTGCAGATGTAAGATATATATTGACAAAAGCAAGCTGGATCAGTTTATATCTTCACAATGAGCACCAGTAGGAAAGATCATGTTTTCCGCAATGTGTTTATTGATCACGGATTTCGTATCAAAGCAGTTTATAGTAAACTGCAGTTTATAGTAAAGCCGTAGAAATCAAACCTTATTTTCCTTCCTTGTTCAAGAAAGGGGCAGTTTTGATTGCATTTGTTGCCTTTAAATATACGTTCACTAAAAAAGTGAAATATCCCTTTTCAGTGTTTCCGTAAAAGATGAAAAATTCTTTCTTCGGTAAAACACCCAACTTGAGGATATGCGATAGCACTTGCAGATAGATGTCTTACTTTCTTGTACTTGCAGATGTTTTGCTCTCTGTCTTACTTTCAAGTATTGCATCTTTTCCTCCTCTTCTCTCCTTTTCCTCTTCTCACCAGATATAAGCCTCTGGGTCACCATCAAGCTCAACTGGAAACGCATGTTCCTTTCCCCCCCCAGTTTAAGGACTGCAGGGTGTAGTCCCATGGCATCACCTCAGCAAGTCTGGGTTCACTTCAATAACTTCATCTCCATTTTTTGAGGGGCAGCAGGCAGTCTGTCAGCTCTCACAAAGCAAGTGCCAGTCATTAACAAAGAAATTTCATAGAAAGTATATTTTGAAATGATAACACCCTTATCTAAATTACTTCCTTAACAAGGTGTCACTCATGCTGCACCAGAGCCCTTGTGTATTTAATAGTTCTTGGAGAAGTCTCAGCTTTTCTCTTCTGTCCAGTCTTACCTCTCTCCACCTGGAGACTGGGTGCTTTGGCCTCCCTTTACAGACAGCACAGAGAAATAGGTAGCTTTGGAGCACAAGTCAGCCATGTTATGTGCCTTTTTTAGGATGAAATGAATTTGAAGTTGTATTTCTAATTAAAAGGGAAGGTAAATAGCAGCCATTGACATCTGAGGGTGTGTGAGTGGTCTGATGGATATCATGCAAGTTGTTTTTATCTCCCTACCATCTAGGACATGTCCAATATAGTTCAATATGTAATTTCTCCTGAACTAGGCACTGCTAGTCGGTGCTTTCTCAAGTCTCTTGTTGCCTCCCGTCAATATAGAGAGTCAATATTATTTATGTCCCAGAGCAATATTTCCTGTGTGAAAAGATCTGTATCTGACTTAGTCTATCAAGACTGCTCTCCCTAAACTAGGACAAAAGACACGTCAGTTCTAACACTGCTATATTGTTGGAACATTCCCTACATGTCTAGTGCGGCCACTTGTTACCAGTTTAATCTGAGTAATTCAGGTTCATGAAATTGTGGCCTCACCCAGTATAAATTTGCCTTTGCTCACTCTAAAAATGCAAACCCCATCAGGTAGTACCAACAGTGAGAAGTATTTTTCTTGACAGACAATTGTGCTTCCTAGTTTGGGGCTACTGAGGTTTCAAAGTGGTGGTCAAAGTGAGACAATACGAAACTGGGAGGAGTGGTTGATACCCCAGATGGATTATCCTGCCATTCTGAGGGAGCTCAACAACTGGGGGAGAGGTGGGCAGACAGGAACACCGTGATGCTCAGCCAAGTGGAATGCAAAGTCCCGCACGTGGAGAAGAATAACTCCATGTGTCAGTACAAGTTATGGCCAACCAGCTGGAAAGCAGAAAAGGAGGACACCAGGATGACCACGCAAGTGTGCCCTTGCAGCAAAGCAGGCCAGCAACCTCCTGGCCTGCATTAAGCAGCGTTGACAGCAGGTCAAGGGAGGTGGTCCTTCCCCTCTGCTTAGCACCGGGGAGACATGTTTGGGGTGCTGTGCTCAGCTCTGGGCTCCCCAGTACAAGAGACATGGGCATACTGGGGACAGTCCAGCAAAGGGCCATGAAGATGATGAAGGTCCCTCTCATAGGAGGAGAGGCTGAGAGAGATGGCACTATTCAGCCAGGGGGGTCCTATCAGTATATGTAAATACCTGATGGGAGGGACTATAGAAGAAGCCAGGCTCTTCTCGTTCATGGAGAACAAGACAATGGGCACAAACTGAAAAACAGGAAATTCTGTTTAGATATAAGAACATTTTTTCGTTGTGGAGGTGACTGAGCACTGGCACAAGTTGCCCAAGAGAGGTTGTAGAGTCTCCATTCTTGGAGTTATTCAAAACCCAACAGGACATGGCCCTGAACAACCTGCTGTAGGTGACCCTGCTTTGAGCAGCAGGTTGGATGAGATCATCTTCAGAGGTGCCTTCCTACCTCAAGCATCCTGTCACATGGTGAGCAAAACTCAAGGCAACATGCTGAGGCCAACCAAGCTCGTGCTTCAGATGCAGAGTCCGAGTCCTGCTTTTGGCAGCTCACTGATACTGTGGTCCCCTTCCGAGAGCATCTTTCTGGGCCTTGCAGTCACAGTTCTGCCACTCTGAGATGTAGGACGTGAAGTCAGGTGATCTGATTCTTTCTGGGCTCCCAGCTACGGGTGACACTCTCACCATGCAAGTCCAATGTGACATATCTGTGTTCAGCATCAAGTTTGCAGACTGCAGGTGCCTTTGCTGCAGCAGCAGACTGAATGGGATGCTCTTTTCGCTGCCCTAAAAATAACAGGTTTTGAGAATCCCCTTGGAAAGGTGTTTAATGCAACTATTGACTAGAAAAAACAGAACTTCTCCGGGTAGCGTAGGCTGATTGATGCCTTCCACAAAGCGCTGTGCTACCTGTAACTTACTTCATTGTTTTAACTCCTCCGCAGCACGCCTTCAGAGGTCCTGCGGAATGTGTGCTGCATAGCAAATCACTCTATACAAAGCTTTACATTTCCATAGGGACAGAGGCTGTAGACATGCCAATGCATAAAATAACACAGACTTAAACCTCGCTCTCCACATATTAGACACTCTCTCTCTCTGGAGCCCAGAGTGCAGCAGGTAGTAGAGGGAGAACTCCAGCTATTCTCATTGCCATGTTATTTTATGAAGATTAATGAACAGAGAAGTGAACAGGAGAGCTCAGCAATCTGTTAAATCAGGCCTGTTTGTAACAAGCAAATAGGACCGGGGACAAAGTGATACAGATGAGAGGTGTTAAGATACGTTCACTGATTTCAGAGATCTGGAAACAAGAATCCTGCGATGTGATCTGTCACTCGTTTTGATTACGGATTACAACCAGCAGTGGAAGGCATCTTTGGAGGGTACTGCAAGGAACTGTTTTCTTTTACTGACAGAGTGAAATGTCGACTCTGTGGACTGAAATAAGCTGTTTCATTTTAGATAGATCTTTTGGAAGCTTCATGGTTTTGGATTTTATTTTTTTTTAATTTAATTTTTGCAAGCATCTTTAATTTTAAAAGACTGAAACTATGTGAAACGTGAGCCCTTTTTAAAAAAAGGCCTGTTTACGTGGAATATCTGAATTGTTTCTTCATGCTGCAAGCCAAACTGCTTGCTTATAACATTTGCAGTACCTGAGATTTTTGGAGAGTTCAAAAGGTTGTCATTAAAATAGTGACACTAAGTATTTCTTGCTTATATCTTGCAAGGCCTGTGCTTAATAGTTAACAGAGCCAAGTTACAGCTATATATGTTGGAATGATGCCATGCCTGCTTAAATGTGAAGCCCAGGGGGTTTTGCAGATCAGTGGTTACCATTGCAGGAGGCAGGACTGGGGCAGTGCAGACAAGCCTTCACCCTCTCCTTCATCTCGCTGGCTTCCAGCCCTGATGGAGACCGGTGGTGACACTACCCATATAGAAACCCCAGGTCAGCTCCCTTGGGTACCAGGGCAAGGCATTCCCACTAGCTCAGTACTCCCCACGTCTGATGAACTCTTCCTCAATAGACACAGTGGAGTCACACAGTGGAGTGGTGTGGACAACAAGAAGTCAATGGCCAGGCATGGGCAGTAAAGGGCCATTCCCTGATTGCACCATATAAGTAGGAACAGTTTCTTTGCCCCAGTGCAGGTGAGGGACAGGTAGGACAGTCTGTTCTTTAAAGACTATTCTGTAGCAGAAGGAATGAGACCCCCACCATGTGCATGTACAAGGTAATTTGTTCCTTTCATTAGATGGTGATCTTATTTTGAGTAGAATCACATTCTGAATTCCAAATGATTTAATTCATTAGTTCAGAGAGGGAAGGCATATTAAGTGATGCCCGGGAATGAGAAGGTTTCTTGTCTGTTAACATCATCCTATAGACAATTTCAAAGGACACAGAGCAATATCTGTATCTTCGCTCACTGGTGAATAGATGTCCCTTTCTTGTGAATTTATCAGACTGGTTTTGTTCTCCATCTTTCAGATGAGGACATGGTATTAGGGTTACTATGGGCCACTGTTAGCTCATATGTTGCTTTTCAGCGATGTGGTACAGATATAACTGACTATTTTCTGTCTCCATTTTCTGCACAGTGAGCAGTTATTTTGACAGCTATCTGATTTTTTTTATCATTCAGTGTTCATAATGTTCATAGTAGAAATTGCAGACAAATTCAGACATACATGGCTTATGACTGTTATAGATACTTGTTTTCAAAAGCCACCTCTTGAAATAAAATCATTTATGTAGTCAAAGAAACATTAATTTCATGAGGTGGATGATAGAAATCTTTCTTTATGGCACTTTAGTTCAATGGCGCAAATATATAGACTAATATATTTATGTATGTGTAGATGCTTTTCTCAAAATGAAAAATTTTTACTGCCAACTGTACTGTAGCAATAAGTTAATGTTGTAAAATAGGGAATTATTCCCATGTAATTAATTTTTCATTATCTGTATGCGCATACATGTGTTTTATTACCTCTTCAGTAGGTAGAACAAAAAATATACAGTTTTACCTATGGGCAATTCAATACAGTAATGAGACTTTTCAGGTATGAAAGGCATCTCTCTTCTTTCTCACTCCCTGTCACACAAATGGGAACTGACTCCTGCTGAGGTGTCAGCCCAACATTGGTTCTTCACGAGGCGAGAATGAAAATCAGGGTATTTATCTGCAATTAGTTCTATACTGTTACGTATGTTGAATGATGTACCTTTGGCAGACAAAAATCAAAGCTCCCCTTCACACCTGCTTGAACACTGGACTCCTCTAGATTCGAGCATCTCTTGACATTTGTTGATATTTATGCTATATAAGTATGATGATATATATAAATATGATATATTTTTTTATTCCTTTGAGTTCGCATCAGGATATCTGGTCTGGTTTGGTTTTCTTTTTTACCTGCAGCAAGTAATGAAAGGAGAGAACTGTGAATATCTGTGTTACTTGCTGAAAAGAGTGTTGTTCTGATCCATTTTATAAGAGATGTATCAAAATAAGGTCACAGCAGGCTTGAGTGACCTGTGGGATTCCCTGTAGATTGGACTGTCTTTGCTGGCTGCTTTCAACTCACACGATATTGATTTTAATGCCATCTTCAGATTTAACATAGTCTTCAGAAGACAATTTAGCTTCTTCAATAATATTTTTGTGAGAGCGACGCTTAGTTTCACAGAGGAATCATTTTGTGAAGAGAGATGGCAAACGTTAACCTTTAGAGGCATAATGATTTATTCCCCTAATTCATTGCAGACTTCTACTGATTAGCATCAGGCTGACAGAGCTGTTATATTCAGAGGTTACTGCTGTTACTGGATACCCTGACATTTCTAGCCACATACCCTTGTGAATTAGGCACAAAGATAAGTTTGGCAGAGGTGTATTATAGAACTGCCCATACACGTGATGTGTCTGGTACCAAGCACACCAAACACAGTAGGTTTGCGGTAGGATCAATGATTGATCTCAACAAGCAAAGCAGTTCCAGTTTCCTTTGTCAGTCTTTTCTTTTGCTAAAGAAAAGAAAATAGTGCTATATCTACTGTAAAATACATCAACGTGGTTTTCAGGCATAGCTTCCCAGAGAAATTATATAAATTTCTTGGTGTCTCTAGCTGTTGCTTACAGGAAACCTTTGAAATAATAGATTTAACATTGCTGCTGTAGCATCTGTCTCCCCCTGAAATTCTCAATGCTGTGCTGCAGACCTCAGATGCAGTGTTGAGTGTTCCCCAGGTGATCGGGGCTGATTCCAAACCCTGATCATGTCTCCATTTGCACTTGTAAGGGGTGTCAGTTCATCTATCAATCACCCCCTGCCACCTTGTCTCTCTTCAGAAGTTAAGCCTTTGATACCTCTTTCCAAGTAACCCCATGGGAACTCTGAAAACCTTTCTTTGAGTATGCCCAAAGGACACTTGAGATTTTTTTTTATTGCACTAACAGATGATCATATATACCTTAGACAGACTACTGACTCTGATCTGCTATTCTCCATTTTCATATGACCTTTTCAAGAAAAATCGGGATGTCAGGAACACTAATGATAATAGCTAGGAGTCTTCCAGCAAGTAGGCACAACGTAATAAGCTATTAGGTAAAGTAATTATTGCAATAACTTTTATCTGGTCAGTGACAATGATTTAAATGGTTTCTTCTCTCCCCATCATAGTTCTCCTGTTTGGACATCCTAAATCAAGACAACAAGTTCATTGGGGAGAAAAGAGGCAGAAATCCAGGCTCCTTCAACTATGAATAAAGTCTGAGTAGTAAATTGGAGCGGCAGGAGGAAGAGAATTCCACTTTGATTTGCAAATTGACTCTCTTCCACTCCCATTTGCAGAAATAAGGCCCATATGCCCAGTAAGCAATTGCCGCTCAAGGTAAAGCTCTGCACCACAGAGGGTTTCTTGGCAGCAAATGAAAGGACCACTGCCACTCTGTTACGTATGCCAGCTCTAATAAATCTGTGGATTAGTTTCCTGGCTGCCACAATCGAGCCAACTCAAAACCATATGGTTCTCCTTTCTTAAACACTGCTATTCGAAAGGAGCACGACTGCCTCCCTTCCAGACTGATTTTTGTTCTGAAGAGGGCTCCGCAACAATAAGGAGTCATAAATACAGGAGGAGTCTGTGGCTTTATTTATCCCTGTTGCCTAGTCCGGCTGATGGTATGAGATCAGAATTGCATTTTATTGGCCTTCTTGCAATTTCCTTCTGTTTACAGTCTGCCCTCTGGTTCTCTTTATGACTTGGAGTGTGGCACAGCATGTTCATCTGGTTTATTTATTTGCAAGGAAGAGTCCCTGGGACGTATTCTGAATCATACTTGTTATAGTCCTAGAGAGTCTTATGAAACAGTTTAGTGGTTCTTGGGCTGAAAATGAGATTTTGGTTCAGGGATAGATTATTTACTCTATTTTTCCCAAGTCTCAGAGATACACTCCTACCCATTAAGCACTAATCTTCTGTAAATGTGCTGGGGCCTGACCCAGCTGCTATTTTCTTATAGATAGCTCTCTTGTGCAAATCGTCTTCATCAGCTGATGGGACAACGCCCTTGTGTGAATGAGAGAAATAAGACAAAGCCAAAGGAAAAGATTGAGTTACAATGGGGTATGCTTAATCTGCTCATCTGCAAGGCAAGGTATACTCCCCTCTTGAAATCAGTCTTTAAAGTCTCTTCTAAATTAATATACTAAACTGAAATGTCCCATTCTCATATGTAAGTGGATGCAACTTGGATGGTCGATATGGCTGCTACTCCAGCAGTGTCTACTGTCAGGGGTTGTGAGCCTTCCATTGGGACACCTAAACAGAAGATATATTCACTCTTGAACTACCATAATTTAAAACCTTTTGTGTTAACGCTAGTAGAACTGACAATTCAAGAAACAAAAAAAAGTTCTGTATTTAGTCCTAGTTCAGTAATGGTTTAACTTTTTCGGGTAGGGTTTTAACTAATTTAGTTCAGCCTTTCTTTTTTTTTTCCCCTCTTCTTTTTTCTTTTTTTTTTTAGGTAAGAAAAGTTTAACCTACATCTTGATACCAAGAAAATCTCCAGACAGAATATAGCTATACAGGAAAGTTACCTACTCTTCCTTCCATTTGAAATAAAGCCTCTTTATAGCAACATAAGAGTATCCACATTAGAGGGCTTGTACACTTTGACCTAAATCAATACCATTAAAGCAGTTCAATGCTTTTATGGAGACAAAGGTGTTCTTTAGAGGGGCAGCAACAGATTTCATTATACTTGCTGTGTTCTCACCAGGTAATCACTGCATGAACGACTTTCTCTTGTGCCTGGGTTGCATGTCTCACCTCTCATTTTGTTATGTTTGATCCCTCTTTTTGGGCCAATCGAGATGCATCCCTCTAAAGAATGCTTTCTCTCCTTAATACAGCAGGGGAATAACTGTAGATTTCTAAATTTTCTCCCTCTCTCACCCATGGTTTGGTATATAAGTAATGGGTTACCCTCTTTGGAAGCAGTATAATAGAGTCTGGGGAGTCATAGAAGGTTTGGGACAGGCTGCCCAGGGAAGCGGTGGAATCATCATCTCTGGAGGTATTTAAAAGATGGGTAGACATGGTGCTTAGAGATATGGTTTAGTGATGGGTTTTGTCAGTTAGGTTAATGGTTGGATTCAGTGATCTGAAAGGTCCTTTCCAACCTAGGTAAATCTGTTATTCTACCTATGATTTTATGAAGGTGAAGTGGAAAAAGACATCCCAGCTTTGATTCTGTTGGCAGGCAACTTTACGCATTAAGAGCCTAAGCTCAGCATCCAACTCCTACTTCTTATATACAATGGGTTTGTATTTGTCCAAAGCAATCAGTCTATAGGGTTTTTTCCAGCAAGAAATGGCTTTTTCCTACTGTTGTCTGATACCATCTGATGAACTTGAGACCTAGACTCACTATAAGATTACCTTCAACTGTATGGTTATTTGCATTTCTGTGTTTTGTCACGAGACTCACAGTTTTGGACAGTGCTACAAAATCAGTAATGAGTTATCTGAGGTTTCCGGTGGTGAAGGGATGACCTTGTGCTTAGGATGCTGGGATGGGGTTTGCAGGAATTCCCTTTCTGCCACCAGATGCCTATGTGGTCTTTGTCAAATTTGCATTAGCTCTTTCCTTTTTCTCAGCGTTTATTAGTATTAATTGACCTTTTTCTGCTAATGTAAGACTAATGGAGAAACAGTTGCTTACTCCTCTGTGAGCACCTTGTACACACAAGTCTCAGCTGTGGCTTCTACGTACTGCAAAACACACATAACATATTCAGATTTACCTTTACTGTTTCCCCTAAATTGCCTTGGTCACTTATAACCAAAGCTCCCAGCAAATCATTAAACTAGAAGGGCTGAAACTGAAGTCCAAAATGGCCTGAACTTCCATGGCTTGGATACCCCACAAGGAAGGAAAAGCCTATAAATAAGGGGAGCTTTGATAAACTGAAATAACAGCAGAAAAAAAAGCTGAGCATTTGAAAAGTAGGAGACAATGGAGAGAAAGTGGGAGAGATTGGTCAAATTACTCTGGAAAAAAGACTGGAAGTCTGGCCTTCCTGGGTGGTTTTGCCAGCAGGGGTCCCAGTGGGGTCTCACCCTCCTACCAGGAGCAGACCTGGGGCAGAATTAGGAACTGTTTGAGCCCCAAACTCAGTTTTGCAGGCTGTTCAATTTTAATTGTCCTCATTTCATCTCCAGGTGCAGAGGGAATAGTAAGACAGGCAACGTGTGTAGCTCCTGGCTGCTGCTGAATGCAAATTGTTCCTCTAAAATGGAGCATCCCTCTGCAAACCTGCCTCCTCCAGGGTCCTCACCTGCACCGCTAATGCATCACGTTACGTGGTTAATTCAGACAGCAAGGTCCCAACCCTCCCCCATTACGCACATCAGAGCAGTTATCACTTCCTCGGGGAGAGCCTATTGCTTTGGGGCAAATAAACTCTTTAAGGCAAATATATGGGACCAAATCCATCCCTGGTGCAATTCCATTGAAGTCACCGGGGTTTTACACCTGAGAGCGCTGTGAAGCTTATTGCATAAAGGCTGATTTTTTTTCTGTCTTCCTTTCATTTACCTCTCTATGAATTTGAAATGAGGTCCTCTGCTCATGACTTATTTATGTTGATCCATACCTTTAAACTCTGGGTTTTTTTTTCTTTAAACATGATGTCCTTTTACACTATTGTTCCTACTGGGAATGCTCAAATGATTAGCCAGCAAAAGGAAAACATTTTGGGACAGCGTCGGCTGACTCTCTCTTTTCTCCCACTGAAGCACAACAGAGGCACTACACAGTTTGGATTTCTTTTTATTCCTTAGCTCTCCAAGGAGAAAACTTTCATCGTTAGTGGGGAGGCTGTTGTACGTCAAAGGGGACCAGCACCCTGCAGAGCTGTCCTCAAAACCCTAACCACAGATTCATCCCAGCATCACTGAAATGCTCTCAGCTGATCTCAGTGTGTGTTTTTCTCACTATAGTGGATTTTGCAAGTAAGGCAAACGGTTGCGGAGACACAGACACAGGTTCAAAAGCAGGCGTCCTGTTATCTATGAACTTGAAAAGTGTGAGTCTTTCACCCACTTTTCCTTCCATCTGAGCTCATATAGGTATTCGCTTACAGAGGAATATTCCTCTTCAGCAGAAGGAGCCAAATAAATATCGAAGGGGAGTGAAGATTGGGGGATATGTATGAATATAAGAAAAGGCTTCTGGATACAAGTGCATGGCTTCTCATGGATGTGATCTCTTTGATCTGCATGCAAAGTCCAATTTCAGTGCACAGCTCCGGCCAAGCAGAATCCTATAACCCCTCCAACAATCCTTCCCTCTCAGGAGTCAGTTCATTTTGAAGGAATTTTTTGTGCTTCATTTTTACAATTTGGGCAGAGCTATTTCTGGAGGTGAAAAGACATCCAGGCATTTAACTGTGCTCCAGAACCATAAGAAATGTGGTGTCTTTGTTTGTCTGGGACTACCATTTGACTCAATTACTCCGACTCCTTCTGAAGAGGAATCTCCCAAAAACCATCCGGGCAAAACCGCTCAAGCCAGTTGTCTGTACTACCTTCTATAAGCCAGATTCATCAGTGCTACAATAAGCCTTGGTATGGCTGTTAACATGTGTTACCCGTGTATTGTAGGGGTGTTGAAAGTCTCCCGGGCGTCTCTTAAATGGTGGTGTGTGCCCTAGGAATGTCATACCATAGGACCACGAGTTGTCTGCTGCCTGGCAGCTCTCAGAAAAGAGAAACAACAACGAAAAAGGGATTTTTCTGAAGAAATCAACAAGTGTTGCTATGGACAGCACGGCAGGAATGAGTTCTCAAGATGTATAAGCCAGGACGAAGGCTTACTAAATACACTCAAGGGTTTAAGCACAGAAGTGATGCTTTTTAGCAGGAAAGTGGGATAGACAAGAGCAAGAACTTAGGCAATCAGGTGGAATGAGACTTGGCAAATAAGTCAAGTAAGGAGACAGATTTCCATAGAAGTTTGGTATTTTGACAAAAGCTGGAAGCTTGGTAACCTGTCTGTTAGGTTATTATTTCCACTTCTTAGCGAGGCTCATTTGGACGCTAAGCAGGGAAAGCATTTGACTCAATGCAGTCTCCACTATATGTATATATATCTCCTTACATGTGTGTTATTTGTCTCAACACCTTGTATTATCAGAGGAGAGAAACAGATGTTTCGAGGACCTGACTCATCTCACTCCATTTTAGTTAAAATAGGATGAGATGGTTCATGACCTAAACACGCCTGTTTCCATTAAGAGAACAGGGAGCCCGGGCAGCCGGCTCGGATCAGGTGTCTCAGCTGGGAACATCCCTTTCCAGACTCGTGGTACAAAATTTTCTTTTCTTTATTCAATGAATTTTGAGGAGAAAATCAGGTTATCATTATCGTGGCTTGTGCCATAGGCCACAGTGGCTAGTTTAAATGTGTGCAATGACTACTTTAAATAATGACATTCATATTTACACATGACTCCAGGAAATAGCTTTATTTATCTCATCCTTTTAATGTCTCTCTCTATAAGAAGCTGCATCTTTGCTGACAAAGAGGAGATTTAGTGGGTGTTTAGTGTAACTGATTATCTGCTGAGTCAATCAATTACGTGAACCTGGAGCCAAAGAGAACATTATGTAGCTTTTTGCTGGTATTGAAGCTGTTCTGTTGCTCGACCCTGTGACATGTTTGCTATCTGGTGTAAATATTTGCATCTGTCGGAGAAACCTGGCCTGTCCCCTGCTGCCAAATTGTTCTGCTACAGAGACTGAAATCTTCCTTATTAGTTTGCATTAGCACAACCTGTCCAGAATAAATTGAATGGAGGGAAAAAGAAATCTTTGAAAAAACAAATGCCGGGTCAGCCTGAGATACGGCTGAAAAGGTTTCCAAGGTGGAGCCTATTCAAAGTTTGCTCTTGCCTTTAGTGGCCTTTCTGTTTCATCTTTACAGTTTATGCTGAAGTTGTTTTTGCAGTTGCATGGATGTAAAAGCAAAGAAAATGAGGGTGAGGGTGATCCTGTGTGGAGTAAATTGCAAAGGCAGATACCAATGAGGACGACGAGGAGCAATTCTGCATCAGCAAGACTGTGGAAAATGAAATTCCTTTCGGTGATCTTTCACAAGCAGTGACTGACACTGGGACTTTAGCACAGCGATTCTGTGCTGGTGCCCAGCGATTCTGGGCACTTCAACTGCCCAGAGAGCAGGAGAGAAATATTCATTTATGCCCTACTGTACATGCTTTCTTCAGGCTCAACATGACCCACCCAACAAAAGCATGACCACATGCACTTCCTTCTGGAGATGCGTTAAAACTCAATAGAAGGGCTTGGAAGGACTATGTTTTGGCTGTCCCAGCTTCACTTGGGTGGCTGAGGTTAAGGATGAGCCTGACCTCATCCTCTCTGCTGCCTGAAGAGTAAGGGGCATCACAGGAGTCGCCGCTCTCTCCCAGATGTGCCTTCTAGCCTCACTGGGGTTCTCTGATGCTCAAGTGGTTGACCCATAGCCCTTGCTCCTGGCAGCAGAGAGGAGGTGAAGAGCAGCCCTCACATTGCCTGGCCACAGGAGGACCTCCTGCAGTCAGATTGGAGGCACAGCACCCAGGCAGCAGCGTCCCTGCTTTTCTTAATCAGAAACAACGCCCTCCAGGGGTGAGGTTTCCAAAGCTCTCATTTCACTGGCAAAAGTCACAGCAGTTCATCAAACTTGTTTGGAAGAAGTGGCTGTGCCTGACAGAGATGTGATGAGGGGACTCAACATACCTTTGGGTCTGACCAGGCAGCGCCGGCTGAAATGGGGCTTGTGCTGTGGGCTGACATGGGACAGCTGGTGATTTTGGCAGCTCACTGCTGGAGAAATGGCTTATCTGATTGTCTCTGGGTTCCTCCATTCTGTCTGCCCTCATAGCGTCTCGGGCTGTAAATCCTTTAAGTGAGGAAACACTTAAAAAACAAATAATCTTTCCAGTGTCGTAGCAGCATGGCAGCTGCTCCGTGCCAGCTGCTCCTAAATACTGCGATAGCACAGAGAAATAATTGAAGCGTGGGGTCACTCTGATATAAACGGGGGCCAAAGTCAGCATCTATCTTAGCCCTGTGTCCTAGCTGGCTTCACTTCTCAATTACCCTAAGGAGACTGAGAGTGAGAAAAAAACAAGACAACAATACGACTGTTAGAATAAAGCTGGTTTACTGTAAGGACATAATGCATTAGTTGTCACAGACTGGGAAGAGGAGGTCATTCTGTGTTTAGAGTTGAATTTTTAATGCTCACAAGCTGACAAGCATAGGTAAATGCTGAAGAAAGTCACATGGCAGCACAGCCTGGAAACAGACTCCTTTTACGGGATGTGAGAAAGTGTCAAAAAAGACCTTAACACATTGGGTTTGAATTTCTAAGCACTGGAAGGTACAAAATAGGAAAGTGCATAAAATAGGAAAATGCATTAAAAAAGACATCTTGGGCTACAGTACTTTGAAATATCCCTTGACATAGTCCTTTGTTTTCCTTTTCTTTTCTTTTCTTTTTTTTTTTTTTTTCCAGAAAGACCTTTTCTGTAGGGCCAAATTATTGCTCAAAAAAATTCCACAGGGATGACAAATTGTTCCAATTGCCCTTTGGATGAAGAAAAATGAGAGTCTTGAAGGCTTTGGGGTGAGAGCATGGGATATTTGCCTGGAGCCCCGTGACATCAGGAGGACCCTGTAGAGGCTAAAAATGCAAATTATTAATTCTGTCGGTTGAAAGAAGGGGCCCAAGGCCCACTCAAGAAGGAGACACAGTGGTCTTACAAACGTGATGTTGTTTCTGGTTTTCCACTGGTTTTCCACCACTGCTGGACTGTGGACAGTACTCCGATCACACAGAACGTACCAGTGGGGTGATAAGTGCCATGGGCTAAAACCAGAGCAGCTTGTCCAGAAATATGGCTGATACACACATGTGCTTTCAGCACTATGAAGAAAAGTTTGGTCATTTTTTCTGAGAAGTTCTTGACTGAGGCGGAATGATGTCTTCTCTCCTTTCTGTCATGAAATTTGGCTGGTTGATCAAGCTCTCTCCTTTCTGGCCTTAAAATTCTCAAACATACATAGACCCTCAATGGGACAGACACTTCTCCATTCTTTCACAGATACGCTGTGGAAGGAGGCTCTGGGTGCAGCCTCTCATTTGCGTTGCTAAGCCATTGTTCGTGAGACTAGCATGTAATTAATTTAAAAGTGTCCATTCTAATTCTCTGCCACAGCCAGATTTGGAATCCAGATGGTCCCGATGTAACCTAAGGAAAATAAAATTGAATTTATTTTTTTTTTTATGAAGCTATTTTTTGCCTTCAGTTTGGTCTAACAGCCCTGTAATATATCTGAAAGGGGTTTTGCTGGGATGTCTGAAGAGGCCACAATCCAGTTGCCCTCCTTGCTCCTCTCCAAGCAGCTGTGGTCTCTGTAGCCAGCTTGGTTGGATGGTAGAAGCAAGAAAAGCTGAAACTGTCGCCGAGGAGCAAATGCCCACCATGGGAAGCTGTCCTGGCTAAATGAGTGGGAGCCACATGAAAGAGCCATGGTAAGCCATCGAAGTCCATCTGCAGATGTTCAGCACTCAATTTCTTCAATGCAGAAGTGATGACAGAGGATCATTTCAGGAAACATAATCTCCCTATATGATAAGATCTCTCCTATTGTCCAGTTTTTCAGGGAAAACGTTGCCTTGACAACGAAATCCACTTGGCAGGGGTCTGCTGTCTTTTAATGGAGGCTGCTCTGGAAGTACCTGAGCGAAACGTTTCACTGTGACACCAGCTGCAGCACATGCCCCTGTAAAACCCTTCAGGGCTGCCAGGAGAAGGAAGAGAGAGAAAAGGGATGGGAGTATGAGGGAATAAGACAGTGGGACCCCTCACCGAGGAGATGGGTGTTATATGCAGACATATTCCTCCGGCTCCCATTTCAGATTTTGCTTGTTTCCCATGCACCTTAAACCCTGATTGTATCTCTCCACTTCAAGGGTCTTCCCAGAATAAATTCTGATATTTAAATATTTTTACAAGTTCCATATCAGGGCACTGCAGACTTTGCAGAAAAATCAATAGCGTAGTGAGGAAATAAACGGAGAATTACAAGCGTGTCCAGGGAGGAGGCAGTATGTGGCATTTATTTGCCTGTAATACACTATCTCCCTAATTACCTCATATCCTAGGACATCCTTAATGTTTTACAAGAGAAGCACAAAGAAATGAAGGTACAAAACGTCCTCCTACAGCTTATGTTTTCCTGCTAATAAACACCTAATCTTCTCTTTGAGTTGATTTATGTAGCTGTGAATATTTTGTATGAGGTGTCTATTCAAGTTTCCCTTTAATTTAAGACACGATAAATGCAGCTTTGTTTGCAAATAAGAGAATGGCATACAAAGTTTGGTAAATGGGGCTATAAAAACTATGAAAAGTGTGGGCAAAATCCTGTCTCCAGCAAAAAGACCCCTCAGTCACAGAAAATGACTCCAGCCATGTATGTAAACCATATACATTAGATCTTAGTTTCTCTCTTCCCTCTAAACATTGGACATTTAAGAGTTCAATCCTCCAGAAAAATCTAATATTATTTAAAGGCCATAGTTGATGGAGAAGCAACTACATTCTTGGGTAAATCACTCCAACAAATTCTTGTTAAAAGTATGCACCTCAATTTATATTGCAAGCCTCAGCTTTCAGCCACTGGGTATTGTTACAGCATTTTCTGCTAAATCAAAAAAGCTCTTGAACAAAATGATTTATGTTAAGTGAGTTCTTCAAGATGATCAAAGAGATAATTCATGTTCTGTTGATGGTTAAAAGTCTACAAAGAAAAGAAAATACCAAATAACATGTTTGAAGTTCAGTTTGGTCAAAGTTCTCTGAAAACTGAACTACTTTACGCAAGGATATATTCTTCATGCAGTTCCTATTGCATGTGTGTTCATGACATTATATACTCTGAGCCTCAGCAACAGAGTCCTCTAAAGACCATGTATTTCAGATGAAGTAAATACAGGATTAATTTCAGCCCTGCCCTTTGCAATTTTATTCATTCAGCAGAGGTTACTTGTCACTTGAAGTTGTAAGTTTGGCTTTTAGTTGTTTTGGCAAAGGACCCCAGATGCCTTGCTACAAAGCAAAATTAATAAATCACCAATATTTGCCGATGATTACGACAGCCCTAGAGAGATATTGCAGTTCCCCCCTCCTTGTAATGGAAATTACCTGCAGCACCTCCGTCCCACAGAGCAGTGATGGCAAATGCTGACTGTGCAAAACCAACAGTTGTTCCCGTCATGAGCCATCAGATTCACAGTCAAAAGGCAGAAGATAAACCAATGTGGATGTAAAAATGTCATAGTGCAGCCCATTCTTTGGTTTGTTTAATTTTTTTTTTTTTGTGAGGTTAACAGTCAGAATGAAATTGCTTTTTATAGCCGCAGTTAATCCCATGTATTACTTGTAATAGCTGGAGACCAACATGACCCCACAACCCAACAGGGTTTTGCTGTGACTGACACTGTATGTATGGAGAAGACACGTTCGTTAAAGGTCATCAGCATTTCATGACAGAATTTACAACCTGAGCCACAGAGCCAGACGTGGCTGTGAGGTGAGGGCTCCTCTGACAGCAGAAGCTGCCTGCATCCCCATCCAGGCTCTCACCGAGCAATAAGGCATCCCAGTGACTGGTGCCCAGCCCTACGTGACAAAGAAAAGTTTGTGTTTCTTTCCTTGGGTATGAAAACTTCCAGTTTGGTGACTGGAAGCCAAATCAGTAGCTGCCACCGACAGCTTTGCAAATGGATTAAAATATTGTTTCTGTGGCTGTGGCCACTAAAGGACATCTATATGTGCTTGCTCCTGCATCTGTTTGCCCATTGAGCTTGAGTTTTTGATCTGCTTTAGTGCACCTGCTTGTCTTCCCCACGAGTATGAATTAAAATTAGTTCTTTTTTCACTTCATGCAAGGCCAGGTGTTGCTGGTCGGAGCTTATGGCCATTCTGCTGTAAAAGGTGTGACTATAGATCAAGTCCAAAGCTTAGCTGGCTTGATGATAACCAGTTTTGTACTGCTAATAATGAAATTGTGGGATCTCATGAGAGCCACAAATCCCTCCCAACAGAGACCTGGTAACTACTTATGCAACTGCCCTTGATGATATTATCTTTCTTCTATACCCAGTTTTGAGTTTTCTCTGGTCACTCTGTAAATTTATCCTGTTTGGGATTCAAAACAGACTCTGGCACTTCAGCACTCCCAGAGAAAACTATAGTTGATGCTCTCAGAATTGAAATCCTTATCTAGCAATTAATAATCTTTGCCTAGTTTTCAGGTCTTTTTTGGGGTGTTAGAATGGCCTCAGTACATCACTCCTGATTATGCTTGGTGCCCCAAACCAGAAAGATGCCAGAAGGTACCTGCAAGCAGACCATTTGCTCATACCCATATCAAGCCTGAGAGGATATAGGGGATATCAGGTCCCCCCCCAATAGGGGACCTGCTAGATAGTGTCTATAAACCATATATCTTGCAGCAGGCTGCCCTGGTGAAGTGTGGTGGATGTTGGTTCTTGTCCTATTTTACCTTACAAGCTGCTTATTCAACTGCTGTTCCAATTCAAGAAAAAAATTACCTTTTAAGTTTTTTATAGCGTGCCATTATAGTGTTCAATGTCAGCTTCATCTTCACTGTAGGTCTTGTAACTGCTGCGAGGAATCGATCAGTCTGTCATGTTCTGCTCTCATGGGGTAAGGGCTCTGCTGCACAGCACCTTGGTGGTGAGCACCACAGGGGACGAGGGGAGTTGGGTTTCTGGATTAGCCTCCTCTTGCGTTTTGTACAAATCTTAGCAGGTATTTCTCCACTTGCACTGTTGAAGAGACTTTCCATGCCTTGTGTTTCCAAGGAATCCAAACCAGACCCATCAGTCTCTGCTATGGGAACTTGACTGCTGAGGGCCTAACATGGGATCCCTTTTGAACAGCCCATGTTGTTGTAGCTTTGTCTCACCAAGCCAAGGAGCTTTGGGTTTAGTCGATACGGTGATCCAACCACGTCTCCAAAAGCCTGTGTATGAGTCTGCTGCTATTTGCTGTTCTGGAGACCGAACATGCTGCACTGGCATCTGGCAGCAACCTTCTGCACGGTACCCTGTGTGTGCTGAGTCTTGCCCTGCTGGTGACCCATCACTGCACATCAGTAATCACAGTATTAAATACAGCTTCCTGCAACAAGTCCTGGGAGATTTCAGCGAGAGATTTTGCTGTTGCCTCAAGAAACTCTCTTGTTCTTTGGCTTCTAATACAGTAATTAGACAAAAATGAAATGAGTATTATTAAGCAGCTCAGTCATCCGCTTGAAAGTTCGGCAATGCTTCCAGCAACCAACCTGTGCAGTTCTGTTCTGCTGCCACCCTGCCCTGCCAGTGTATGCTCCTGGTGTGGGGAGGGCAAGGTTTTGTTAATACGGGGGGTACAGGGGTGGCTTCTGTGAGAAACTGCTGGAAGGCTTACCTGTGTCCAATAGAGTCAATCCCAGCTGGCTGCAAGACGGACCCGCTGCTGGCCAAGGCTGAGCCAGTCAGTGATGGTGGTGGTGCCTCTGAGATAAGCACACCATGCTTAACAACTTCCAAGGGGTTGCTGCGTGACCTACAATTTTGCAGATTACTGGGAATATTGAAAAATGCCTTCACTCCATTCCCCTCACTGCCCTTCCATCCTACTCTCATAAACAGCTCTAGCTTTCGCTGGAATTTAGGGGGAGGAGGAAATAATCATCCAGAACAGAAATTTCAGCCTGTATTATCAAACCTGAGAAAATCCTTACAAAGCTGGAAAGGGTTTTCCAGCTCAGGAGGGACACACGCCCTTAATAATGTACATCTCCATGGTGGTCCAAGGCAAAAATTATTCTTGACCTGCAAGTATCCATTTATGCCAAATGTTTGATTGCTGTTGCTTCTTCCAAATGTAGCAGCAGACTTTTACATGTTGTGTTTTACAGATAACACAAATATAAGCATTTTGAAAGAGCAGTGATGTATTTTCTATTTCTGGGCTCTTCACACCAACAGTCATGTGGGTCCATATGTGAAGGGAATCCATTTGTGTCAGCTGTACTCTTTTTGCCTGAATACAATCAAGCTTCCTCTCTGTGCATTGCACCTTTTTTTTTTTTTTTCTGTCTTCCCAGCACTATGTTTAGCTCTGCATTTGTTTTCATGTTCTTTCTACCCTCTTCTGAGATATGTACTTCTTCCAGCATTGCCCTGATGATTTAGGACCGGTTACTTTTTCCTCCTTCTATAGAGATTTGGCATCATAAGGGGTGGTTGTTTTAGAGCCTTTTTAAACTGGAAAAAACCCTCAACACAGTATTGCATTTGGGTTGCATAAAAAAAAGCTCCAGGACTCATACAAATACCATGCCCGAAAGAAGTTCTGCTTTGCAGATAAGAAGAGGTGTTTAATGAGTCTTTGAACAAAGAGGTGGAGTAATTAGAGCCAGCACCTTTGTAAGAGAGAAAAAAAAAACAAAACAACCAGGTTAAAATAATTAGTCTCTAGTCCTACCAGTACATTTTCCACGTTGATAGTCCAAGAGAACATGGAGAACACTCACTTCTGGATCCAGCACTGGATAATCAGATCAGTCTTCATAACACAAACACCAGAGCAGACAGTAAAAATGAGTGCAAGATTGATATACTTGGGAGCTGTGTGATGCACTCCCAACAGTCTGGAAGGCTTGGCTGTAATATGGGGAAGGGAGATCAAAAGCGTGGCTGTTGAGCATTTTTCAGTGTTAGCAGACCATGTCTCCCTCAGACTGCAGCGCACTCTCAGAACTGTCTGGTTATTTCCCTCTGAACCTGCATTGATTTTCTTGCAGATTGCATTAGTTCCAGTCACAAAAGAAATTGTATCTGTTCTACAGCTAATGCAAACCTACAGCTAGTGTTTTCCTGAAGCCTGCTTTATCATGTCAAATGCAAGAAGTCAAATACACGCATGACCTTATACAAAGAACTTCCGCATTAAGGACACCAAACGTGGTACTAGTTAGCACTGAGAGTACTAGTAAATCTAGGGTGTACTGTATTAATTATTGTCTTCTCAAACTCCCTCATATCTAGAAACTTCAGAAAAAGCATCATTAAAGTCTAATTCTATCTGTAGGTGCACTAAATTTCCACCTGTAATTAAAAAACAATCAATCAAACAAACAAACAAACAAACAAAACCCTGAGGACCCTCTTGGCCTCTAGAGACAAGTTCTGTGACTGCTGCGCTGGGCGAAGCAGCCTCATCCAGCTGAGACAGTGCATCTCTTTGCGAAGCTGATTAAATGACTTTATCAGCCCTGGGCTCCTTTCCCATTATTATATCTGGCTTCCATCGTGTCATTGTGTTGATAAGAGATATTTTTTCATGAACTATAGTCTTTATTCCTCCTACTATTATTTTTGTCCCCATTCTCTCCCTTCTTGATTTTTTTCCCCTTCTTTCTATTCCATTCTTTCCCCAGGAATTGAATTGCTTTGCAATAAAGCTGAACAAATCTGTCATCACCCTATGAACAACCAGACAACTTTGACCTCTCAGAAGTGAAGACCATGCCTTTCCCTGCTCCCTCCAGTTGCTCATGATGTTCTGGGGAAAAGGGGTTAATACGTTGCTTCTGCTGCTCTCATTATCTCCCTACTTTGACGTTTTTTAGTATCCTGCTGAAGCAAGATTTTTTTTTTCTTAGGTAATTCCTCACACTCCTTAGAACAGAGGTCTATGTTACTGCGAGGGGCTGGGCTGAGCATGCTCTCTCAGCAGCGTGCAGAAATCCTTTCCTGGGAAAATCTGCACATGGCTGAGGACTATCTAAAGACATCCAAACCAAACACCTCTCCCAAAAGAGCTGGAGTTCCTAAAGGCAAGAAAAACACTGTGAGAAAAGAAGGGCTTTCCCATTATCCTAATGGGAAGGGCTGCTGCTAACCCTAAATTGCTTCTATAAGGTCACAGTAAAGCTGAGATTTAATTTTTTATCTTCTACTTCACAGTCCTGCTTTTCCTCTCTAGTGGTAAAGGTGGAGAGTTTTGTCTAAATTTTGACACCTTAATGTCAAAAGGCTCCATCATCTCCTTTTATATCCAACTCAGCCCAAGGATGTGAACTACTGGAGAGAGTCCAGCGCAGGGCAACCAAGATGATTAAGGGATTGGAGCACCTCCCTTACAAGGAAAGGCTCAAAGAGCTGGGACTCTTTATCCTGGACAAGCGAAGGCTGAGGGGAGACCTTATTTATGTTTATAAGTATCTAAAGGGTGGGTTAAAGGATGTTGGAGCCGGACTCTTTTCACTGGTTTCCAGCGATAGGGCAAGGGGCAACAGGCACAAGCTGGAGCATGGGAAGTTCCACTCAAATATGAGGAAAAACTTCTTCACGGTGAGGGTGACAGAGCCCTGGAACAGGCTGCCCAGGGAGGGTTACAGTCCCCTTCTCTGGAGATCTTCAAGATCCGCCTGGATGCCGTCCTGAGTGATGTGCTCTGGGCAATCCTGCTTTGGCAGGGGAGTTGGACTAGATGATCTCTAGAGGTCCCTTCCAAATCTCACAATTCCGTGATTCCATGATTCTGTGATGAGTTGATGGTTCTCATTCCTTGCATTGACTCTGAGAAGGGGCTGAGCAGCTGGCTCAGTTTATAACATCTATATTATAGTTGAGAAAATGCCTGCCTAAAAGTCTCTGAAAGCTTTGAAAAGGGGGTTTTAGGCTGATTGCAGTATCCTGAAGGTCTGATCAGGACTGAAGACTGGGAGATGCAAAAGGCTACTTAATTATCTGAGGTGGAGGAACTGATGCTAATTCCAAGCTGATCAGAATAATTCCTTGTCGAGCAAATATAAACTTGAAATACCTGCCTAGCTCTCGTGGGAGGGAGCAACAAGACAATCATGATTCAACTCTAGGATAAACAAGGAAATTCAAATCTCAGTCTGACATCAGATCCATACATCAAGTGGCAATGCCAAAGTATTATGGCAAATAATATTTCATCTGCTGTGCTGATCTGACAGCTGTGCAACTGCTTACAGTGAAGAGAGCATCACCCACAACTTTGACAAGTCTTGCTCTTTTTGGTTTGAATCTAAATCTTGCTCCAACGTGTGGCTTGGGTTAAATTTGTAAAATTTGAAAGTTTAAAAGAGAGAGGAAAGAAATTGTTCCTAGAAGACAAATACGACACAAGGAAAACGACATGCCACCTAATGAAGTAATTTAAATGCAAATGAGGGAAAAGGTATGTGAAAATTTCAGGGATTTTTTCTGAAGGAAAAGTTTGCCATTCATCAAAACATTGTGATGTGATTTCAGGATAAGCCCGTTTTGGTGCCAAATTTTAGACCAGAGGGGGTTTTGTGTGTGTGGTTTTAGGGTTATTTTGAAAGGATGTGATGTCAGCTGCCTCAGAACAGGGGGTTTAGAGGGAGTTGGCTGACAGCCCCAAGGAGAGCAGTGGGAATAGCAACTCAGTAATTGATTTGAGATGAAATATTCATATATTCCCCAGGGAAGGGGCAGCCCAATACCCTTCCCAGACCATGTCACAGATGTCATCATTAAAGCTGACATTGTTCAATACACACTTTGGTTTGATTGGCATAGGACCCCCATCGCATTTTGGTTGGATTTTACCAGATTATTTTTTTTTCTTCTTCTTTAATCCAGAATATGCTTCAGTTTTGTGGCAAGATCTGGAGAGTCCTGGTTCAGAACGACTGACTGTGTTCCCACTGGGAAAAAAAATGGCATCCTGTAAAAACAGCTGAACTGTAGCAACTCCTCTTGTGGGGGATGCTCAACAACTAGGAGATGACATTAGGCTACAGTCAGAATAAAAAATTAAAGGAGCATTAAGATGATGGCTGTACTTTACAGGCGTACACATTGCACCAGGGCTCTGGAATTGCATCAGTGACACATCTCAACAGGGGACCAGTAAAGGGATTTCTTTGTACCACATTACAGAGGTTCCCCAGCCCAGTTTAAAGACAATGATGTGAATTTTAAGCAGGCTGGGGAGAGGACAAGACTGTTGTGATCTTGCAAAAGAAGCTAATAACCCTCCAGTGTGACAGGAGAAGTAATACACACCACATCCAGAATGGCCGCTTGGATTGTGCTAAATTGATAATTTTTAATAATTGCTGAGCCTTATGGACTGTGCAGTGAGTCTCTCTCTCGGTAACGTGGATTTGTGGAAGGGGGAAGGGAGGCTCTGTTTTCTCTGAGGTATAGCTGGAGCCTCCATCGTAAGCCAGTGGAAGCTCGGTTGCCACTGAACTCGACGAAAGATGCTGGATGCTGTTGTTGCCCCTAACAACCGTTGCTAAGAGACTTCCGCTGGCATACAGAAGGATTGAAATCGCTGCAGATTATGGCCCTATTTATCATAGTTGTATGAATAGTCTTGTTAAGGGAATGCATGACATATAAATTTAGCGAGCACATGATAGAAATGTAACGCAAACGTCGCGAGAGGAGACGGTTATAGCAGGGTATTTGCTGGCTTATAAATAGTCGTCTCAGCCCATACTTCCCTCTCACTGCTCTCGTGGCTTCTCATTAAAACTTTCGGGAGACTCTATGAATTATAAAGCAGTGACTAACTGCTTAACAAATTGGCTTTTTATAGAAGAGTCTAGCAGGAACAGGGGGATGAAAAAATACTGACAGTGCCGGTGTAACATTATTATTAGGCAGCAGCAAGTGACGTATCGCGTTGGCCCAATTCTGCTGCCAATTGCTGCAGCCTGGGAGAAGAGCACATCCCTCAGCATCAGCATCGGATCTGGAGGATGCAGCCTCCCCCAGCCTGGATCTTAACTGGCCACGAAATGAATGGCTTCTTTTCATCATAAGATCACTTTATTAGTAAATTACTGTAGCTCTTCTGATATAATTCACTTCCTGGGGTGAAAAGGGTTTATGCCAATACTTGTTTTGTGTTTAATGGATTCATTATGCTTTTCATCATAAAATTCATCAATGTTAATTGAACGGATTAGCTAAATGTAATTAGAAGAGGGATATGTAAGGGGGAGGGAGTGTGTATCTATGTCTTGACTTTCTCCTGCAGCTCTTTGCTTTAAGTACTGCCTGAATGTTAATTCCGCTCTTCCTATTACCCTTTCCAATTTGGCTAATCAATATAATCTCTGCGTTCATGTCAGGGCTCGTAGGGTATATTAGATTACTGGTTAATTCAGGACCAAAAGAAACATTACTGACCTTTTAGGGACAGCAGGTTTTTGGTGGTGATGAGGTGGGTTTTTTTCCCAAATACTCTGTTTTGTAGCAGAGTTTCTTGGTTATAAAATTATGCCAACTTGTCAGAAACAACTGTGCAACCTAATTATTCCCTTCTTACTTGTGCAATGGTTGTTAGCACACCTGATAATCACTTTCAGCCCTCGGTGAGGGGTGTTCAGGGACAGAGAGGCAAGTACAATTGCTGAGTGGTCTGGTTTTGGCCGACTGTAAGTAAATTACACAGTGATTAGGTTTCTGTAGCCACTTTTCCTGCAGATAAGATAATTGAAGCTGGAGTAGCTGCCTCAGGGAGAAATGTCATACCTGCCTCACCGTTTTCTTCATGTCAGGGATGCATTTATGTCACATCTTTATAGGTCAATAAACAGCTACAAGGGAATTTCAGCTGTGTGATGTTAAAGTAATGGAGCTTCCGTCCTCACAGAACATTAATGCTTCTAAATAGGTTAAACCTGGTTGTTTCAAATCTCAATTACATTTACTCGAAGATAGGAAGGTAGATCTCAGATCAATTCTTGCAAGGCAGAGAACACGGAAGAGAAGACCCTCGGGCTAGGTTCAGTAATGAAATTAAGTGCTTAAAATGTAAGTGCTGCGACTGCCAAAGCAGTGAGACCTTTGCAATAGAAGTGTTAAGGTGCCTCCAAGTCTTCAAAGCTTAACTGTGGGGGTGTTTCACGATTATATGTGGACTAAGCAATGAGGGAAGCCCCGTGTTGGGTCAGTGAGTGTCACAGCAGGACAAGGCAGCCAGGAGAGGCTGAGCCAGTATCCGTGTCCTCAGGAGACCCAGCATCCTTGCATCAGGAGAGGATGCCCAGGACATGGGGCTGGTTTAGGGGAACTCTGAGTCCCTGTTGCCCGTTGAGTTGGGTGGGGAGCTGGCATGTACCACCAAAGTGGGGTTTACAGATAGGGGCAGAGCTGTCAGTGCTGTATGAGGCCGTGGATTGTGTCTACACAGTAAGTTTCTCTCCACGCTGGTGGACAATAGTGGGATCTAAAGAGGAGAACAGGACCAGCCTTGAATAAAGATGCTGTAGCTGCTTCAGTAGAGAGGTGACATCCTGGCCCTGGTGGCTTTAGGCAATGTGTCCTGTCCTTCCCCCATCCCTTCAAGTGAACACGAAGGGATGGTTGGGGAATACAATGTGGAGTTTGTCTCGCAGGAAATGTTAACGTGCACCTGTATTTGATTTCAAATACCCATTTATAACTGCTTCCATTTTCCCCCTTTACAATGGTTATTCATGTTCTTTTCTATAGAAAACATGAGAGCGATGTTTTGTGTAAGAACAACTCCACTGTGGGCAATCAGGAGCGGTTTTATTGTCAGAGACAAGCAATAATCTCACAGAAAGAGAGATCGGGTGCCATAATCCTTCTTCTAAAATCCAACCGGTTCTGGTGAGAAACTCTGTTTGCAGCCACCCGTGCTGCTCAGCCTCTGAAAACACCCCAAGGTGTGTCTGGGGAGACTCTGCCCAGCTGGGAGCTGGAGCAGACATCCATCCTCTAAAAAGAAACAGGGTCTTAGCTCAAACTCACCTTGGCAAGTGAGAGCAGGGGATGGTTGAGGCACAGGGAGTGATGTAGTAAGATAATCCATTTACCTCCGTTTGCTGGGGAGCCCACCGGTGTGCTGAGCACGCACAGCATGTTTGGAAAGGGTGCCAAATCCATCCCAAACCTTCCTTGGGATGCGGATGAAACTGCTTCAGGGAGGAGAAAGGCGACGTTGATTTGGGGGACAAGTCCAGTGGAAGGGTTAAGCATTTTTCCAAGCCACCTTTCTCTGCACCCTATAAATGTCCTGAAAGGGGGCTATCTCTTCCTCACCCGGTGATTAATCCTATAACTTCACAGGAGCAAATGTTATTGTCCTAAATCCTCGCTTGTTATCCCAGGGACATTGCAGGGCTCTTCATGCACGTGTCTGCCTATGAACCCCCATGTCCCCCACCTGCTCTGCTTTTTGGTGGTGGAGGGTGTGAAGGGAGGATGCTTTTAACCATCAGAGGAAGAACCCGTGGAGCACACACTTTCCCAGCATCAGGAGCACACCCAGGTCCTCCCTTTACTGCTCCTGCAGAAGCGCTGCGTGTCCTGCACCTGCAGCGTTGCTTTCCTAGGGCAGCAAAGCTCCCATTTGCAAAGTCCTCTGCAGACCCCGGCCATGCTTCTGCAGCTGTGAGCATGGCATGGGGACAGCCTGCCTGTGTGGAACCGAAGGACTTGAGTGGGACATCCCCATGGTCAATAGATAGTCTGTGGGAGCAGGTCATGCAGTGCCTCCCAGCACTGATGGGCAATTGTAGTGCAGAAGGTAAATGTGGGGAGCACCGTGGGTCACTCCAGAAGGTGGGTCATGACCAGCACACGCAAATGGGGACATACAGCAGCGAGGGGTTCCTCAGACCAAGCTGGGGCAGGTGGCTTCATCCCCAAGCACTTGTTTCATCAAGTGTAAAATCAGGAGAAGGTTATTTACCTTCTTTGAAGAGTGTGGGGAGGTTGTCTGTTGAAAAGAGCGGTGCAAGAGGTCATTATTTATCTTCCGGATCTGTTTATGGGAACTTTTAATTTAACATTTCATTGCTGATGTTCAGTAATAGACTTTTTTCAGCCTGTCTTGCAAGATCTATTATTGGTGTTCACTGGAGCAGATCGAAGAGAGAAATTGATGTCTTTTATCGCTTGATCTATACACAGTTTGCTACTTGGGAAGATAAAATATTCCATGCTTATTGAGAATCTACATTATTGAGAATTGTATCAATGCTTGTTTTATGCTTATTGACATTACATTTAGACTGACTATTTGACTGCTGTGTTGCGTTTGACCAAGCCTAACTTCATTTCTAGGTCACAACCATCTCTTGCCCCAATAAAAGGTAAAGGAGGGAATTCCTATTTTAAACTCAAAATAATTATTATTTAATTTTTTTTGAGATATGCACATTGATGCATTCAAGCCTTGATATCTGCCCAGTCCACTGGGGAGTCATTTTGACTTTGAAGTGCAGAATTGTGTTCATATTTAATAACGAGTTCTTTTTAAAGTGAAGCTTAATGGAGGTTTGTTGATAATTATTCTGCCTCATTGATAAAGATCCCAAACACACAAGAATTTCAAATTATTTCACAGCTGATTTGTATACACAAAGCATAATTAGGATCATGTAATTTCCTTGCTAGTTCGGTTCTCATTTGAATACAGAAAAATGTTACTTAGGAAAACTTTTATACTTTGTTGTCTGACTGACACCAAAAAATCAAATATGAATTGCAACCAAAAAAACCCATGTATAAAGTGCTGCATGCTATTACTGAGTACTACAGAAATGCTGCTTTGAAGGCAGAATTATAAATTGCCTCATGGGTGCTTTTAATGTACTCCCTACTTTATATTATCAGAGACCTTCACAACGTCAATTTTACACACGCCTCTATGAAAAGGGAAGATGCTATAACCACCATTTTACAGATGAGGAGCTGCAGTACAAGAGAGTTTAAGGTCAAAAATGTCCACTCAATTTAGCTACATTATTGGAAATTCCTACAACTTGATTTTTCAAATCATTATACATCACAATATATACCTGAAGCACCACTAATACAGACTTCAGTACACAGTATTGTGCCAGATCAAATTCCAGGATTTCCTCTTGATTTCAGCCTGGAGAAGGAGGAAAGCACAGGCTCTGTGGGAGCTGCAGAGCAAGGGAGGTGCCTGGTGCCACGCAAGAAGCCAGTGGCAGAGGAAAGGGCAGTGTCCAGGTTTACTCCAGGGTGTTCAACAACTTTGTTGGGAAACACTTTACCGCCATGAGGAGTTGTGTCATAGTCAGGAAAATGCTGATTAGCTAAAAAGGATATTTTTGTAGGAAAAGGATGATGTTAACAGATTTCTACATTTGGGGGAAAAAAGGGAAAAAAAAAAGAAGCTGTAAATGATATAAATAGCTATTTGTGAAATTTTCAGATGAACAGTTTCTTTTCCATTGTGAACTGACTTTTTTGCTTGGAAATTTTTCTTCACTTCTAGTGAAGTTAAAATCCAAACTTATACTGAAATAGTGATTGCTGTGTCTGGCGGACGGAAGGAGTGTTTGAATTACCAGACAGCAGCACTTTTCAGGAACTTGTCTCACCATCCTGGCGTGGGATGGGGAAAAAGGTCCAAATTTTTGAACTCATGTAAGACAGGAGCTCTTGTTCAGATCTCTATACAACTGCCTATACTTGTGTTAAACCTAAGCCACATTTTTTCTTCCCATACCTCTCTTTGCACGCTTCCAAGACTCAGCAGGTCTATGGGCATCACCCTCCTAAGTTACCCAGCCACAATTCATCCTCCTGCATCCTAAGTGAAGCAACAGTCCTCCAGGGAAAAAAGAAAAAAAAAAAAGAAAAAAAAAAAGAAAATATAAATATGTGATCGTGTAATGAAAGGTTGTTTCATAATATATAAGTACCAGAAGTGGGATTGAGCCTGCCTAATTTAAGCTTCCAATTTGTATCTATAATTTAAGTGCCTAGCAACCAAGCCCTGGGAGGGGAGGCTGAAAATCCCTGCACCATCGGCAGAGAGAGGTAGGTGCCTTTGGAGATCTCCAGAGGGAGATACAGGCTGCTGCAACTGGGCGTCTGTGGTGGGCTGGTGGAGGAGCTGGCCCAAACCTCCTTTCCTTGCATTTTCCTCTGGGTGGTTTGCTCTTTGGGGGTCCCTGAAGGGGGGGGGGGGGGGCGGGGGGTAGCGCTTTGGACATGGGTACAACACTCCTGGGGATGCAGAGCTGAGCTGAGCTTGCCAACAACGCTCTGCTCAAAGACACTCTGAAACCACCCGTGGGTTACGCTCTCCCCACGCAAGCACGTCTCCTTGCAGGGAACCATCCAACCTGCTGCAGCCACTCAGCCTGGGAGAGGGCAACCAAGCATAAGGCATCATTAAAAGCCACAAGAAAGCAGGGATTTGCAGTAAGAAAATAGATGGGATCTAAATTAGGTGGTATGTGCAAGGAGCTGTGCATTTGTTTAGAAAATATACTCTTACTCAGAGAAGAAGAAAGGTTTTGCTGCATCTCTATCTGTGATTCTCCTCCTAATGTGCACTGGTTAGATCATGTACAGAGAGACCCCAGTAATGACCCTTTCTCTGTTATTCCTAACTCAGTGACATTTGCCTCTTTCTTAGAGGTGGATGGAATTAATTTTTCAATCTCTCTCCACCGTGGGCCCCTTCTGGCTATAGAGGGTCTGTTGAATTGTTGTGGGTTTTGTTATGCAGCCTGTTTGACACCTCGGGTCAGATCTGAACCACGGACAGAGTGAAATTGAATTTTTCCACCTGATCTTACCCTTTCTTATTTTACTGCAGGTCTCGATTGCGTTCAAGTCATGTTTCTACCAAGTGTCATGCAGAGTCTAACACTGCATGTACATTAACTGTTCTTCCACTCACAGACAGATGAACCATCATATGAGAAAGGGCTGATTTAAATCCTACACTGTAATCTGGAGTGCCAGATCCATACACTCAAAATCATGAGTCATTTTCCTCCTCTAATGGTATCAGCTTAAAAATTGTATTAGCAAAAAAATGGTGTTTT
This sequence comes from Gallinago undulata, assembly GCA_026546715.1. Classification (NCBI taxonomy): domain Eukaryota; kingdom Metazoa; phylum Chordata; class Aves; order Charadriiformes; family Scolopacidae; genus Gallinago; species Gallinago undulata. The sequence continues at coordinate 7,884,265 of JAOTQQ010000001.1, read as the reverse complement.
GTAGCGCTTGCTTTGTTGTTTTGGGTTTTTTTATTTTATTTTATCCTTTCATCTGCATTTTGGAAATTCACATTCAAAGGCTTATTCCTCAAGAACAAAGGTTGGGAACTTTAATCCCATGTCTCCCAGAGCTCAGGTTTT
>JAOTQQ010000001.1:7869806-7884024 GCA_026546715.1 Gallinago undulata | reverse complement strand
AATTCACATTCAAAGGCTTATTCCTCAAGAACAAAGGTTGGGAACTTTAATCCCATGTCTCCCAGAGCTCAGGTTTTTAAAGAAGATGAGATACAAAGCTGAAATCTGAAGATGATGTGCTGAAAATACAGGCAACTCTATACCGTTGTATATTTCACCAAAGAAAATGGCTGATATTTGTTGTATATAGTCCACGCTCTGTTTATGCTAGTCCGTTCTGTAACAGACTGCATGGAGCAGTGTGGCAAACAGGAAGGCTCTCATTTCAGTGATGAATTTTCATCTATCAGGTATTTTAGCCCGAGCTCTTATCCACCAGCCCATCCTTCCCCTAGTTCTTCAGTGACAAAAACCAACATTTTCTATCATGTTCATCGGTCAAGAGCACTTCAATCTGTTGACATCCAGACCTGATTGTCTAATGTGATCTTTGGAAAGTCCTTGACAACTTCAAATGTTGTATAAAGCAAAAAAAAGGGGGCAGTTGTGCACCACTTTGTGATAAATGGAGTAAAAAAGAGCAGAGAAGATGCAGTAACAAATGGTTTAGCATTTGCTAGTAATGAACCAGGGGTCATTGCCACGCTAAGCTCATGAGCATCTCTTATGTGCCACTTAGGATGAGTTAGTACAGATGTGTTTTCTTGCATTTTTGCATCTGTGTTTTGACTTGGAAGAGCTGGAATCCTCTTCTATGTACAAGGGGAAAATTGTCTTGTAATCAGACCATCACCCTGTCATACAAAGAAAGACATTTATGGTAGAGTCACAGTGTTTGAAGCCTTTGGTCATGTGTCTTTAGCAAGCGGTGTGACTCAACAACAGTAGGTCTATAAAGTGAAACAGATGGTGCTGAGGACCCTTCTTATACACTAGAGTAATTTCAAGTCATTTACTCCAGAGTTATGCTAGCCATGTCCTGTGAACCATGTGGTCCATCAATGTTTGGAGCACATTAGGTGTGTTCCTGCAATAACTCTGCAGCATCTTTCAGTGGAGGTTCACCTGGAAGGAATCCATGTCATGTGCTCTGAGAGCACTCTGTGAGAAGAATGACACAACAGTAAGTGGAAACAACCAGAAGATTAACTCCAGAAGGCTGTTCCTCGTGTAAAATAAAACACAACTTTAATACACACACTTCTTGTTGGCAGTGTTTGGTCTGGACAGAGAGGGCTGGCTCCACGCTTCTGCTTTGTGGCAGAGCTGCAAGGGTTGTGCTTCTTTCATTTGGGAATACCTGTGTTGCTGGTCCTCAGGCTGGTTAGAGAGGCTGCTGTTTCCTCAGGATCTGTCACGAGTTGGGTGGTTCATGGCTTCATAGATGGGAGTTGCCAGAGCAAGGTGTCACTAATCAACAGGGGTTGTCCCACAGATCTCACTGAGAATGAAGTTACTCAGGTATTTAGAAACAGTCCAGGATGGGCTAGAAAAGGGAAGAGTCAAACCAAAGGTAAGAGAAACCACCTTGGTCAATTGTCCTTACTGGCCATGGGCTCCACCCTCTGCTCTGGCTGTGACATTGGCCAAGTAGTCAGCCAAGGAGGATAAAACAGGATAAAGTTCATCTGGACCAAGGTCACCCAGGATGACTTGACTTGTTGGCAACACCTTCAGGCTGCTGGGAAACTTCAGCTGACCTGAGCATGGAGGAGCATCATTTCTACATCCATGCCAGATGTTGATATAGGTCTTAGCACCACCATACAATTTTCAGTAGCCATTATGGTCCTTTGAGAGGGCGATGACTGTGGGAGATTTCTTAGGCTTTTTGTTTTCCTGAGTCAAATTTACTGGCTGGAGGAAATAGGTTTGTGGTAATCTAGTTTGCAAATATGTTGCTTCCACTGATCATACTGTAAACATGAATGGAACTTTGCAGTGTTTTGCAGGAGTGTGGACATTAAAGATTTTTATAGGATTTGCAAGGTAAACCCTACAAGATGCAGCACTGGGACAAGCTAATATTCATATGAAGTGGGCATTCAGAGTTTGGCAGTGAATTTTCCAGATCAGACTTATTCAGTGATTTTCAAAAGAAAAGGAGAAGACTGATCATCTCATGGACGCTTTGCTAATTTGAAGGTAGATGCACTCTCACAGATGTAATCTGAGCAATTTTAAGATGCTCCTGCTGTTGCTGGACCCTAGCCAGCAGCATCAGTTGCCTTAACAGAACATGTGAACGCCCCTCCACCATCTCAGTATGAACTCACTCAGGTTTAATAACCTTTTGCCCCTTAGCAATCCTGAGTTATCCAAGAGTTATCTTTGATCACACATGGTGCCTCTCACTGCAAGTGATCCCTGCAGCCCCAAAGATCAGCAGGCATCACTCATCTGCAAACCACTCACACACCCTATGAGAAATGTAGCTCGTGACCTCCTGCTCCCTGAAGAACAGTGGATATTAAAAGCAATCCCACAATATTCAACGGTACAGGCAGAGGTCAGATCAGGCTGGCCTTTGCTAATGCGCTGTGTCAGTATTTCTTTAGTGACCTCATCAGCCCTCTCAGAATTATCTTTCTTTAAAAGATGTCATGTCTGTCTCCTTATGAAGAAAACCTTCTGGGTGAGGTTTGATCTTGCATGTCCCTGCACCTAGAGAGAAGGAGCATCATGGAAGAGGGAGTCTGACCCCTTTAACTCAAGGGGATTTTAACTCTGAAGCGTAATGACACTTTAATTGCTACCTGTCCTTTAAGAGAGAAAAATACAGCCATTCTGGGACTGTTGGTTTCCGAGTGGTGTATAAGGGAAGTACCAGGAGATGTACATGTTAAAAAATGCTAAAAATGTGTCTGCAAGCATCCAAGCCGAGATGCAAGAGCAGATGGTCTTCTATGAGAATGAGGGATCAGCAACTGCGTCATCAAGTCCATGAGTTCAGTCTTCGTTGTAGCGAGAGTAAGTGATTTTTCACTCAGCTTATATTATTCTCCAGAGACGGTGCATGTGTGTGTTTTTAAATAAAACATGATTATGTTGCCTGGGTTTTGGGTTTGCATACTTTAAAGTTGAATATCTTTCATCAGTTGGTTTGGCTTTCAAACTTTGGCATTTTAACCGAACTAAATAAACATTCTCAAACTTTCTCAAATGTCTATGCAAAAATGTTCAGAAAGTTTAATTTGCCATAAATCTCATCTTTCCACAGGGTTCTAAGCTACTATTTTAATTTTGCTATCCTGTATTTCAAGCTGCCAAACTCCATATATATCTCCTGAGGGAGGAGGATAGCGGGTACAAAATCAGTTTGGAGAGGGTTAGGTCTCTTTGTTTGCTGACTTCTATTTGTTTGAGCTTCAGATTCGTGCAGTTATTCTTATTGTCTTCCTTGCAACAACAAGACATTTATGTCTATAAAAGAGAGCCTTGTATTCTCGTGGAATTTCAGAAAAAAAAAAAAAAAGGGAAGAAGAAAAAAGACACGCTGTAAGATTTGCAGTACAATGATGGAAGCTGGCAGTTCTCAAATAGTAGGAAATTATTTTAGTTTAGTCTCGTTCTTCTGTATCTCCTACTCACTACTGCCCTCCCTTAGAGTCAAGAATTATCTAGGGTTTTTTTCCAGTGTTCCTCTGACACTTTTGCTCTCCACTTGACGAACGCAATCAAACTATAGAGCAGAGTAGAGCTGGTAAATTAAGATACTTGAGACAAGAGTTGATTTCAGAAAACAACCAGGATTTTGTGTGATTTTCAGACAAAACCCACTGAAGTGAACTTAGCAGCCAGCATTGCCCGATCATTAGAGAAAAGCTGCAGTTGCGGGAGAGGAAGCAAATTGTTGTGCTCATATTTCTATCATTGTCTGATTTGGATTTCTCCCCCAAGAAACAATCTGGAGTTATTTAATTACTGCTGATTTCCTATTCACAAGAGAGGTTCTTCATGGAAACGCACGCCTTCATGCCCTCTCCTACAATGCATACATTGTGAAGAAATAATTGCAGAAAATAGCTGTTTCCTGTTTCCTTCAAGCTGGCTGCTCTTGGGAATGGTGGCTCCTGAGAAACTACAAAATGCAGCTCCCCCTCAGCATGTCATCCCCCTGGGTCTGAGCACAGCTCTGCCCCCACCACCCTGAAGACCAGGGCATTTTGCAGCCCCTCATGTTTAGAGCAGCTTCAGCTCTACCAGAAGTCAGTATTTTGCTCTTGTAAATCTTCTGAGGGTTGCCTCTGACATCCACGGACCTTAGATGTGGTCAGCAGGAACCCAATGGGTTGCTGGCTCTGCCTTCAGACCCTGAATACATGGATGGCATTGCTCCTTAGGACTGACTTGGAAGCAAACCTTATAGCAAGGGGTTGAAGAAACAAAGGAAGATCCCAGGTTTTGTTTCATGCCATTAGAAGAGACTCTGGGCTTTTTTTTTCCCCATATTATCCAAGGACACCGCAGTCTTGGTCCCTACTATAAGGAGGTGGGACCACAACCTTGAGCGTGTTTTGAAGACCTCAGAGGTGAAAAATCCCCATGTAGATAGCTTTAAGGGCAAGGATCTCAAGGCACCTGTACTGAGATGCTGTGCTCATATTCAGGGTGGAAACTGCTGGGTAAATAGAGCAGTTGGTATCAGGCATTGTGAGCTACAGAGAGGTCCACTGCAGACCCATCACATCATCTATTTGAGCAGGTTCGTTCATGGGAAGTAGCTTGATGGTTTGAAGAAATGTTTTGTACACTCTGAATGTTAAATGACCCAAAGTCTATTAACAGGCTGCTCTGAAAGCTATCAGGCTTAATTACCTCAAAATGCTGGGCTTTGCCAGACTATAAAAACCTGTTATTTATTTTAAAAATTTTTGAAAACATCTGTAAGTTAAATATATTTGAATGTATATTTGCATATTTACATGCCCATGTATGTGATTATTCAATGAGAATGGACTTCTGCGACTCATTTCTGCTATTTCTTCTTTTTCCTTTGGTTCTGGTTGTATTTTCTGACTGCGGTGGTAAAACGCTTGGTGTCAGTGAAATGCATATTCTTCCTCTGCATTTTTTGGCTTTTGAAGGAAGATTTGTTCTCACCCTCCCAAAACAAAATCCTCACCCACAGCCTACTTGAGAAGCCCTTTGATGTCTGCTTATGCAGTGTAAAGATACAGGGCTCTAGATCTCAACGCTCCCCCGTTTGCCAGCCCAGGCACTAATTTTCCCATCTAATAAAACTTTGTAAGAGGGCAGAGTCAAACACCACATCTAATCATTGATCAGACCATAATGAATTGCATATATTATATTAACATACTCATGATTGTGTGAGCAGCTTTCTCTTTTTTTTTTTCTTAGAAAGGGGGATAAAATGTTGCACTTTTTCTTTCTGTTACCAAGGGTAAGGAGTGGAATTATTTCAATTTTTTAAAAAAACATCCCAAATGCTGCCTTTTCCAGCTGCAGGATTTGCATATACAAAATGAAAATGCTTATCTGATGGTTCACGCTGAGTGCGGCATTGCATGCAGTCATTAATGATCAAAATCTTTCTAATTCAGGTGTTAAATTTTAATTAAGGCGCTGTGCTGATTAATACCAAATAACAAGGCAGGAACGACTGCATTTTGCTCATGAGGGACTGGCTGCTGTGCTGATCTGGCGGTGTCAGCACACCCTCATTAAATGTAGCTCAGCTGTGCCACTTTGCCCTCCAAAATCCACCATTGCCTTCCTTATATATCAATTTGCCCTGAATTCAAAGCACCGTCCCCTGCCCTGCACAGGAGTAGCTACCATCAAGCCTCATCTTTCTTCCTCTTTGTTGGTTTTGCGAATGGGAAACATTTCACTTGTTCCTAAAGGTGCACAAGGCAAGGAAGAAACACCCATCCCTGCCTTTTCCACCCTCTGGCCTTCCTTCCTTCCGATGGCAGCCGCTTTGCCTGAAATTCCACACCTCTTGTGTCTCTTGCATGTGTTCTGTTGGCGATGTCAATCCTGAGAAGCAGATCGAGACCAGCATCGAAAGCTGCACCCCCCATGACCAGTGTTGCTCCAGGTCAGCGGAGGCCATCAGACTCCTGGGTCCCCTTATTCATCCATCCGCTTGAGCTGCCGTCTAACTGGATTAAGCGATCCGATCCGTCACGTTTGCCATAATCTCACTGAAGCAATTGATTGGGAAAGCGCAGGCGAATGTCGTCCCCTGGGCCCCAGGTCGCTTCATCTCATCCTACGACCACTTGCTCCGCAGCTGTGGCAGTCGACCATGGATGTTAAGGTTGGGTTCCTACTTGTCTCACGTGCTGCAAAGCTTGCCAGGCTGACAGCGATCACTGGAAGAACACTACTCTTCCTACGCTTACCCTTGCTAGTCACCCAGGTGCTGGCCATGAGATTAATATATATATATATATATATTTTACATATAAACCACAATATGCTAAAGGCAAAGCTAGTCACGCCTTAATCCAGACCCAGAATATCATTTTGCTCCCCCACCACAATGAAATCCTTCATCTTTCCCCATTTTCCCTAAAATGTCTTAAACACACCGCTTGTTAAGCTGCAAATAGTTAGAGCCATTTATTTACAAAACCCAAAGCAGGCATCACAGGTGCAAAGCTGGTAAGAACAGAAAAGAAAAAAGAGATCATGACCCTGTATTTAGGCTATCCTCTTCTGATTCATCAGCCACTCTCTGGGCTCTGTCATCCTGAGATTGCATTTATTGGATAGATCTCCAAAACAGTGCACCCCATTTATATATGATTATATATCATATATAACATATTTGATTACATAGTTTGGATCCATCACCACAGCTCATTCAGGTTTGGCTCCCCTTCATCTCATTCAGGGCACGTGACACTCTTGTCCTTCCCTTCATCCAGCCACCTCTTGTTACCATCTACTTCAGTTGTGCTCACAACCCTTGAGCGTTGACCCAAGCGGTTCAGCCTTGCCCCTAAGGGCAGGAGGTGATTTCTCTGACCTAGTTTAGGACATCTGAAAATTAGACATCTAATTCTGGGATGTTTACCCTACTGTCTCCCTGCAGTCAATGAGAAGTAGTAGATGCCTCCAACAGGTGGTTCGCCTCATGCTAAAATTGGCATCTAAGATCAGATGAGTGGCCTCTGGACACCTGTAGCTAGGAGGAAGAATAGTGTGGGGTGACTAACTTAAAATTAGTCATCTGATTTTGCCATGAGTTCAGATGAGAGAAATCCTTCCCATAATGATTATTTTTACTCAGAGTAAGCCTAACTCATACCTTCAGGCTGGACTTGGGAAAGCTGTGTCTTGGACACCTGAAGTCCTTCCAGAGTATATTAGGGTTTTTTTCAGAGTTAAACGATGACTGTTCCCTTTTTTAGATGGAATAAGGGGAAGAGAAAGTTTGGGGACCCTGCCCCTTTGCTCTATTGTGTCAGAGTTTCTGCCAAGAGCCGTGTTTTGTGACATTGCTTTGTCCTGCTTCCATGGGGAGGGAGGTAGGGGAACATCTCTTCCTACCACTGGTGTTGATGGATCACGGGGATGAGGGTCTCAGAGTTCAGTCAGGGTCCCATGAGAAAAACTGCAAGATCCCTTGGTGCCCCAAGGGACTCCTGCCTCACTGCATCTGTAGAGACAGATGGTTTAATGCTGCTCTGTTTTGGCACTGCAGATCAACTTCACCATCACAGAAAAAACAGTCTGCTGGGGGCCTCTGGGCCGTCATAGAGACCATGAACTTCCTACCTGACAAGTGGTGATGACAACCCAGGTGAGACAGCAGCTGTACCTGACTGCTGAGTCTAAGCACACGTGACTGCAAGAGAATTAAAGCTGGGCAGCAAGAGCACATTGTGTGGAGCTGATTATTCACTACATGTAGCAGAACAGGTGGGCTGCTGTCAAGCAGAAGGACAAGTGCTTTACCCCCCTCAGAGGTTAGAATCCAAAAAGATGACATTTCTTTTCCTTTGGCTGCTCTGTCAGAGTGAAGAGTTTTCTGAGCTCTCTTGGGGGCTTAAAAAAAATCAAGGAACATGGAGGCCCTTTGCACCCCTGATGCTTCACCCAGGGCAGAACACAACAGATGCTCAGTGTTGTCCCAGGGCAGTGCTGCCATCCATGCAGGCAGCAGCAGGGGTGGATGAGGACTGTGCTGCCTATCCTGCCTTCTCCCCTCTCTGTAAAGCAGACGCTGCACATCATGTAAGTAAACACATTTTTATCAAATGCAAGAGGTAATGTGGGTGAAAATGTTACGGTTATGGGCTGGTAGGTTTGCAGGAAAAAAAACCCAACCAACCAACCAACCAACCAACCAAAAAAAAGCCACAACCCCTGAAAAAACCCTGCCAAGCTTTAAAATTGCAATGGTTTTTAATGTATTTCTTGTCCCAGTCTTCAGCTTTCATGTATTGAAAGAAGACAGAAGAAACTGTTAAAGGTGCAGTTAGTGGCAATTGTCAAACTGTAAATCAAACGGGAAAAGCAGAGTGGGTCAATAAAAATAAATAAAAGGGAGAGTGCCCTGGGTGGGCTAGAAAAGCCAGCTCTTTTGGTAGTCTGAAAATAACCTATTTCTCCCCCAGCAATCAAGGGTATTTCATTATATAGAGAAACAAAGGTGAAGTAGTCATGAGGTGACAGCCTGAGAGTGCTCATTGTCCAGTGTACCACAGTAACTGCATAAAACCAAACTGCTACAAAACAAACAGCAAAAGAGGTTCTCCTGGTTGCAGTTATGGGTGCTGCTCCCCACTGTCCCCCAAATGAAACATGCCACACTCAGGAGCATCTTTTCCCCACAAAACCTCTTATTAGTCCTATAGGACTTCTCCCAGATATTCAAATTTCTTACTTACCTTCTCCCTGATCAGGTAGGCTGGTAACACCACTGGAGTTACTTTTCTCTAACCAGAGCTCCTCCGATCCCAGTGCAAAACTTCACGTGTTACCCAGTCTTTACCTCTACAAACTCTGCACCTCCCCCAAGAAAAGATGCTGTTTCACAGCTCCCTACGCACCAGGGTGAACTCCCCAAGTCATTTTTACTCCTCGGTGCAGGCAGGTTTGACTTCTGGCCTTTAAAGATCAAAGGCCGCGGTCTGACACCACTGAACCATCTAACTTCCACTTCATCTGATCTGTTTATGTGGCCACTATTTTCCACATCATTGACAACCCACTGGGTGGGTGATTTGTCACAGGGTTGACAGTTATAGACCATAATGTGTATAAATAGCCCCTGTTTTTTAAGGTAATCAATGGAAAAATGAGGATCAGAGTCTGAAAGGTTACGAATATATGTATTTATTCCTGCCTTTCGCAGACACAAGGGGCAGGGGTCTTCACTGGAAGCTTCCTCATAAAACTTTCATTTCATGGGCCACCCGTGAGCCAAGTCCTCAGCTGATGATGGAGGGAAAGTGCAGCTCTGTTGGTGACACAAGGGCTGCCTGTTTTATGCCAGGTTTTGCCATCACAGAACTCTGCTTTGCAGCTGTGCTACCTCCATAGGACAGGGTCTGTAAGGTGTGCAGGTGCACGAGGCACCCCACAACTGTGGGGCAAATAACCACCAAGCCCAGCACAGGATGTCCACAGAGGGCTGCTTACAGAGAGGAATAAGAATGTGTATCGTACGGCTTCCTAGCAACGAATACATTTTCTTCCCAAGCTAAAAGTTGCAGCTGGACCCTTGTGTTTAACATCCATAAAAGGACTTAACCACTCTAAAATTATCTACTTCCTTTTGAATCACTTACACCTTGGCCTCCACAATATCTTTTGGCAACAATTTCCAGTTTAATGACAAACTGTGTGAAAAGTGCTCTCTTCGGTTCATTTTAAACCAATGCTCCATGATATCGCTGCATGTCTAATATTTCCTGTGAGAAACAAACCAGTACTATTTTTCTATTTCCTCTTTGCTGCACTATTTGTAATTTTACAGACCTTTATCTTTAGCTCCTCTTTATCATTTTTCCAAGCCGAAAGTTCTCTGTTCAGTTTCCTCTGTTTTCTGAAAGCCCTTCTCCACCTTTGATCATCTCTGCCTCTCGTCTCTCCCACTCTTCTCCAGCTTTTCAAGACGAAGTCATCAGAACAACACAGAATCTTCAAAATACGGGTGTAGAGAGGTTTCTGCCATGGTATAATGAAGTCTGCACTTTATTCTCAATTCTTTCCCTTATATTTCCTAATGTTCACTTTGCCTTTATCATCACCACTCAGTTTGAGCCAGTGTTTTCAGTAAAACCACAGTGTCTCCAGCATCTCGTTCATGACTTATTATCAGCACATTAAAAACATCACTACTATGCATAGGTAGGTTTATTCCCCCTCCCCCTGTGTCTCTCTTTGCACTAATTAACACTGAATTTCATCTGCCATTTTAATGCTATGTAAATCTCTCACAGTTTAGGCTGGGCTGGCCAGTGACAAGCCAACAGATGTTCTCCCCACCTCTCACTCTAAGGAGAGGAAGAGAGATTTATGAGTTCAGGAAAAAAATAAACTAATGAAATATTAATGATAAAATTAAAAAGGAAATAATGAAATAGATACTATATATATATAAAGATATATACAAAACCACATCAAGTTCCCAGGCAGATGTGACTGGGAAAGTTTTCCAGACTGGACTCAGTAACAAATGGGAACCAGATTCCAGAACTCACTGGTAGGGACTGAAGGTATATGAACTGACAGGGTCCTCCTCAGACATCAGTCATCAAGAGGAGCCAACTGACCCCTTTGATCCTTCAGCTTTATTACTGATATGGCAGATGGGATAGAACACCCAAGCAAGAGTCTCTCCCTCTGAACAGAAAGTTGACTCTGCTCCACCCCAAACCAGGACAGGAATTCAATGCCTCAAGATCCTCCTGTAGCCCCTCATGGTTGGCTCTGGAGTTGGTTCTCCTGAATGTTTTGTGTCACCTGCAAGCTGTGGTACTTGAGTGCACCTCCCATCCAGGGTTGGTTAGGAGGTGGCGGGCCAGCGGAGGTGCCAGCACAGACCTTGCCGTTGCCTTGATCTTGGCCTCCGCTCTTCTCCAGCTTCATACGGAGGAGGCTGGGTTTCTGCAGGGGGTCAGTGGAGGCTTGCTCAGTCTGCAGAGACAAAAGGGAAAGCGGCGCTCACGGCATGTGGGCTGCAAGAGGAGCTGTGACATATTGCATGCACACAACGGGCTTTTTGCGACCTCATTAAAGCCAAGGGGAGCTTGCCATCTGCTTCAGCCTGGGCATCATCAAGATATAAAAATATTATGCATTGTTTAGATGGTGCTTTTTCCTGAGCACTGGCTGATCCTTGCCATGATCCCCAAACCAGGTATGAGTTATCACTTCTGTTTTTCAGGAGGGAAAGCAGAAACTGAGCACAACGCAGAGATTTCAAAGACCATGAGTGTCTCTCATCTGGTCATACGTGTCTGAGAAGAGGGAATGAGAAGCAGACAAGGGAATTCTTGGCAACCTGTCTTATGTCACATCCCCTGCCAGCAGGTCTCTATTTCTGTCTGACTTTATGATCTCTTTTTCTCAATCTTGCATCTCCCACGCTTCACAGTAATCTGGGAGTCTGCCGGGAAGGTTGTGAGCTAACTAGGTGACAGCGATAGAGAGACACAATTGCAGAAGCTGTAATAAGCAATATTGATTTTGAATAAACACGTGAGTAATATTGACTTGGAGAAACTGTCTCTTAACAAGTGGAAGGACTGACTGGCTCCAAAGGATGGAAAAGTAGAAGTCCCTTTCCAGACCTGGGTAAGGCAGGTTTCAGTCACAAATATGAAAGGACAGTCTGTTTTCAGCATCCTTTTTTTCAGCATTATTGGCAGACAAAGTCATAAGAACCACAGGGCTTTGTAAATGAATGAAGAATGAAGTGTTTTAGGTGTTTAGGTGTTTTAGGTAGAAGAAGGGGGACAAGGAAGAGAGCAGTGTAAGCAAGTGGTGAGTGAGCCATGGTCCAATGCTTGAGCAGAAGCTGACATTTGAATGATACAGAAACGTTAAAGGGAAAGAGAAGAAAGGTTTTGGTGAAGTGTAGCTGTGAGAAGCTAGGAAAGACAAGTAGTGAAAACTTAGGACTGTGATTTTACATCCATGGTTGACAGAGTCGCCTCTGGATATGTGGCGTATGGATGGGTCACCAGGCATGAGTCATATCTGGGTAGAGCAGCCTGGATGCTCTCTGCCAAAATTTCTAGAGCAGACCCACTCTTTCCCATTTACAATGCAGCAATCTTCTCTCTTTATTCACAATGGCACATGCCATCAGTTCCCATAATCAGTTGCACAAGATTCCCATGGTGACACCGTTCCTGGAAAAGGGACATGGAGGCAATGTTTGTAGATCTATTTAAATAATATTAACTGGCATAAAACATGGGGGTAAACCTGCAGCCTGTGATTAGGCAGCTCTCAGCAACCCACGTGAGAACCAAAGCAGGAAAACTTGGCTGACACACAGAGACCAGCAAGATCCTACCCACCGGTGTAACTCTGCCTTTGGATGCATCAAAAAAGCTCACATTGAGGTCAGCAATGTTGACAAGTAATAAAAAAACAAAAAGCCAAAGACCCTCTCCCCCACTGTTTCAGGTCCACACCAGCACTGCTCTGAGGTCCCTTCAGGGTCCATGGAGAGGTGCCGTGTACTAAGTGGACTTTAAATTAGACTCACAGTCATAAGAGATTCTCCCTGAACCTGATCAGGTAGCACTGAAATTAGTCAAATGATTGGAAAACAATCACATTGACGGCTTGTGCCTTGAACAAAGGCAGAAGTGCCTTAACACTTCCCATTTTTTGATGAGCAGCTTCCGGATCTTTGGGCCAAGGATCCAGCTCTCATCTCTGACACTTGCTTGGGGTACCTCTCTGTCCCAACAGGTGGCCATAGAAATGTTTCTGTTCAGGGTGGTGTTGTAAAAGAACTTCAGACTGCTCAACCCAGCCCAGAGGTCCCCAGACGTCCATGGATCTCAACGTGGGAGCCAGTTACCCCGACATCCCATGGATATGTAGATTATCATGTGTGCAGTAATGCCACAGATGCCTTGCACGGAAATAAGGAGATAGAACTCTTTTGCATAAAATCACACAGAATGGAAAAGTAGGGCATCTGGGAGGGAAAACCCCCTATTTCTTACAACTCCCTAGTTGTTCTTTCTGTATGGCAGCAAGAAGGCTCTGTATGCAACAGGGGTCTGTTGAAATTAGGGCATTCCTTCCACAAATGCATATTCAAAGATTAAAGAGAAAGCTTTGAAATATTTTCAGAAAAGGGGTCAATTATGTAGATTTTACATGGCTTGTTATTAAGGCCAAAACTCACATCATTTTCACAAGGGCTGGAGGATACCAAAGCAAAGATGTAAAGGGCTGAGTCCAGATTTGCCAGGAAGAAGGGAGGGAGAATCAAAACATTGTTAATTATATCCTCACAAGAAAGGACTTGAGGTGTTCGGAATTCATCCCAAGAGGGTAATTTCAGGGCTACAAGTTGTAATAGATATTATTGCTGGCCTAAGCAGGAGAAGGGAGGAACTCTGACTGTGGTACTTTCAGCAGCTTTTTGCAGGGGACTCTACTTGGAACTTAAACAAGAATATGATATTCTTCCCCCAACCTATCTGTACTCTTCCAGCACTAATACAATAATGGGTTGGAGGAAACTGGTCAACAATGATTTCCTTGGACTTTGCAAACCCTTTGACGAAGTTTCTTACAAAGGCTGTTGAGGAAACCAGAGGCATTTAGTGAAAGATAAATAATTGTGCCATTGATTAAAAAAAAAGTGTCCAGGACAAAAAAAAAAAAAACAGAGCAGGAATGACCAGTTAGTTATTACAACGCCAAATGCTAACAAAAGTCTGTCAACGGGAAAATTTTAGCCATCTCTTCATACATAAATAAAAGACTTCATTTATTCATTTAGACAATTAGGACTATTATATTTCTTTGATCTCCAACTAAAAGAAATATTACTTTTCTCAATTAATATTGTACACACTCATAGGTTATTGAAAGGTTACTGAAAATAGAATGTCTTGAAGTAAAGAAAAAGGTGAGTTTTATAATCCCCTGTCCAGGGTTTGAGGTATTTCTTGAGTCTGGGAAAGAAGGCTGCGTCTTGGTGTTGGAAAAGTGCAAGGAGAGAAAAAAAAAAAAGGGGAAAACAAACAAGAACAAAAAACAAACAAAAGAACCCTCCAACAACAGACAACCCCACAAAACACTAGTCAGTTCACTT
>JAOTQQ010000001.1:7849467-7869706 GCA_026546715.1 Gallinago undulata | reverse complement strand
CTGCAGGGGGGTCGGACTAGATGGCCTTTGGAGGTCCCTTCCGGCCCAGATGATTCTATTCTATGATTCTATGATTTGTGTTCATAGTTTCCAGAGTGTAAAAAAGAGAATGGAGAATGGGTGTGATTGATCAACACTTTATACCTGGTCCAAAAATTCACAAGTGTTATACTTGGATGGTAATGAAAATTTATAAGCCCAATAGAGCATCTTGCTGTTCCACGGCTGATCAAAAAATGATCACATAAAATCATTTTTCAATGGAAAAGTAGATTTCAACTAAAGATTTAAAGATCATTAACAAATACCAGTTCCCATGAGAAAACACCTAGTTTTATCAAAAAGCTAAAACATTTGTGCCCACATTTCAAGAGGAAATTGTGGCATCTTATGAGGTACACGGCTCACATTAAAGGGAAAACCATTTTATGATCAGCTTTGTAGCTGTAGTCCTATTATACCTGACTTACAGCATGAATTAGCTAGGAGTACAGAAATGATGGGGTGGTGGTGTCGCACTTTTCTTCTAGAGATGTCAAAACGTTCTATGAAGGATTTGATATTTCTTTAGCATAAGAAGACTGAGGAGAAGGAGAACTGAAGGAGGTACAGCATGAGACCCTGGAAGGGAACCTGCACATCCTACCTCCCCATGCAAGTGCCCTTTCCAGTAAATTCTGGGATATGTTATTATCAAATGAAAATCTCTGAGTTGATCTTCCAGAGTTGGCAAAAAGAGGCAATTGAACAGTCACAATTAGAAAGCTAACTCTGACTTTTTCTAAGGAGGAAAAATATAGGACTGCCCATTCATCTCCAAATTGAATCGAAGACTATACAATTCTGCGTGAGCATTGTTATTTTCCTTTATCAGCAAGGCATTGTTTTGTTGCATGAAATCTGTATGTTCAATAGATTTGATTTTCCAAGCAGCTGGGTTATCTTGCACTGTGAAGGCTCCCTCTTAATCTCAATTGCCGTGCTTTTCTCAGTGCCGTTCCCAGCTGCTCAGAAATGAGCACGGTGCTTTCATCTTTCTTTTCGTGCTCTTATTAGGTGTGACAGTTTCCACAATACCCGTATGTAGAAAAATATGCAGGTTTTAATTTGTTTTTTTAAAAATGTGATTGTCAAAAAAGATATAGGCAGAAAGATGTTGCTTTTAAATAATAAAAGTCCTGCCATGATCACACAATAATGATGTATTTCCTTAGAAAGATGGGGTGGGTTTTTTTTTTCAGTTTGCTCTAATACATAATTGCAGCCAAACCTTATTTACCCTCAGGAGACGAGGGAACAGAAAAGAACTGAAATATGCGGAGAGAGGTTATAGGTGCTTTTCAAGTGATGGTGACACACAATTAGGATTAATGTATGTATCTGATCATTTGGTTTCTGGTAAAAGTCTTTTGAGAGACTACACTTTTTTTCTTACCCTGAGAAGCCTTTTTTTTGTGTAAAGAAACCCTCCCCTGACATGAGGGGGCCATGATTTTAGAGACCACCTATTGGCACGATTGAAGCACCAACACAAGAGAAAGGGGGAGCAAAACTGCTTGGGAGGATGGGATGCTTCGGGGGAAGACTCTCGGCTCTGAACCTCAGCAGAGGGTTCAATGGTACAAGCAACTGCTTAGAAAACCAAGCTGGGAATGCCTGAAAATTTAGTGTCAACCTCACACAGCTAACCTGGAGGCTGAGCACCTGCAATGGAAGGGGCAGATTTCTCTGGCTGCTTTCAGCACTCGATGTATTGTCACTGCTGCTCGAGTTAGCTCTCTTGTAGTGCAAGAAGGAGTTTTACAGCCTGGCCCCTGAGAAGGCAGAACCAACAGTTTCTCTGTGCAGAGAGGGCCAAGCAGGCTAAATCATGAGATATGATAAAGTTGTGGCCTTACACAGCCTTGGTCAGGACATTTGTCTGCTTGCAGCCCTGAGGAAGAGAGCAAAGGGAAAAGGGCTCCACCGAGAAGCAGGAAAGCAATGTGTTCAGGAGGGAGGATTAGGTTTGCAAAAAAAAAACCATTTGGTTTTCCTACCAGAACAGGAAGAACATGCAAACCAAGTTCCCTTTTGCAGAGCTGCCTGGGCCGCACTGTTGGTGATGGTTTAAGTTAACAGGTTGCACTTAAACCAGGGCAAGTGAGAAGTCATCACACATCCAGCTCAGCCAGCCCTGCCGTAGGCGTCCTAACCCGGGGGACAGAAAGTCCTTGGCCACTGCTCTAAATCCAGCAGATCCCAGGCAGAGCTTCCATAAACTTAGCATCACTCCACCAGGAAAACAAGAGGATGTTCTCTTCTCTGGATGACAGTCGCTCTCCCGGCTTTGTAACAAAATGGCTTTGACAATGAAATCATGGTATTTATGCAGAAGGAACGCACATTTGGTCTGGAAATGTCATCATCAGGTCTAAGCTAATGTCATTTGTATAAGAGGGGGCTATTCACATCAGCTGGAAACGTTACCAACAAACTAAAAAAGACAAGTAGGTACGACACCAGCCTGCAAACCATTCACTTCAGAATATTTCCCTATTTTCCTATTGCAATCATGTTTATGAGATATGCATTGAGTACAGAATTACTGTGAACTCTTTCAACATCTAACCAACTAAGTATTTGACCCCTGTATTTAAGAAGAGGTACTGACACTAAAATTTTAGACACCTGAGGGTACGATAAGAACTATAAAACATTTTTCTTTTTCTATGTGAAACTCAGGAAAGCAACTGATCTGCACAATAGCCTATTCTGCATTATTAAAGGCGTATTGGTAAAGGTTTGATCTACAGCCCAACCCTCCTGGGTTGGGCAGCCTAGGGCAAAAGAGTCCTATGTCTGATGTAGTTTACTGAAGTTTTCTAACAGAACAGATTACCAGGAAAAGCATTGTTTTGCTAGCGCAAGTGTGCCTGAGGACTTTGTCTATATAAGAAAAAATGATTTTTTATAAAAAAAAGAGCCAACCAAACAACAAAATCCAGTAAGCTACTTCTCACCCACGATCTGAAAAATGACAACACTTCAAGCAGAAACAGGAGTCCTGTGTTAGACTTTCCCCAGCTGCAGATGAAAGCCTTCCCCGCCTCATGGCTGTTTACTCCTGCTGTAACTCACTGCTAATCATGAGGCAGATAATATAAACCTCATTTATTCACGTTCAGTTTTTTTTTTCCTTACACGTTTTTTCTTTTAGCTGAGATGGGTTTTCTAATCCAACATCTCCCAGATAAATAGGCACACCAGCTCCAGGAACTGGGGAATAGACTTGGGTTTAGGGAGGCTGTGGAAGGGCAGGAGCCCCTTTGCTTACTACTGAGAGATAAATCATCACACAAAACTATAGTCTGCTTGTCTGACACTAGTGCTTACAGGCTGCAGTGCTACGGGATGAGTTTTCCTTGGGTGAGATAATTTTACCTCCCAGGTGGTTATCACTAGTGGGTAATAAATCCAATGATGCTTCTAAGTGACCTTTTAAAATGAGGACCACTTAATTATCTATGGGACATTGATTTAGAGTAAATCCATATAGTCTGTACAGTTGTGGGATTTCTTTAAATCCCAGATATTAAAAAATGTTCTTAAACTGCATTAAAATAATAATAATAATAATAATAATAATAATAATAATAATAATAATAATAATAATAATAATAATACAGATATCCATATTACCTATGTGAGGCTTGCAGGAATAAAAAGCATCTTGAGGAGCAATTCAGCAGTGGTCAGCTCTGGCAGACAAACACACCCTGGAGACGAGGGTGAAGGCTATGGTGTAGTATCCTCGAGGGGGTGTCTCCGAGCCCAGACAAAGCACAGTCCCGGAGACCACCTGAGCAGCACACCAGCAAGGTTCCTTCAAAGGAGGGTGGCTGGCAGAAGAGCAGCTCCAAGGGAAGAAGTAGATAGATTCGTTGCAGGGAAGAGGGAGGCCAGGCCAGGAACATACACCACATTCTAGCTCTCCAAAGGTAGATACACTTAAAAGTAGTGGTTAGTAACAGCAATGAGACAGCACCAGGCAGGAGACAATGCTGCAGTATCAGTGCTGGCCTTGCTGGAGACCATTGTCATGGTCTCAGGTGCACACACCTGAGGAAAATGTTTCTGGTGATTAAAGGCCAGAAGTCTTTAGGAGGTTGAGAAGCTTCTCCTGAAATCTGACGCGTTGCTACTGTTAGTTCATTAACATTAAGAATTTAGTGCTGACAATATTTCCTGTAATTTATCTGCTCAGGTGACTCAACCCAAGACCAGAACCTATCTTCTTAACAAGAACCTGGCCATACCTGACCTTACCCTGCGGCGCCAGGAGATTCAGGGACTTACACACAAAGTCCAGAATGTGGTGTCCCCTTCAGCTCATCCCGCCTTTGGAAACCAGCAGTGAGCTTTCTCCACCCTGATAGGGTTTTCTCCCTGTTTTAGGTCCACATCTGTGATGCAGATAAGGAGAGGTTGCTGTTCTCTTGGACAGGCAGCATTTGCCAGGAAAAGGCAATGGAGAGGTGCTGGTGACCTGGTGCCAGGTCAGGCTGGGCTGCCCAGGTAGGGGTGCTCAGCCCAGGTGGCCTCGCTCCACCTTTCCAGTGCCAGCTACAGATGTAGCTGATACTGGTAGGGATGCCCTCCATTAACAGGTTAAGCAGGACTGTAAGGGGCAGCTCGCTAGCGATTTTCAGTTAGGGGGTAAAAAAAAAGAGGATCTAAACATGTACTTGTGCCTGGCAGGGTTACTCTGCAGAACGAATCCTTTGCATTTCTTTTGCATCCTCCATCTCTGATTTCATGCTTAATTGACTTATGCATGCTACGTTCCTCTGAGGTATAGATTATCTCCACTTTCAGAGTGATAAAACAGAGTGCGTAGGGGTTTGCGACGTAACTTGCCCTAAACCCTCAGGGGATTACAAGGCAGAGGACAGGGTAGAACTGGGTCCCTGCTCCACACCCACAAGGTGAGCTTCCTCTTCTTGTGCAGGAAATTGTGCTCCACGTGGGTAAGAGCCACCACCTGCTACACCCAGCGGACTGCATTGCTCAAAACGTTCAGGACAGATTTGCTGGGTCTGGCCAGGGCACAAGACGTGGAGCTGCTCTCATCCCACTCGTGAGCCCTGAGGCACAAGCCAGGCCAGTGCTCATGGAGAAGTGCCATAGTCATCATCACGCGGTTGGCTTTTATTTTCAGTAGCCCTGACGTCAATAACCGCACCACAGCTCCAGCCCTATCGATCCCTCTGGTGCTTTGAAGATCGATGTTTGTAACAGTCCTGGCTACAGCTCTTTGGGGTGATCAAAGCTGAGTCCTCCAGCGGTAAGGCTGAACTTCATCCCCCTGGATCTGTGGGAGACTTTTACCTGTTATAGGTTAGAGGGAGACACGTAACACACACCTAGGGTTACATCTGTACAACTCCTGTGAGGGCTAATAGAAGACAAACACCAGCCTCCTTTGAATCGACAGAAGACAATCCCCAGCCAACAGATTTCTTTCTTTGACTAGACTTTCATTTGTGTGCTTGCAGAATGATGTTGCCTTTAATATTGGTTTTAATAAGCAAAGTAAAGAGTGAAGAATAGTTAAGAAACGGTGATGACCTCACAAACGTAGTAGCAGATAAAAAGTGAGTGAGGAAACACCTAGAAAAAATGGGTTTCCAGCAGTCATTACATTGGGTGATGCTAAGACTCCAGTGTAAAGTGAATTAGCTGATTAACTTATTGAACTGTTGTCCATCACCTTTGAAAATGTCATGCATAACAGGCAGGTTTCAGGCAACTGGTAAATTTGACCTATTCTCCTTAAACCTCAATTTTTAGATTTTGCCCCATATGGTATATCAATCATCTACCATTTTTAAAAGTTTAGCTCCACCATCACAGTGACTGCCCTTATTGCATGCAAGATAACTCAGATGGGCAATCACTGTGTTAGGATAATGAGCAGAAACATTAATGAGATGTTTTCATCTTTATTTCTGCCAGGATTGTGGCACGGGAAACACAAAAAATGCATTTCTGTTCCACAGCGAGGACACACACAACCTTATCAAGGGTCAAGGGAAGTGAGCCTTAGAAGTGCCAGTTCACTCCACTTACTATAAAGAAATGATAATGAACCAGCTGAGCTGGAGCCAGCCACACCATAGACATTTGATGTTAGCTGAAGTAAATCCCACCTCTGAAGATTGACCTGGCTCAGTGAGTTTTGTTGTTGTTTCCAGATGAAGAGAGATTGAGGTCCCTGAATTTTAACAGCGTCTAATAGTGGCATGAATTCCAGCATCAAATATTAATTCAGATGAGGCTTTGATGTAAGTGGGGATTGTTGCTTAGGCTCAAAACAGGCTGATGATATGTATTCATTATATGTAGAAGCTCTCCTGTGCCTTGCTGCGGATGCTGTGCCGGCATCATTATTTTACATCTTTATTGACATCCTGGGAGATGGATAAATGTCCCATTAGCCCAGTAAAGATGGAGAAACGAGGCAGCAGGGAGACCTAAGACTGGAAACATTCTAAGAAGAGTATCTGTATGACTGTGGCTTGAGCATGAGAGAAGCACCTGACAGGGGCTGGCACCTCTGCAAATGCTTAGAGCCCCTGCCAGAAAAAGCTGAATCTAGGGAGTGAAAGGGCTTGAGAGGACCAAGAGTTTAAATGAGCTGAAAAGGCTCAGAAAAGTAGATACACAGGAAAGGAAAAGGTGATCCCCAGCCTCTGACTCCCTTTAGCCCTGTCTTCTTTCCAAGACCAAGGAAACCTTGCTCAGAAACCATCACAGCTGGGAGATGCAGTGACCGATAGCTGGTCAGCCAAAGGGCCTCCCCAGGGAGGCTCGAAGCTCACAAAGGACAGTAACCCAAGGAAGGGCTCACAAGCAGCTGCTGAAGCAGATGCACGTGTACAGCTAGAAATATCTATTACAGCACAAGGCAGCAACACGCCACTGGCATCAGCCGAACACAGATTTTATCGGGGGGGTGGGGGGGATCATGGTGGTGATGGAGGCTCCATTTGAGCTGTAGAGGGAAGGTTGTCTGTCACCTATGCCAGAAGGTAAACATCACAGAGACAGCGATGGCTCTGAGTTTACCAACAGTGCACGGGTGCAAGAGAGTGGGATTTATTAGAGGTTGAACAAACCAAGACCAAAAAAAAATACATAAAATGAAAAAATGTAGGATCATCATAGGGAACGAAAGGTATCCCTTGTTTCGTTGAGTCCTGTATCTGATCATGTCCTACGGGGCAGCCTGTCTCCAACAAATGATGGAGATGCTTCCATCCAGGTGATGCCTCCTGCCTCCATGTCTTTTCATGCAGATGTATCTTCTGAGAGCCAGGCAGCTGCAAAATTTTCCCCCAGCCTTCACCCTCAGAGAGACCGAAACTGCATGGTCACTTTGGAGGACACATGGTCTCTGGTTGCTCTTTTCATTTGGAGTTCAGATTTCCTTCAAAATTAACCCAACCTTTAAAAAAGATTAAAGAATCTCGGCATGAAATAGTATTTTACAGGACTGCTTTTGGGCGAGCCCAGGTTGTTATTACTCTTTTGTACTTTGTCAACCCCTTTCTTCCCCGCCGCCTCTGCCTTCTATTTCTGCTTTACACCAAGCACTTCTATTCATTTTCCTCTTCCCCAGGCCAAAATGACCACAGTCCAGGATTTGCACAGTTGTAATGGCATTACACTTCAGAGAAATGCCTATTTCTCACTTAATGCCTTGTCTGCCCTAGGAGAGCTGGGCTTCCTCTCCCAATACACTCAGGGACGTGTCTGTAGAACATCAAGTGCATTTATGAGCATTTGCAGAGTATTTGGGAGTCACCTTGCATCAGAGGTTGTGTTTTTACAGACATAAAGTGGCTATAATCAGGTTTCTAACCGAGAGCGTAATAGCATTGTTTTAGTGGAGTTGTAGCTCTGGGAAACAGTGTTTAATTTGACAGGGATATTAAGAGGGATGGCAGAGGAATCCTTTACATTGGAAAACCAGCTTCTGTTATCCTGTTCTGTTGATTTGTTCTTGCAAACCAAACACACTCGGTGTTTGTCGCTTTCTACACTGTAGTGAACATCCTGCCCTGTTTGAATGGTTACTGAAGTGGATGAATAAATCATCTGTCTGCCTGTTGAAAATGCACACACAGACCTAATGCTCTAGTAAAAGGTTTTGTATGTGTTTTGACTGTTAACATCCAGAACAGCAAGTATACCTAGCAGCGAAAGGAAAACATAACTCCAGTTACTGGTTAGGGAAGGGAGCCCCATCGTATTTCCAGCACACATTTTGTCAGAAGACTAAGCAGGGTGCTCAGACTCATGGATGCACCAGCTAGGAGCCGGGGCAGCCAGAGGTCATTTTCTCGGCTGGGGCAGAGACCCTGGGCAGCTGCTATTATTTTGAATCTGTAGCCTCATCTCTACAGCTCCCATTTTTCATCTGTAGGTGCTCAAAGTGTTTATAGATCCTCCTCATTAGCCAGGATGGAGACGAGGAGAAACAAGGCGATCAGAGCTTTGCCCAGGTCACCAAACCAGAACTTGGTCCTGGGCACTTTGCAGCTTCTGGATAAGATGACTTCTTCAAACATAGCGGTCCCCATCTCTGCTGGGGTGGTCCATTTGTGTGGTTAAGCGGCCAATTTCCTTCCTAAATTACCACATTGATTTATCAGGAACCACAATAATAATGGTTGAGATCATTGATGTGTCATAGAGATAAATGCTTTCCAGCTCTATTGGATAAGGATAGACAGACCCTGATGGCCACACTAAGCAGGGTGGGATGCTAACCTTTGCTGTAAGTCAGTCTCTCTCTCAGCCTCATACAGAGACCTACAATCTTCAGATATCTTTTTTTATGTCTGCCTTCCAGATTTGGAATCAATCTTATTAATACCTTGAGATATTAATATTGCTTTGCTTTCATGGAAAAAGCATAACAGCTCTGGAGAAAGCAGGTCATTAGAGCCTTTAAGAGGAACTTCAGAAAAATAATTGGTGTTTCCAGTCCTCAGTAGAACTGGTGCCATATAAGGGTAAGTTGGCAAACGATTTTGACAACAGTTACTCATGCAAATGATGCATCGGTGGAACAGCTTGCAAAGAGCACAGCTCTGCCCCTTGTTTGCTTCCCCAGAGGCAGGTCCCTCTCCCTCTGAAGCCACGGGGCAGACCACAAAGGACTGCACCCGCAGTCTCGAAGAGGAAAAGCCTCCTTTCTTTCTTGGTTTGGAAAACACACCCTGTAACCGGCAACAAACAAGCACAGCTCCAGTTTCCCCGTGCTGCCAAAGCAACACACCCAGTACAGCGCGGTTCCTCCCCTTGCATCACCGGCAAAGCTGCCAGCTGAACTGTGCCTGTATCCTTGGTGCCTTGGAGCAGGACCAAGCAGGAAGCACAGAGATAAGCTTTCTGCAACCCAGCAGCTTTTGAAGCGCTGCTAGGCTCAAAAGGGACCCAAGTGCCTTGCCACCGGCCAGTGAAAAGAGCACATTTCACTCTAAAAATCGTTTCTGAGAATCTGGTCTTTCCAAGAACAAAGCTTTGTATACACCAGGAGGTGGCTTCAGAACGAGATCTGAGCTATCACATTTTTTTAACCCTCTTTATAACTTAAGCCATAGCATCCGGAGAGGATGCTCCCAGCCATCAGCACAACCCGCAAATCTGTGCCGTGCCGTGTCCTCCCAGCACCTCTTGGAGACAGGAGTCCTCAGGCTGCACCCAAATGGGTGGGTACCCATGCCCCATGCCACCCCAGACAGCGTGGGTCTCACTGCCTTTGGCCATCCTCAAAAGAATCAGCTTGCTCGTCACCAGGAGGTGCTCAATCTGCCTGCACAGCCCTGGCAGGAGCATGTAGGACTCGCCGCCAAGCCCAGCATCTTTGTCTTTTTTTAAAGTGTATCATCTAAAAAGGCACAGAAAAATATTCAGAAATTAGGATTCTGGGTCGTTTGACAACTATTTTTCACCATTCACCCTTTAGGGAAATAAGACAGCAGAAGAGAAGAATTACAGGACATCATTATTTTTTCTGGATGAATGAAACAAAGTTGGATTTTTTTTTTCCCACAAAAATGGAGAATTAATTACTGAAAGTGGCTATTTTTAATTAAAAAAAAAAGTGGTGGTGGGGGGGGGGAACCCAAACCTAAAAAGGGCTGGTTCCAGTAGGACATAAGCAAATCTCACCCATTTTTAGGTAAGCCCTGAACAGTTTGCCTTTGTCATCATATCAGTAGAGTTATAGTAAGTGTCACAATCGAAACACAGCAGAGCCAGACTGGGAAACTGGATCACAGGAATATCCCTTTTCTCTCCCCAGCCCCCTGACCCACTGCAGGCATCGGTCCTGAGTTGCACATGCTACTTTTGTGGGGGCTGTGTGGTGTTTTTCACGACTTTTACTCACGGAAGAGAAACAAAAAGCAGGGGGAATTTGGAGAAGCGGTGATGAGAGAAGAACAGAAGCAATAATATTCCTACCATTTGGAGGCAAATGCTGCGCTTACAGGAAGCGTGCAACAAAAAATAAAAAAAGCGAGCACGGAAGACGCTCCGAGTATTAAATATTCATTAGTATTCCCCGCGCCGCCTGTTCTAAATATAAGATACGTTTTGGAGCAGCCCCGGTATGTGACTGGGATGTTTCCCCCTCCCTTGTACGATGCCGTAGCCGTTCGGATGGTGGGATGTCGCCATGGCAACACTGTGATGCTACCTTTTGTTCGCCAGACGAAATGACCAGTGGCGAGGTTGGCCAGACACGGCTGGGCTGTGGCAGTGCCTATTGTCCTGGCCACCAGCAGGTCTGCGGGGTGGCAGGCAGGAGGTGCTGGCAGCCGTTTGCATCGGAGAGAGATGGAGAGACTGGATCCAAATGCAAACTCCCTCCACTTTTCAAGACCGGTGCAGGCAACACAGCTTGGGTCTGTGTTGGGATCCCCACCCCAAAGGTTAGGAAGGGTTTCCGTTTACAGAAGGTTTATCCACAGCTGTACACACCCACAGAGAGGGAACAAGGGGAAAGCTGAGGATTCAAATATGTACTGTGGAGTCTGACTGTTTCTAGGACCCTCAGCCAGCAGCCTAATAGTGAATATAAGGCTTTTTTTTTGGCCATTTTCCCCACTACTGGGTGCCTGGGGCAACATTCAGCTCCAGAGTCAGACACCTAAATTCAGTTATTTACATCTACTTGGCTAAAAGTCAGCAGATATCTCTGCTCTCGTTCTGGTCCATGGAGATCTGTCAATGCAGTCAGCAGAGCCTAGAAAGATATTCAGCTCCAATGTTGAGACTGGGGGGGATCTCCCTGGCTCCAGGTAGACATCTACCTTAGTCTGCTGCCTAGATTCCAGCAGATGTTTAGGTTATGACCGTATAAGGGGGTTTCAAGGTATCCATCTTGCTCCCATGATTAGTTAAGGAGCCAAGAGTAATTACACCCCCAGCTAAAACACTTCTTCTAGGATGAGGCAGGTTGAATCCAGGACAGGATGAACGTCTGCAACATCTGTGTGAACCAGACAAGTGGATCCCCTCTTCTGCAGATGGAGAACTTGAGATATGCTGGGCGTAGCTGACCAGGCTCTGAGTCAAATGCTGCTTCCCTCCCCAGAAAGAGGATGAGAAAGCAAGTGTTCACATGCTCTTTTTGCCTCTGTTGTGCCTTTGATCTGAAAGTCGCAGGAGGGGAGGCTGTGGAACAAGTCTGCAGTAATTTGAGCATTGCCATGAGTCACAGCCCAGGGGAGGAAGGAAGTGTCACAGCGTGGCACACACTATCGCGGCACAGCACTCCTGGCTACAGCACCTAAAACTTTCATTTTAAAGTGAGGATAAACTTCTCTGGCCCCCACGGTTATGAAGTTATTGGTTTGGATGTGAATGGGAGGCGAGGGGGGAAGCATGGAACAGGCTGGATGCCTTCAGAGGTTGGTTGTCCTGCTCCTGTAGCACACATAGGACAGGTTGGTGGATGCATAGGCGAAAGCAGAGTGTCTGCCCAGATAACAGAGCTCAAGTCCTGCTGGTGCCTGAAGATTCAAAGGAGGATGGAACAGGGTGCTCAGTCCCCATCCATCCACTGCTGCTGCAACTCTAACATTTGCTGGAACCTGCCAGCCCCAACACTTTCCAGGGACCCAAGCTGAAATTTGCCCAGGCAGAGCCAGTTGGGTTTCCTGGCCCCACTGGTGAGGGTGGATGCGGACAGACCACCTTGTCACACATCACTTCAGCCACGGCTCACGGTAATTCCATGCAGGGCTTCTACCTCACCCTGGGGACCTAGAGCATCCTCCGGGATGCAGGTGGGGGTCGCAGCCTGCGACGGGCGGGCTGGCAGCCATGGGTGCTGCTCAGACAGCACCCTCCTCTTCCCTGTTCCTGCTCGTCCTGCTGAGCTGGGCTCTGTTCTGACTCATGCAGTATCAGCACAATTCCCCAATCCCTTCAGATCAGAGAGGCTTTGAGTGCTGCTGAACCAGAAAGGCTCCGGCTTGCTTTTCTGGTCTCAGACTGCATTACTCTTTTGGCCTTTAGGAAAACTACCTTTTTTTTTTTTTTTTTGCTTGTAAACAGAGATAACACAGGAAACCTCATGAGGCACTGTGGTTTAGCCTAGTTCAAAGCAGAACCGAGCTTTAAAAGAGAACTGGGTGTCCATATGCCACCATGGGTGCACCATCCACATTACCATATTGCATGAAAGCTTGACCACGTGGCTTGAGATCTCCCAAATTCCCAAATGCTACTCTCTATTTAGGTCCCTCTTGACATTTTGTAGAGCCAAATTCCCTCATGATTTGGAGAGAGTGTTTCACATATGCACAGACTTCTAAACCTGACTTCAGAGTCTGACACAACGTTGTACAGCAGAAAAATGACAGTTGCTGTGTTTTACAGAAGCCTGGAATTCCTGATACCACTTATTCATCCGTTTATTAAAATCTTGTAAATACCAATAGCAAAATATATTTATATACGTCCAGCAAGAAATAGATGAGCCTGCCAGCGTTATACAGTGTCTCTTTGACTCTGGAAAACTTATCTCTGCTTTCAACATGATATGATCAGATTTGTTCGCATTTAATAAGGAGCTGAGTTTGGCTGAGAACAGTTAATTATCTTTCAAATTAATATGAATCACTGTAGGGGGCCACCTCCCCTCCCTCTTTTTACCCCATAAAGGATAATAAGAAAAATACCCTGCAATATCTACTGGGTCGAAAGGATCGGAAGGGAGAGATAGAGAGGAAAAGGGATGTGTGGGGTCGAACACCCTCTTCTGTGTCACTGCCTGGATACACTTCTGCTGGGGCTTGCCAGGACAGGAGGGACCTCTGTCTCTGGGTTCATCCCAGGCTTTTCACCCTGTGTCCTCATACACCACCATGAACATACTCCATTGCGTTCTCTCCATGTTGGTGTAAACTACAGGAGCCTGTGCTGAGGATGAAAGATGCATGTGGACAGAGATGGTCCCTGCCCCAAGCAACCAAAGCATGAAACCATGGCAAGAGGAGAGGTTTATGGAGGGGTGAGGAGCTGTAGAGGTCCTGAGGACAGGATTCTCCTTGGCTTTGGATGAATTTAGGGTGAATCACTTTGGGAAGGAGTCTCTCTCATTGGCCTTGCAGGAGCCTTGATGTTTGGCTTGGACTGGAGGGCAGTTTTAGATGGGAAAAGCTAAATGAGGTGACTCCCTATGGTCATCAAGGGAATGTGTGACATTATCAGAGTTTAACTGGATCTGCTGAATCCCAGCTCAGTGACTTAATCAGAGGGTAGCTCTCACTGAGCATGTAGCTTTGGGGCCTCAAAGAAGATCTGGTGTTAAAGGATATTAGGAATTTCCACCTGTGGTAGGCTCCACCCACCCTGACTGATTTTTTTAACACTGAAAATCAGGTTCTAGTGGTGTAACAAGGTTTTTAATTTCATTTTTAGACAGCAATTGGGTGCTGGTATGTGGAAGGTTATCCTGTGGGATGGGGAAAGGAAGCCTTATTTGTGTCTGTATTGGAGAGTGGGGTGGCCCTGGGGGGAGCCGACCTTTGGAGAAGAGATGGGCATCTGGCGCTCATTTGACAGCGTGTCAGCGTGTCAGAGGGATTTTACTTTGGACTGGTCTGGTCTGGCCCTGTGGACCGAAGGCTGGTGCGTTTACAGCTCTGAAACCCGTTTCCCAGTCAGATTTTTCTCCAAAAGAGATTCAGTCCCAGCGTCACTCCCTGATGGAAACCAGAATGTGGGAAGTGGGGGCAATTGGGGAATTTTCCACAAAGGCTTGCTCTGATCTGAATTAAAATGCTAATGGAGACACATTCAGCGAGTGTCCTTTGCTGACCAACTTTGCGGGACTATATCCCTTTTGTTCCGCTCTTCCTTTCTTTCTTTCCTGCTTTCTTTCTCTCAATTCCCGGCTGACAATTGACAGGAACTCCCTTTCAGCGTGGGTTTGGTCACTCGCCGACAGCGAACGGCGCCCAGCAGAAAACGCTCCAACCCTCGGCATTTCAGGAGCCGGGGAAACCGCTCGGGCTGGAGCTCGGGATGATGAGAATCACCCCCCTCTCAGTCAGCCCCAGGGAACCCGCCATCCGTCCCCAGCGATGAAGTTTCCTTGGGGCTTTCCCACGCGGCACGGGGAGCCGAGGAGCCTCAGCCCCCCGCGGGGGGACAGTACCGGGTTAAACCCTGCGGCACAATAAGCAGGGCAAAAAAAGTGTCCCACCACCTTCCCCATCACCGACTGGATCCCCACGGTGGGGCTGGGATCACTTGTCCTGTGCTGAATGCATTACGTAAGGCAGGGATCGTTTGTCAGCCGTGATGGTACAAACATAGCTGCAGGCAGATTATGCAGAGAGAGAGGAGAGAGAGAGAGCGAGAGAGAGGAGGGAGGAAGGTCTCTCCAGGAACGGTGCTCCACGCAACTGAGGCTTGCAAGTTGGCAGGTTGGCGGCTGGCCGAGCTGCCGTGAGGGTGTCGCTGGCGGTCGGTCCCTGACATGCTCTTCTTCGTGTGGGATGCTTGAGACAGGCACGAGAGACTAAGTTGGGGGGACGAGGATTGGTATGAGGATCGGACCAAAATGGAAGGGCTTCTGTCTCCGATGAGAACCAAGGTAGGGGAAGATGTTAATATCTTTTGAAGCTGCTTTTTACCCAAGGAGGGGAAAGGGAGGTGCGGGGCTAGCTCTGTGAATAGGGGGCTTGCCGAGCTTTTGTCTCTTTTATTTTCTCTCTCTTTTTTTTCTTTTTTTTTTGTGTGCTTCTTCTTTTTCAAAACTACGCTCGTGAATGTAACTCGGCGGAGGAGCGACAGCAATCGCCTCCAAGAGGGGAGTAACCCATCACTCTTCCTCGACAGAGATGACCTTTGTAAATGAGTTTGCCTTTTGGAGTAGACAGCCATATTTTTGTTTGAATTTCCAGTCGGAGGCTCTCATTGTGTCTGTGTGTCTGTGCCTGCTCCCCGGGGAGCCGTTCGGGGAAAGCGTACCTGCGGCGCGGGGAGGGATGGATGGTGCCACTGGGCTACCCCAGGATGGTATTTTCAGCAGCAAGGGGTGCACGGACAAGCAAAGAGAGGGGTTTTGTACCCTGCCAAGGTGGGAGACCCCTTGGTGTGGACCCAGACCAGCAAGCTGTAAAAGAGAAAGTGAGCATGCAGACGGAAGGAATCGCTGCACTTGTCTGCTGCCTTCTCATGCTCCCAACTCTCTTTAAAGGTTTGCCATTAATCCTTATGATTAAAGAAACTTGAAACCCAGCGGGGGAAAGCCAGAGCCAAATACAGTGATGGTGTAGTTTGTAAAATCTCCTTCTGTGCTACTAGTTCTGCGTGGTTCTGGGGGACAGACTGACTGAATCCTGATTGTATTTTATTTAGTCACTGCCTCCATCCCATGTGGTAACTGCCTTGAGTAAACCTTTCCTATTTCGGTCCATCACCAAATGTAATCCAGCCCCATTGTATTGTATCTCAGGACTGGGAGAACTGGAATTTAATGACGATTCTTGCTAGCAACAGGGCATCTTCATTTCGCCTAAATGCAAGCAGTTTTGAAGGTGTAGTCAGACCAGAGTTGTTTAATATATATGCCAGACTAGAAAAAATTCTGAGAAATCGTCTGGTCCAGCCCCTGTGCTGAGGCAGATCAGCTAGTCTGGTCTCCTCGATTACATCCCCGCCATCTACTATCTTAAATTAAAGGCTCTTCAATGATTGAAAGTATTTTCAATATTAAAAGCTAGAAAAGTGATTTTAATAATACTAATTTGCCGGCAAGTGGCTGTGCTGCAATTCTCCAGGGGAGTAATTTTTTTTCACTTTAATTCAGTTCTTTTTTGTCTTGCCCAGTAAGTTGGGGATTAAAAAAAAGGACCTACCAACTTCGTATAGCTCTCTATTACCAAGGGTAATGCTAACGGGCAGTTTATAGAATGAAAAATTTATAAGGGATTATAGACCCAGCCATTCATACCTCTCGTTACTGAGGAATACATACGTTAGTGTTAGCCTTTGTAAGGCATTTCTCAGTACTACTTGATTTAAAAAAAAAAAAAAAAGAAAAGCCAGAAAAGAGAAAACAAAAACCCCCTGCCCAACAGATCTCATTTCCAGTATTAGAAAACATACGTTTTGGTTGATGTTTCCATTCTGCTCCTTTAACCAGGCTTGAAATGATTGCTGGAGGCAGTCTCTCCCAGAATGGGTGTGCTATCAGGTTAACGCATGGATTACGGCCAGGCGTGTGTACTATCAGCACCTGCAGCACGCGGGCGCCTCTGAAAATGACAGAGTCAGGGAAGTGGACCGGGACCGGGTATTATGTTTGTTCATCTGACTTGATTCGTAGCTGCGTCTGGAATGTAAATCCTAATAATGCTGTTCATAAAGTCTAATCTCAATTGCCACTATCAGGTTATTTATTGATCCTATAGAAGAATCTGCTCGGGAGTATAAACATGAGCCTTTGGATCCCAATCTGCTCTAATATCAGAGCAAGGGACACATTTCGAGCTGCTTTGTATATGCAAAAAGCTTCTCAAGCCAAAGCCATATGATTTTAAACCATCAATTGCCATGATGCAAAACTGATGTGATTCTCTTGAAGACCCAGACCCCGACATTGGTGTTACGTTGCTGTTAATCTGGAGTAGCTCCATGGCAGCTCATGGCAATATCCAAACAGACTCTGTACAATAAAGATCAGGATTTGGCCTTTGCATCTTTACCTTTCACAGAAATAACAATGAGAAGATGACTTGAAGAGATTTGAAAAATAATCTCATTTCCAAGCTGCGTCATAGCTGGCATTGGCTCCCTGCTCACTTGCCAGAAAAATATAGTGTAAAATCTATAACTCTCCAAATACTATCTTAATATATGATGCCTTCAAAAAAAAACCACCTGACAACAGTGAGGCTGCTGTTGTGCCGAGACCCCTGCCTGTCACACTCCCTAATATTGCCTCATTTTTTCCCCTCTACTCCCCCGTCTGTCTGATCCCATCTGTTGTCACTTGTTTTACACTTAGGCTGCAACTGTTGGAGGCTAGTTGGAAGTTTTTTTGTCCTTTGGTTTGTATGGTGACATGGAGGATGGTGGGCTCCTGGGCATCTCCAGCAGCGCTGCCCGCAGCGTCTGTAAGCTCTGAGACTTTGACCTGCCTGAAAGCATCTCCATGTTACAGGGAAATGCAAATAAACACTCAGTTTTAGCTTTAGTGTCCCGGGCAGCTATATTCAATCTATCTGCTCAAATCTAGACAGAAAATTTTAAAAAATCACCCAATTTGCTTTGTTTCCATGGGTAGGTAGGAGTAAGCGCTGACCCTTGTGTGGACCTCTCACAGCCTGACACCAAGGGCTGAGGACAACATGCATGTACCTCTGGTAGCCAAACAAGCAAAGATTTCTGTAATTTAAACAAGGTCCAAATCCCTGCAGGTGGGCTTGGGCAAATCTCATGGTGGTGACTGAAAATAGGCTTGCTGTCAGCCCCTTGGTCTCTTTTGCTCCTGGAGGTTCCCACCCCATGGCGGAGATGGCAGAGGCAGAGGTGGGCGCATCTTGACTTCAAAAGTCCCATTCACGGTGCAGGAGGTGCTGGAGCTGAGACCCCAGCCACGGCGAGCAGGGCAGAGAGATGGGCACGTGTCCTCATTTCTCCATCCAGCTCCACGGTGGGGCTTGCCAGCAGAGGGCTGGGAATGCGCAGCCAGGATTATTTAAAAATTTTATTTATTAAATATTATTTATTTATTTTTTTTTTTAAATAAATATTTATATTATTATAAAAATAAAAATTTATTTTATTTATTATTTATTAAAAATCCCCTGTATTATTTCACAGGGGACTGATTTCCCTTTCCACAAAGCAATAAGCCATTTGCTTACTGGGCCATGCTGGGTGATCACAGACCTGGGTGCTTAATAACTCCGAAACTCTTTAAAGTATTTGTTGAGGTAAATGGGATATCAAAAGTTAAGTGCATTATACCATGTAATGGACTCCGCTGCAGCAAGTCATGGGTGATTAATACATTTCTACTTTTATGTAACTGGGATGTACAAATGCAGGAATTTAAGGGAAAGTGGAGGATTATGTGGCAAAACGGGTTGATATATCAAAATGGAACTATAAGTGGAATGATGTGAACAGAAAATTTACTGCATTTTTTTGTGCTGATGGTTAAATTTCATGACTAGAAGTAATAGTGGGATGTAAATATTTGGTGGTTTAATTATGATACTCATAAGTATTACCAGAATGAGCTGAATTCTGTAGCCTTGTATGCCTGAGCCCCCCTTTTTAAGAGCCAATAAATGCACACAATAGCCATGTCCCCATGCCACCTTAAGAGACTGTGAAGTTGACTGCGTACCAGGGAGGGAAAAGAATGAAGAAATGCATAAATATTGCACTCCTTTTGTTAGCCTCCATTTTAATTTGGTTTATAATCCTCCACACATGCACAATTTGCCTTAACCCTCAGTGCATCGCCTTCAGCAAATTACACTGGCATAAGAATTTCAGTAATTTCGGTTTCTCTGCTGTTGACGCTTGCCAGTGCACGCTACTGAATTTGCAATGAGCACCTGGCTTGAACCACACAGAACTGGCTAGCTCCTCTATTTTCCTTTGGGAAGCCTGTGTTTGGCACTTTTTTTTTGTTTATCAAAGCGCTGCTTTTCTTTCAGGGAGGCTGAAAGAACTTTCTCAATGAACTTTTCGTCTGTTCAGAAACACACGCGGAGGGTAAATGGAGATTAATTACCCTCAAATTTACTAAGCTTTGTGTCCAAAGATAATGAATTTTGAGTGTTCCTGTGTACAGAGAATTCAGCTAGGGAACTCAGTAAATAATGTGTGTAATGTTTAGATAGTGCTCTTAAACCGTTAATGGGGCTGTTCTCTCTTATTGAATCTTATTAACTTTATCTGTTTATTATAGATTTTGGGGATTAGCAAACTCCCATGGCGTTACTGTTTATTCGTTAAACCCTGTTGGCTCTGCTTTCAAAGCAATTTAGTTTTTGACCGCTAGATCTCTCAAAATGAATGGTTAAGTTGTCCTTTGTGTCGAACTTAGAGAAGTTCACAGCGACTCGAAGCAGAGAAACTTTGGGAGGCTCCACATCCCCCTTGAGTCTCAAACAGCAGAGGGCTGTGATGGCCCACCTTTGAGATTGCCAGGGGAAATTGGAAAGGAAAATTGCTCCCAGAGAAAGGGAAGTTTGGAGGCTGAGTTACACCTGTGGATGGGATTGCTGTAGTCTTTAACCCCCTTGGATGGTAACTGAAAAGAGGTTTACGTAAGCAGTTTTTGCGACATAGTATGAGGCTGCATACAGCAAAACACCTGAGCAGGTTCTTAACTTTAAGCTCACAAGTTGTCATATGCAAGTTAAAGTTAGGATCCTGCACTGCATGGAGAGTTACAGCACCCTTGCACAAGCCCAGATACAGAGTAAGTCCTTTGCATATGGCGTGAAACCATCCCCGGTGTTTTTAACGCTGGTGAAAGACCAAATGGCAAAAGGGGACACCTGTCCCCCCAGAAGCATGTCCACTGTTTTTCTGGAGTCTCAGATCCCTGTTTCAATCTCATTGAATGGGCTGCCCAGGGAGGTGGTTGAGGCACCATCCCTGGAGGTGTTCAAAAGACGGGTTGATGTAGTGCTGGGAG
>JAOTQQ010000001.1:7837040-7849367 GCA_026546715.1 Gallinago undulata | reverse complement strand
GGTTGACGGTTGGACAAGATGATCTTTAAGGTCCCTTCCAACCTAGAAGATTCTGTGATTCTGTGATTCTGTGATTACATATTTAACTCCCAGTTTGAATATCCCACTGTGACAGCAACATACAGGTGCCAATGATGCTCAGAGACTGGGATTTCCAAAGTCATTTGGGGGATTCACACCTCCTGCCTGGCGTACCTTCACAGGGACAGTGAGCACCCAAACTTTTTGGGTTGCTGTGCAATCACCCACGAGCTGACATGGCTGCATGAACTCTGCAGGGTGGACTGGGAAGCACTGGTGCCCCCTCAACACCCCTTCCACGGGACACTCTCACAGTCTGCCGAGCAGCTTAGGGAGCACCTCCTTCCCTGCTTGAATTATTACCAGTTTGACTCAAAGGTTAATGAGGCCATATGTAATTCTCTGAGTTTATAGATGGTTAAAAAGAAAGGCAATTCAAGAAATAACCAAGTCCTAAGTCTGCTGCTGTTAATCACAATTTTATAAATACCTGAGAGAGAGGTTGTAGGGACATAACTCAGGGCAGAGTTTGGCTTCGAAATAACTCTACCATAACATTATGCCTCTGGAAAAGCAGAGTCCTTTCTGTTCTTCTGTAGCATTTCCTAAACCCATCTAGATTTAAAGACAATATATCACTGAGCATAAAACTGAAAGGTTATTCTTCCTCCCCGGCTGTGCTTTGTATCAGCACAGTGAGACACCATGCCTGACTGGTCCCTGCACTGTAAGTGCAATCTCAGTTGCTCTCTCCAGACCTACTTAAAACTCTTGGATAGGGAAATGCCAAGGTGTAAAAGATCGCTTTCCATTCCTGCAGCAGTGTCTTTTAAGGCTGAGCTCAGGCTGTTTGGTACTTTTCTTGACACGAGGAAGCAGGCTCACACCAGCACCGTCGCTGCCTCATCTCCCCTCACCAGAAACCACGGCGACACAATTTATCAGCTGTTAAACACTGGTACTTTACATGGGGGATCAGCTCAGTGCCATAGAGTGGAGATGTTTCTTTAATTTGGGGACGCAGGGTGGCAATTGCCACGTTCAGTGGTCTTCAGACCACTTGGGTGCAGAGTTCTGCAGATGGTGGGTTGTGAGGTGAGAGATTCGCTCCCTTCTGGCCACATCACATGTGTGCAGGGTTAGGCAAGCAGTGCAGACAGATCTGTTTTCATGAGTGAGGGTGGGTTCATGAGCCACTGGAAGGTCCATCTGCCTCGTCCACTCGCATGCAGGCACAGCAGGGGCAGGTTATTTACTGTACAGGGGGGAAGCATCCTTGTGTGTCCTGGGCAGGAGCTGGACACTGACTTCCCAGTACAGCTGCAATGCCATTCTCATTAATGGTGCAAAGTCCACAACAGGGACTCATATTCTTGGTGCTGGCCAGACGTGATGAGAAGAATGAATCTTGTCCCCACATGCTCCCTATTGAAGGCTTTGGAGGAAATGGTGGCATTTTGCCTCTCTTATTTAAGGAGGAAGGATTGCAGTGCAGATTCTGATATCTCACTTGTGATGCAATGGCCAGGTCATGCTTTCCTTTCTCAGCACCTTCAGTGGCACAATTGAGTCAAGGCTACACTGTCCTAGCACAGGGCACTCTTGGGTGCACATCAGGTTGAGCTGGTTCAACTTTTGTTGAGCAATTCCCTCATGACCATCAAACAGTCCTTGAGGTGGACCAGGATGACCATGCCAGGGTTTCTTTGCCTTTCACAGACAGCACGGTCACCTGGTTGGGGTCCACCCTCTGCCATCGCCAGCTGAACATCAGGACCCATATCACTGGGAGATGCAAATAGGCTTGGCACCCCACTGGGTTGGAGCCTAGAATGACTACCACACGCCTTGATGACCAAAGCTCTCTTATTGTCCATCAAATGCCACTGTCTTTTCAGGGGATGGAAATAGGAACTGCTCCAAGGTGTCCTGCTCACCTCCCATTGTCCAGACACCATAAAATCATGGAAAAGATTAAGATCACCAAGTCCAACCATGTCCCAGATCAAGCCAGCCTGCACCTTGGCCTCAATTCTCCGTGTTTTTTTCAGCCTGTGCAAATCTCAGGCTGTAGCAGAGGTGCCCAGGAACATCTCAAGTTCCCAAAACCTTCCTGCATCTCAGGTTGCCTGGAAGTGCCCAAGGACTTTCTCTTGGCTCCCATGGGACCTCACAGAATAGCACAAACACTGAGGGCTATGTATAGACCACAATGATTCCAAATTTAAATTAATAATAGCAATAATAACATCATTATTATTATTAATAATAATAAGCTTTAAAATGCAGTAGAACAAGGCATGGACTGAAAGAATCAACGAAAAGTGACAATGACACCATTAAGAGCATAAAGCTCAGTAGCTCAGTGTGTGGGTTACAAGCTTCAGGGGTTTTTAATAAGTGCACCCATCTTTCTAGTCATTTCATTAAGCAGTTTGCTTAATGAGCAGCTGTTGGTGAGGCAATTGGCCATCCTTTTCAAAAGCAGAACTCAGACAGAGCTGCCCGCTGTTAGCTGTGAATCACAGGTTGTATCCACTGGGGAAGCTCATAAAGTCTTAACTGCTGTAAAAATGGGAAAGCTGGAAAAATAGGGAAGTTGTGAGCATGATTATGAAACAAAAATGATGGTTGTCCCAAAATGCCAGCATAGTAGTTACCTACAGAGGAAAACATTTCTCCTGCACGGCCGTCTGATATATTAGGTCATTCTGAAGGCAGTTATTGGTAGGGACTGTGTGCATTTAATGTTTGGGACTATATGGAATGCAATATAGCGCTTGCACAATGCATATTTTACGTACAAAACGTCTGATCCATGACTGGTGCATACAAGCAACATAGCTCTAAGCACTTCAGCACACACTTCAGTAGTGATCAGCTATTCCTTAGAATAGTTTACTCGTTTTAGGTGAACGTAAAAATACATGTACAGCTGGGAATGTGGGCTTTCTTCCTGAGAATGCACACCTAATGTACTTTAACTTCCCCTGCATTCCTCTTTTATCTGCATTGTGATATAAACCCCACCAAATCCTCAAGACCAAAAGTCTGACCTCATTTGAGATTCAACCAGCAAGACAAAAATCCCAGGCTCTGCAGGTTGTTCCAGTTCAGAAGAGACCTGAGGATGGGTACAGGTGTATTTTGGTGTAATTTAT
Organism: Gallinago undulata; assembly: GCA_026546715.1. NCBI lineage: Eukaryota > Metazoa > Chordata > Aves > Charadriiformes > Scolopacidae > Gallinago > Gallinago undulata. The sequence continues at coordinate 7,846,185 of JAOTQQ010000001.1, read as the reverse complement.
AAACATGTAATAATGTCAATAAACATACAAAGTCCTCCTTCCTTGAGCACAGCAGGTATCAAACAAATGAGAGGGCAGTTTTCCTGCTCAGGGTGTCTTCTTTCATGCAACACCCATCCATGCCTCTGTTTTCCCTTGGTGTCTGTAAACTTAGTGTGGTTATACAAAAGGAAGGTTTTTTTCCCCTCCCTAGTTCAGTCACAGGGTATATCACAACACATCACAGATCAGCTAAGGCAGTCAATCCTTTCTTCTCTTCAAGCTCCAGGTCCTTATTTGGGTTTTTTAGGGTAAGTTCGTGTCCCTTTGGTGCAGGAGCTCAGCTTTTTTGGTGACATATCACATAACACTGTTATTAAAGGCTGATTTAATAGTAAATGCAGTATAAATAACAATGATAAAAATGCACCACTCCTTTTACAAAATCTTGTTCACGGGTCTCCCATGCACCAAAACCCAGAGGAAAGTGGTGGCTCTTGTGGCATGTCATGAGGTCCCCTGGGCCACAGTGCTAGTGAGGCACAGCCCAAAGCAGCAGCCAAACCCATTCCCGTCTCTCTGAAAACACACAGATACCATCGTTCTTCTGCTCATCCGGGGCTTGGTAGCACAAACGCTTGCAAAGCTTGACTCTGCCGAAGTAACATTAAAGGTAGAAGCAATCTCCTGGGTAGACACCACTTAAACCACTCAGGGCTTTGAAGACAGGAGGTCAAAAACAATATATCAAGCCAAGTTATCAGCCGGTCCCGTCTTCCCTTCCTCCCCTCCCTCTGGCTTAGAGCTGCATGAGCTCAGGTCCTTTGATGTAAACCTGTCAGACACTTTGGTCTCTACCCTGCTCTGCCCTGCCCTATTCTTCCACATACACATTTGTGTGAGATTTTAATTATAGGCATGATCATATTGGTAAGAAAACCCTTCCTTAATTACACGCTCAATTAATTCTAGTAGCTTAGGAGCTGAAAGACGAAGTTAGGTGAAATTATTACTGCTTCATCTAAAGCTAGATCTCTCCACGGCCAGGTTTGGAATAATACTGTGGAAGTAATTTTTTCTTTAGAAAAATGGTTTTCATTTAGAAGAGATTAAATTATTTTGGATAGAGGGAATTAGAGTATTATCTGGTGCCACTGAAACTCTTTTCTAGCACGACTAATTACTTACAGGACTAATCTTTTCAGTAAATATTCTATGATCAGTCCCAAGAAATATATGGTACAAATAAGACAACATTCAGCCTCATTACGGCTGGCACTCCCCTGAAGTAGTGTGGTCTTTAGACAGAGATCAGGTGGGATGAGAGATTAAACATGTCTTTATAACATCAGATACCTCTCCATGGCACCAGTGCCCCGGCGTTTATCCTCACACCCTCACTGGTAGTTGGGTAGCACAGGTATGGGTACCAGTGGGATTGGGGTAGGGATGCCTGAGAAACGTCAAGGCTGAAGCCAGCTCATCTGAACTTTAAGCCAGGATTTGTCCCTGTCTCTATTAGACCGGTGGCCCAACATCTCGGACAGAAGAACCTGTGCTGCATTGCCAGGATCCCTGCTGACACCCACAGCAGCATGGAAAATAAGGCACAAGTACAGGGGAAACAAAATTTAAGCTGGAAGAAACAGTCTATGATCGGGAGAGGATGCGGACAAAGGATTAGGACTGGAGTAAGGAGTTTGAGAAGTGGCAACCAGGAATAAAAAGATGAGGTCAGGAGAGGGTGGGTGAGGGATGGAAGGGCAAGGCGGTGGCAGAGAACTCCTGACCGTGGCATGGAAACCTCCTTCCGCTCACACCCCGAGTCCCAGCTGGATGCAAGTGTTAAAATGCACACGTGTAAAGCTGCTGTGTAAAAAGGGAACATCATCAGGATGTTAAGCAGGGAAATATCAGAGCAAGGGACATCCATGCAGCCCTGTCCTGTCTAATTATACAGTCCCACACTGTTTTTCCACAGGTTTCTTCTCATCTTGTGGATAAGATGGACAATAGACAGATAATGAGCAGCTATTCCTTATTTTGTATTCTCCTTATTTCTCAGTGAATAACCTTAGGTCTTATTTACTGAATACTGCCCTGAAAACAGAATTATTCATTGTCTCATGTATTTTTTTCTGTAGTACTAATTGCAGCGGTATCAAAGCTCATCAAAACCTGTAATCAGAGTCCGGGTTTGTCTCCATTTAATTGATGCAGAACTGAGCCATGAAAGAATTGTTAAAGGTCTCCTCCTGTTTTGGGCCATTTATGACTTTTCTGCATCCTTAATATCATGCAGCTCTTTCTGTGTTCCTTGTGCCCCTCACCATTTGCCTCTGGCAGAACCCAGGCTTTCTTCAAGTCATGTCCCAGGGGTGTCGCTCACAAACCCAAAAATAAAGCTTAGATGTCAAGGATCATTAGTAAAAGTTTGGGATATATGAATCACCCATCACCAACTGTCTTCACCCAAAGACTATTCCATCTTCTGCACTGCTCCGCAGCCTCCTTCCCCGTGGACCTTCTGTCCACCACAAATGCCAAAGACCCCTTTAGAAAGAAGATGCCTTGACTGATTCATGCCTAAGACAGGTCTACCCTACACACGGAAGAAGGCAATCATGGAAGCAGAGGTTAGGGTGTAGGGAGCACGTATGATCATGCAATTAAAAGCTGCATCATAAAACATGCACTTAAGCCTGGCATTCTCTAACTTTTCCCCCTGATATTTACCCAATGCAGTCTCCATGTGTATAATACCCCCGTGGATATAACTATTGTCATACGGCTGTTTTTTTTTTACTTATCCTCGCGTTATTAATTCCCTCTAAGAGTTCAAGACAAATTCACTGTCTTCCTTCCATCTTTTCCGAGTAACCCAGATTGACAAAACAGACAGTCGTGGGAGTAGATGTGAGCAGAGCTGAACTGACTACGTGGAAAGGCCAGGCAGCTTTTGACAGCATAAATAAAGCACAGCGCTGTGGCAAAACCATATGCTGAGGGTGGGGAGTGAATTTGTGTCCTTCCACTTGCATCCTTCTATATGGCACCTTTCCTTGGAATAAATGTCTTTGCATATTCCACATGAAAAGCTGCATCCGACTGTTTGCCCTCATTTGATAGGGTAGCAAAGGAAGCTTCATAAAGTGGGTGTGACTTTTGCAGTGTGTAGCAACTCATTTTTAGAAATATGTGTCCGCAAATGCCGGTAGTTACCCTATTTTAAATCACTCATGCACATTTACTGATGGTATTTACATTCTTGTTGAGTGTAAATTTTCTAATTAGTCAACACAATGTTATTAGTAAGGCAGATTTTCAGGTACATTAAGAAGAAAACATTAAGCAAAAATATTAATTTTTTTTGCATCTCTTTAACCTTCAACCAGCTCTTTTCAGGTTCTAAATACTTTATTTTTTATTATTATTATTTTTTTTTCTGCTTAGACCATAGTTCTGTCACATATGTCTGGGTTTGAGGGTTTTTTGGAAGATCTTCTTAAATGATCTTAAGCAAGTGGAAGGGAAAACATCAGCCAAATGCTTCAAGCCTCTCCCACAGACATCACAAACCTCTTTCACCAAGTGAGGTGGCATTTCTCCTGGATACAGCAAAAAGGAAGGGAAAGGTGGCAGAAGAATCGGGTGACTGAGCTCTAACATTGCGTAAGGTCAGAATCTCCACTGGCATAACTGCTGAAACTCAGAAGAGATAAACTGCAGTTTCTTGTGCATGCAGATGAGTCCCAGGCTTATTTGTGAGAATGAGTCACATTAATATGGGAACATCGCAGATGCACAGAAAGATGGTAAAGTTGTTTGGGAGGCCATCAAATGCTGGAAAATAACAAATGCAAAACAAAACAAAAAAAAAGTTAAGATAATATTTTTCAATCTGGAGGGAAAAAGAGAAAGGGCTTTTTTCTTCTTTTGGTTGTCTGTGGTTTTTTTCTTTTCTGTTAAAAGTATCTACACCATTAAATCAGCTTTAGCCATTAATCTTCACCAGGAGATATCACCCACAAGCTAACAGGGTGATGAAATAAAGCTACGTTGTCTATTACGTATGTTGCAAAAGAATTATTATCAGTGGAGAAAAGACCCAACCCAAAGAGAATGAAATGCAGGGCAGAGATTCAGCAACGCAAAACTGTGTTGTACTACTAACCTTGCAGGAACTGTGCCAGTTCGTATTCCTTGAGGAATGTGGCCACTCCTTTCTCTATGTGATGCTCCAGACAGTGCAGAATGAGGACCAAAAAATAGGAATTCTTTAAAACTTTCACTTCTGATTAACTGAGATTAACTGGTAAATTCTTACCAGAGATGATGCCTCTGAAGACAAGCCATGGAAATTTTTAGCAAAGAATGAGGGTTATTTGCATTGGTATCAACAAACAAAACTAAAATCAAACCAAACTGAAACTCAGAACCAGGGAGAGATTCATGGTGGTTTGTGAAGATGAGAAATCTTAGAAATGTTTCCAAAAACCTAAGGAAATGGTTAAAGACTCCCAGATGCAAAAATTAATGCCGAGCATTTACATTCATTTGACAGAATTTATCTACTCTTCTGCTCCATAAAACCTAAGTGCAGTACTTAACCTGCAACCTCCAGTGATGTCTGGTGTGTGTTACTTCCCAGCCCTGGCGTTGCTCAGAGACGTGCTCTGGAATGCAGAATGAAGTATATGGTGGAGCCTGTGGGCTGAAGGGAAATCATTATTACACAGTAATCAATACTTTGCATCTCGCATGGCTTCTCAGCTTCTCTGACATCCCACCATAGCTGTCAGAGGTTGGGATTGGGCTTTTTTTTTTTTTTCTGATTTGAATAAGGTCATAGTTTGTTTGTGGGCTTTTGATTTGAATCGATTTTCTTCCTTTTATGATGATGACAACACTCCTAAATTAGCCAGCAGCACTGAAACCTCAGTATGCATCAATTTAGCACCTGGGACAAATGCACTGGTGGTGGAGATGAATGTTATTCTCTCCAAATCAGTGCAGCTGAAAGTGCAGTATTTTGAACAAATTTATTCCATAACTTTTGTGGTTTTTTTGAAATGTAGGAATGAGACAGGAAGAAGGGAGCAGAATCAGGTGCTTTCCTGCCTATAATGTGTTGATAGAGAGAATAGACACAGTCCTGCTGATGCCAGACTGGTAAAGGCAAAGACTTTTACCATTGCCAGGTGGTCTGAGAGATGGACCGTCTGTACACAGCTTGGGATGGACCAGGTTGCCAAGATCCTTCTGCCAGAGAGTAATGGGATTCACTGAGTCTCTAAGAGCCACACAGGGTGGAAATTTGGCTTAAAATTGTCCTGTCAAAGCTCTTCCAGATTGCTTGCTTTCAAGATGTCTTGGTCAAAGCATGTTAGCTTCAGACTTTCTCCCAGTCTACATCAGTAGCATCCCAGGACACTCAGCCAGTGGATTCCCCAGGGTCAGAGGGTCTGCGATTCTCAAGAAAACTCACCCACAGGTTCCCTGCACCCCAGGAGTTATCCAGCGGGAAAGATCTAGCCTGGTAAGGTCTTGGCCCTGGTTCTTTGGAGCTTGCATGTCCTTTGGTTTGGTACTGAGGACCTGAAGCACATAAGAGTCTTTGCTGTTAAGTGTCTCGATTCTTGCCTAGGAGGGTTGAAGACCTTGATACCCTTTCTGTGGTCAGGGCTTCACAGGGATCTAGCTGATGAGCCTTTTGCTGGGACTAAGGGTTATAAACACTCTGAAAAGTGTGGGTGAGGTCCTGGTGTCCAGGTCCCAGAGGGAACAGGTTAGTATGGAAATAGAAATTTTCTAGTCCAGCACCATCTGCCTCATGCTGCCTCATCTCCTTCTTCCAGCTTCATCACCCCATGCTGCCTTGTCTTCTTCTTTCAGCAAACAGGGGCTTGAGAAAGTCCTCAGAAACCTCTTTGTGTTGGCTCCCTGCCCAGCTCTGAGTCGTCCTCTCAGATGCATAGAAATACTGTTGAAATAACACACTCCCATGGATAACACCCTATAAACTTCTGCTGCCTTCTCCCACCGCGCTTGCTGCGAGACGAGAAATGTTAATGCCTTGAGGGTGTCCTCTTAATTGCATGGCGCCTGTCCAATGGAAGCATATGTACAAATTAGCTGCGATTGCTGGTGTGCGCAGTGCTAGTGCTGCTCAGGAAGATCTCCGCTGCTATTAATGCAAATACAGGAGGTAATTCCATAGAGAAGTCAGCCCTGGTTTGGTATTAATCCTCAGGCACAAGGCATAAGGATTTTCTGGCTTGACTGTAGTGTAGTGCAAAACAAACCATGGTAATAATAGGGTCCTCCAGCCAGCTGATTATGAGATTAATTAATACCTAGCACAAAGTGAGTATACTTCATACCTTATGGAGAAAGGCAGAAGTAAGTGGAAGGATGTTTCAGTGAATGAGCAAGTAAGTGTCAGTGAGGAATGGGTAAAAAGTACTGAATTATGTCTGTATTATTGCTGGTGTGATTGTTGCTAGTCTCTCAAGGCTGCGGATGTCTTGCAAATGAATTGAAAAAACAATGGGAGGAATAAAGAAAAAAAGCAATGGCTGTAAAGCTGAAGTGATGCCACTCTTGGGTTTGCTGCTTTGGAGGGCAGGGCTCTTGTCTTCAAATGTGTGCTCAGAGCGAGCATCTTCCTCCACCACTAAACTCACAGAGTACCAGCCCTCACCTTATCCCAACACTGTACCAAAGTTGATTAAGTCCTAAAGTTGGTTTATTCTCCTTCAAAACTGGTATTCTGAGATGGCCAGGAGGGTTTTTGTTTTTTGCTGGGGATTTGTTTCAGGGAACAGTTCAGGCAAGCAATGAGCACTGATATATGTGCCATGTGCTGGCCAGACCATCTTCCAGGCGAGAAAGCAATGTCTTCTCCAGTCCCAGCCAGGTCATGGTCTGAGGGTCTTGGTACTAAAGGCTTGGTGGTGTCATCAGTGGCAGCCTTTTGCCTGGGTCACTGCTCTGCTTTACACAGCTCAGCAGAGCTTTGGTAGTAGGGCTAAGGCTGGTTAGCAGCTGTACTCGCCTGAAATAAGGCAGCTAAAAAGTCAAGGTATGCACTTATTAACATGGTCACTAGCAAAGTGCTCAGGAGGAAAAAACCAAGGAAGCTGCCAGGCAATTGCATGAAAATAGAGGCAGATGAAAAGTGAGCCCTGAACAGTAGGTGATGTGAGAAGGAAAGGGTGGGTGTGAGCTCCCGAGGACGGCTGGGTTCAGAACGGCGTGTAGCTGAACCACGCCTGACATGCTTGTTGCTTCCCTGGCCTTAGGGAAATTACTTAAATCTCTGATTTTATCACCCCCAGTTTCCTAAATTGAAGTTGTCATACCTGCCCACCTACTCACCTTTCAAAAGAATATTCTGAAGCTCTGTCTGTTTGTAAACTGCTCGGGAGATAGCATATGCCAAACTCTCTCAGTACGTAGCAAAAATTATTTAAAAAATAGGCCAGAGAGGCACCCAGGCTCAGCGACAGAATAGGCACATTTGCACTGTTTGCAGTAGGAGTCTGTCCAAACTGTTCTCAACAGATCCAGCACAGATTTGACCCCCAGCTCCTCTCCCAGTGCTTAACTAGTCTTATGGTTAAAGAGGGTTTCCTAATGCTTGCTTTATTTTCCTCTGCAGAGTGAGACAGATTGTCCTTCTCTTGCAATTAATCCCTGACCACCTTTTTTATGACAAGCTGTTTCACAGCCCCTCAGGCTTCTCCTTCCTGGACCACAGAAACCTACATCATTTAACCTTTCTTCTCTGGTCACGTATTCTAAACTGCAACCATTCCCATTGCCCTCTTCCAGAAGTTGTCCAATAATTTCATAGAAGGTAGTGAGCAATCACGGGCACAATCTCCAGGTCACAGAGATGTCTGCTACATCTTGAATACATCCCTCAGATGAGATCTGTGGGGTTTTTTTGGTTTTTTTTTGCAATATACATCATGCTATTGATTCATGCGCATTTTGGGATCCAAAACAGTACAATCTAAACTATATTCTACATGGCATGGTGATTTATCGTACTGGTAAGTCGCTGCCTTTTATTGTTGTGAAACCTTTCACATCTTTTCTAATTTGCCAACCTCCAATATTTTTCTCTCCACACATATCCACATGCCAATTTTTATTGGCAGATTGCTGTAAAATTTAACAGAAAATGCTACTGTTGCTGCAGGTTTACTTTATCCATCCCATAAAAATTAATATAAAATAAAAACCCTGATAGAAAATGCTTTAAAACCCCATGAGCAGAATATTCATCTCTGTTACATTTTATAGTGGTTTAGAGTGACTGCAAGGAACCCTTATGAATTTAGGGCTTGATCTTTAGCTTGTGTAACTTGCTGTATCTGCCTTGACGTCCTTATAGCCATACCAATTCCCAGATAGCGAGCAGCCAGCCATCAATCTCTCCTGCATGCCATAGGACCTGTGCTTCTTGGGGCCACTGTATGCTTTGGACCAGATCTTCTCACACCTTGTGAGCTCCATGGCACGCAAGGAGGGAGCAGCATAAGTGATGGGAGGAGATGGCCTCTTTGCATCCTCGTGAGTGTGACCTGGATTTCTCTTTTCCAGGACAAGTATTAAAAAGCTGGCACATAAGTGCAGCTAAAGCTCCCTCTTTTTCAAGCATGAAATAAGGGATGTCTCTTCCAAGTCCTCAGCACTGTGTGTAGGTACACGAGGTGTTGACATTAGTGCTGGCCATCAGATGCAGGTCTCGCTTGTGGCCAAACACCAGCCCCAAATCCCATGCCAGGGCTGGTAGCAACCCTTCCCATTATGCTTTCAGGGGCTCCATCGCACCCACCGACAGCAGGAGCCAACATTCAGTCTTTCATCCAAGCCCAAACTTCTGCTTGGCTCATGGCAAGGCGTTGAATGCTGGGACGTATAGTCCTTGCTGGATAATTAAGGGAAAATATGGACACAATTTGGTAAATCACCCATAAATTAAGCCCAACACAATGGCTCTTGGCAGGTTGCTAGTGCAACACTTAATTGAGGGAAAATTTGGCCTTCACCATTGTTCCAAGTACATTGCGTATTAGAATCATAGAATCATAGAATCATTTGAGTTGGAAGGGACCTTAAAGATCATCGAGTTCCAACCCCCTGCCATGGGCAG
>JAOTQQ010000001.1:7783520-7836940 GCA_026546715.1 Gallinago undulata | reverse complement strand
CCAACCCCCTGCCATGGGCAGGGACACCTCCCACTAGAGCAGGTTGCTCAAAGCCCCATCCAGCCTGGCCTTGAATAAATATTGATTATTTATTAATCAGAAAATGTACTTTAGCAAGTTTATTTCTGTATAAACTTCTCAGGCGTGCAGATGCCTTAAAGGAGGCCACATTGCTACCAATTGTATTTTTAATTGCTGTGTTTAGAGAGTCTCATTGATCTAATCAGGGCTAAATAAGCCCCATGGTACTTCCCATGGTAAAGTTTACTGAGGATGTGTTTCTTTAATTTGCTGTAATGAAACCTTCTGCTGTGCTGTCACCGGTCAAATGCAATGCCAGTGAGCAGAGGGGGATGCTCCACGCTTTAATAAATTTGTTGTTATTTCTGCAGTTCAGAAATCCCGTCACCCAGGCAGTAGGAAAGCAGCTGGATGACATTATCAGTAATTGTTTAATATTGTCATTGCATTTGCTTACAAGGAAAAAAAGCTACAGACTATCAATCAGCCAACAGAATATTCATAGTCTATGATAATAGTAAGTGCTTTTTGAATGTCATGGCAACAGTCACACAAGCAACGTGATCTTGTACTTGATTACTTCATGCTGAATTTCTGATAGTGTCCATATTGCTCCATTAATTTTGCTCTTTCTTTTTTTTTTCCCAATCTCATTTGTGTTTGGCAAGGGCACAAAATAGACAGTGCCTTTTCCCAGAGACTCCCAGGGACTCTTGGGGTATCTGTAGCTCTTCTGTAGCCTTGATATGTCCTATCCTTGACCCAGAATTCCTGAGTGCATTTTAGGAATTATGTCTGGATTATTAGCGCAGGTAATCTCTGAAATCAGATTTGGGACTGACTTTTGTGAAAAAGATTTAGAATAACCTAATTAAATAATTTGTTGTACAGGCTTTTCAGACAAGAGGAAATAAATTGATTTGTCTAAGGCACATCTGGACCTGACTCATTCTCTGCTTGGCCTAGTGACCTGTGTTTTTCAATTGCTTTATCTCATTCACATTTGTGGGTTCGTGGCTTTCAAAGGCCAGAAAACATGAGCATTTAATCTTCTGTACTAGAAAATCATCCAGTAATTTCTATATCAAGTCCATAACTTTTGAACAGGATACACTTTGAGAAAGAGCTGCTTGGAGGGCTGCAGCTGGTTGGTAAACAGCTATATCCCCGAATAAGTTATTCTAGATATTAGTAACCATCCGTCTTCAACAACAACAAAAATGCAGCAAAATGAAACAAGAGGAAAAAGCTGAGATATTTGTTTGCAGCTGAATTTGCTCAGCCTCCACTGTTGTCCGCCAGAGCTCATTGCAACTTCTACTTCAGCCTGAAGAGCTGAGTCCTGTGCAAAATCTCCTCATGCAAGGGCTAATAGGTTGTAATTGAGTTATCTCTTAACCTTCCTAAGGATAAACTACTTCAGATAAATTGGTTTAACAAAACTGAAAAGTTCTGCTTGGGCAAAGGCATCTGAACTTACGTTAGACAGCTTCTAGGCTGCCGTTTGGCCTCTGTTGTGTTTCACTTAAGGACCATTTCTAGCCCAGGAGAGTCCTGAGCTGCAGGGTCCCAAATGAGTGTACTGCGACAAGAAGGTGCAAAAGGGATGAAGGGGACTGGAAGCATTTCTTTAGCACTTGAACTAACAGCCCAGTCCGGCCATCACCCACCACAAATGATCCCTACTGATGCAAATTTTCTAGCCCAATCTACCCTCTAAATGCATCAAAGGTATTTTAACCACTTTGATAATTTTGTTGTAATACCATGGCTATTTTCCTCTTTCTTTTTAAAAAAAAAAAAAAAGAAGGAAAGGGAAATGCAATATTTGACCAGGAAAGTACAGGAAGTAAGTAGCCTGGTCTACCCTGAAGGAAGACAATTCCAACTTCCAGTTTTACCTTTTCTTTTAAATCCCTTCTCTATTAGATCCTCCTTATGTCATTTCTTATTTAGTCTTCATGTGCTTGGGTTTCTTGATGACTGTAGCGGGAATAATGGCGAGGTTGTGGGCATTTGGTCCATGACTGTAGGCATGGCCACCTCTGGGGGAAATGACCACTAGCATGGTGGTGCCCAAGGACTCTGCCGCTCTTCTGACAATGGATTATTTGGTTGTATTATTTATAAAGCGCTTTGATAGGCTCGTTTACTGGGAGCTAAGTTATGGCAAGGCCTTTGAGGGCTGAATGCTTGTCAGACGTTACTACATTAAGTCTACAAGTGAAAATCAAACTGCCTGGCTTCAAAGAGGTTTGGCTGGTGTAAATTAACCTGTATTTTAGAAGTTCTGGAGCAGATGTCGTACTTTGCCCTGGAGATCTCATTACTGCTCAAATGTATGCGCAGATTTTGCCACATTAACGAAGCAGCGGGGTCCCCCTCCCCCACAAAGCAGGATTAGCTGCTGGTGTCTGTAGTTATTTTTGTCAAAAACCTTTTGAAAGCTTGTGTGAGGAGAGGAGGAGGGAAAGTTCAGAAAAAAAGCCAGTATCTGTCTTTATTAATTACAGGATGATTAATTATTTAATCTGCCCAGATATCTGTATGCACAACTCAGCTGATTCTCATTTATCAGGCTTTCAGCATCATTAATCAAGGGAAGTTTTAAATGTGAAGGAAGACAGGTTGATTTAAGGTGACCCCTCCGGCGCATGTGCTGCCCGGCCCCAGCGCCAGGACCATCGATCATGGCAAGGGCTGGCTCTGCCTCCTGCCAATGAGGGCTCTTGTTTGGGCCACTCCATGACTTGCTTCGGGCCCCTGCAGGGCTACTTCTCCAAATTTTATCATGAGGTTTGAAACCCACCACTGGCTCAAGTGAAAGCATGAGGTAGATAGAAAGGGAAGGTCTGGAAACAGCATTGACTTAGCCCAGCTGAAGAGTGGTTGCCCCACTTCAGCCAAGACCATAGTAGTCCCTCTTCTGGGACCACCTTCTAGGATGGTGTGCAGTTCTCAGGAGCACTGGATGATGCTTTAGCTTAACAATTCTCCACTGCAGTTCATTACCTCGGGAAGTGCACGCAAGTTTCCAGCGTGCATGCAGTGGCTCAGGAGATGCTTCGTAATTTGTCATCCTGCCACAAGGCTGATTGTATCTACTCAGCTCCTGGGTTACACATCCAAACAGAAGTCATTTGCCTACTTGCTTTAAACTGCTAGGCAAGGCCCAGGTTTGGGGTTCAGGAGTGTAAGGAATAAGCACCCATGGACAATGAAGAGTCCTACTTTGCTGGGGGGTTCTTCTGCAGGTGAGTGAAGGTACGAGGAAGAGGTAGGTGGATGTTAGCTCCTACCTGGGTGCAGACTGGTTTTTCCTTTTTTTTCTCCCCACCTTCTGCTTAGGACTTGGAAAGTGCCAGTTTATCAGACCGCAGTTGCCAACTCCCATAATCTTAGAATAATTTTAGAATGGACCTTATGTTATTGGAATTGTTTTTAGATCCTTAGCTTCCGGAGGCAGGTTATACTGGAAGTCGTTTGCCAGATTGCATTTTAAAGCACACTTTAGCTTTCATGATTGCTAAGAGCTTAACAGTAAAATCCAAAGGATTATTACAGGCTTAAAAGTCAGATGGCATATACAAACTTTCATTTTTATTTTTCATGTACTACTTTTTCCCAATTTACAACGAATGTCAGTGAATTAGGGAATGCAGAAATATTTATTAACCATTGAGCTAAGATATCTGGAGCAATTGAAAATTCCTTTTCCATGGTGAAACCTTCCTAACACCAGGGTTGTATATCTTCATGCTGCATAGCTGGCCGCTGTGAGGCCAGACCTGGCTTTGCCAATCTCTGCCAATCATTCTTGTTCAGGCATTTCAAATGCTGGTTAAGGAAAAAAAAGAAAAGAAAAAAAGAAAAGAATCACTGTCCAAATTTGCCTGTGCTACACTGAAGGTAAATGTATATACCTTGCATTTACATTGAAATCTCTGCTCAAAAAATGTAGCTGAATAGCAAGGAAGCCTTATAGATCGATTCCATTTTTATTTTAGAATGAGGAAATCGGTAATCTTTGTTCCATCCCTGGTGGCAGAATATGGACATATCCCCAGTCTCAAATCTACCTGCTCTGCCATCTCACGCAGAGATTTCTGTTCCTGTAGGAAAGACAAGAGCCTCAGACTCATTAGCCATAGCAGTATCCTGCACAGTAAACACACCCATAAGGCCAATCTCCAGGCATAATACATGTCCTGTCTATCAAGACGAACAAGGCTGATTTTCCCTTCTAAGGAGGGTTAAAGATCACCTTTCATTAGTGAACTGACAGCAACTGAGGTGTCCTCCTATCATAATAACCAGGGAAAGGCAGCTCATGTCAGCCAAGGACACTGTAGACTACAGGACCCCATTTACTACACCTTATGTTATTTTAGACTTTTCCTTTCTAAGGACAATCTTCCTCTTTCTCCTGCACAAGTCTGGTTTTTGGGAATGGCTGGGCATGGTTATTATTTCAGTGTTATTTCATTGAAGTTACCCAAGTATCACTTCAGTGCCCAAAATGCACAAAGCTCTTTATTGCAGGCAATGATATGCCTACTATGGGTATGGAGAGATAAGAACTGGTCTCCAGCAGACACCTCAATATAGGCTCTCACCCCCTCCCCATTCCCGCCAGTATGTCACAGTAAATGGCCATGGATTATTCTTGCATTAACTGCCAACCTGTGAATTCAAACCTTCACCCAGCCCACAGTGATTTATGTAGGACCACAGGAGAAAAAGCATAAAGTCAGGATTTATCTTATAATGAGACACCAAGCTAGAAACCAAGTGATAGGAGTTCTTTTCCTATTTCTGCTGCAGGTTTTGGCAAACCACCTAATCTCCCAGTTTCCCATTGCTGTCAAGGACTGATAACACTTTTTCTCTTAGTCTCTATTTTAGGTGGGTAAATTTTCATCTTCACTCCGCAGAGTCCACCTCTGATGTGCATGTTTAGTGCCTTGCTAATAGGACCTAATTTGAGCTGGGAGCTACCAACCATTGGACGAGCATCAGAACATGTCCATGGAGTATTTTTTGACCTCAGTTTCCTTTTTGTGTCTCAAGGATGGACTTATGTGTCACAGGACTCACCAACAGAGCTTCTTCCCATCATAAAGCTTTAATTGCAAATTAACCTTTTTTTGATTCCTTGTAAAAATGTTATCCTCCCTGTAATTGAAAAAGAAGGGAGTGCAGTAACAAAGCACCTATTTATTGTTCAGCTTTCTCTGAAATGTTAAATGTTATGTTATCAACTGCTGCCTAACTTGTGAACTAATTAAAAATTGTTCTTTGAATAATGTAAGTATGCAGGATTCCCAGGGATTCTACAAGTAATAATTGGACTGCCAAGATAGTTTGACATCTTGGAAGTGCTGCTTTTGCATGGAGCCAGTACAGCACATTGTAGATTTTTAGCAAGGATACATGCTCATAGTAAAGAGAAAGAAAATTTAACAGTGCTTGTAGCTAAATTATCTTTTATTATTAATCATTTCTTTACACTGGTAGCAATTCACTTGTCCTAAAAGCATTTAAATACTGAGGACTGATTCTGCAATTTCTTTGCATGCAAAACTCCCAGTGAAGTCATTTGAGATTTTTGTGTACCATCAGTTTGCAGGACGTTAATAACCTGATTCAAAGTCTTGTGTAATAGTGGGAAGCTTCCTTTTGATATCAACTAGTTTTTCATCCAGCTGTAATTGAAGAGCAGAGATATTTTTTTCTGTTGACATTCTATATAAGTCCCAATAGATTCCAATAAACTGAGCATTTCAGTTGTTACAGAAAGATCTGAAAAAGGCTTTTAGTTAGCGGGGAATGATACTCGGTATTTTCCTGCCCCTTTTCATAGACTTAAGTCAATGTGTTTGATGATTAAAAACATCTGCGGGAACAAGTTTTGAGTATACTGAGGAGGAAAGAAATATTACAACTCTAAGTTCTCACTGTAATAAACAACTCTTTTCCTGAGTCTATAATGGACTAGATCAATAAAACAATTGATGGTAACCATGGGAGAAGAAGAATAACGGCCTCGTTTAGCATTTATAGACTGCTGCTCCTGAAAGACTCTAAATGCTTTAATTAAGCATCACAACAACCCTATGATGTACAGGAAGAGTTATTATCTGTATTTAACAGGTGGAGATCAGCACAAAAAGGCTCCCGGATCACATAAAGAGTCTTGGGCAAAGTTGACAGTGGCAGTCAAGTCACTTCACTCCCTGTTGTATAAACCCACCTTTGGAGGACACACCCTTCCCCATACGTAATGTCATCTACAGGCCAAACTTGAGATGTCCCTGTAGGTAGAAGTCCACCAGGAGTTAAGTGCGCAAAGCATTCTTAGGACAATAGCAGACTATAGCTAGAGTTTCATTAAAGGGAGAGTGAACTAGTCTTGGAGGTATAGGAAGTACCCAGCGACTGCCAAATCTCTGCAAAGCAGTTGGGAAAGTTCAGCTCCCATATAACTTTGTCTCTCATTTTTTCTCTTGATTCCTGTTTTTTTCTGATTGTGAGGGAAGTTACTGAAGATGTGGATTATGGTAAAGTCTGTATTGGTTGTATTTTCAGGAGACTTTCTTGCCCGGCTTGCCACAGATAAGCTCTCCAGTGAGACAGTTTTCACATGATCTACCTTGGTGTTGCACATTTAGGTGTTCTGGGTGACTTTCAATGGCTTTAAGGGGAATATCCATGCTTTTGGAGTGACATTTCAGTCTTCCAAAGGCTTACTAGCCACTGACTACAGAGTGACATCATCACTGATCAATCAGTGTCAGAAAACTCTGGAAAAATCTGTCCAAAAGAAAAAAACCCTAATATCAGTCAAAGGACATTCCTTCCCTACATAAAGCTTGTAGCTTAACTCTTGAAATCACCATCCAACAATTTATACTGAAAGCCATTACATTTTCGCTGTATAATCCCAGAATAAATGGTTTTGTGACTAAGACTCAGATACAAGAAAGGACTTAGATGACTTGAGTGGAACGTAGTGCTGTTGTGGGTACTACACCCCTTGTGTGAGGGGAGACTGGCAAAAATCAGAACAGAATCTGTAAGAACGTTGAGTGAGGAACCGCCTGAAGTCAACACTTCAGAGTCACATCCAGACAACACAAATCCCACTTATGTGTTCCTCCTAAGAGCCAGTAGGAATGCTGGGTGCTCCCCCACATGTGACCATCCGCAGCTAGTCAAGAGACAATGCAGAAGACGGGGAGCTTACACCCTGAAATTTGATATATAAGTAGCTATCTGCAACCTTCCCTTGGAAAATTAAGCAGGGATTATTTAAAAAGAAATATTACAGAGGTGAAGGAATCTTCCCTCTTCCCCTACTGCTGTGCTTTCCTCAGAAAGGAGGGAGTAAAGGTCAGTTTTCGGTGTGACCCTTTCACTGCTCATCTCCCAGGAGCTCAAGTCCCACTCTGCATCGCCCCTGGTGAGGTCCTCCCACCACGTTGGTCTGGATAGAAAGGGAGCATTTAAGAGAAAGAGAGGTCTTCTCCCAGGACCTCCCCTTTATTTTATCTAATGATGGTCAACTCAGAGTGCATCTGCTCTAGGGGTTTTGAAGTACAACTGTGAGACATATAATCCTAGATGCTAGATTGGTGGCAGCAAAAGCGGGCTCTGTCCCCAGTGAGAGAGGTTTTGTGCCTTGGATTTTCTTTACCGTGCATCCTTCCATACCTCATCTGCAAAATGTGACTGGTAATCTCTTTTTCTGACCTCCCTGTCTTACTAAACTAAATAGTAGCTTCTTCCTTGCTTTAGTCTTGGCACATTTTTGTTGAGTTGGATAATGGGCATCTCCAAGGGAGTGATGTGTTATGAAAATAAGAACGACTCACCTCCAAATGCAGCATACCAAGTCTAGCAAGGACTGGAGCCTACTTTCTGTGCTGGCTTTTCCCAGGCTGCCTTTATTTATGACTTCAGGCCCTTGACCTTAGCTGGCAGTGGAAGCTGTGGAGGAAACACCTATGAATGTAATTCCATGTATGCAAAAATGTTCTTTCAGGCAGAGATCCTGGAACACACTCATCAGGTGAAGCATGAGCCATAAGACATTATGTATTCAAGGATGTTTACGGCATCTTCCACTACAAGCACACATGGCCCCAGAGAACTGAACCGTGGCTGCTTTTCTACATTGCAGACTCATATCTGGGACATCCAAAATGAGCTTCTTTTGGAACCATGAAATAAATATAGGTCAAAACCCATGGCTGTGCCAATGTATTCCCTGCAGAGTGAGAGATGCACTTGAGTTTCTTGGGGTTGAATTTGGCTTTTCAGGCATAAGATATGAAAAGAAACACTGTCACTTTACAATGGCTAAGCACGGGTCCTTCTAAGTACTTCAGAGAGGTCAACTGTTTGGCTTGTCTTGAAAACCTTTACCAACTAAAAGCAATCTCTTCCACAACATTGTACTGTGGGACCAGCCTCTAGTTCAGGAAACTGTTTATCGAATTTAGGCTAAATTTTGGTACTGTGTCTGGCAGTCATCTTTCTTCTTCTCTCATCTCAATTAAAAGTTGCTTGGATCCATCATGCATTTATTCTCTTCCATGATATTTGGCCTCTCATAACAGCATATGTGTCTTCAAGCTACATCCAAACCCCTCCCTTATAGTCACCACCTGGGCTATCAGCCTTATAGTTCTCTGTCCCCTGGCCAGATCGTGGAGTACCTCACATGGAACCTGTGTCTGAGCAGTGAAATCCCATCCTCATTATTGAATCTATGAAATGAGAATTTCCTTTGTACTAATCCTTTCTTTTTCTAGTAGGAGGCATGGTAGTCTATATTTAGAGCGAGAAGAGAAGCTGACAGGGGATTTCTCTTTCCCATGTATTTTTTATGCAAGTAGTGTTTGGAGTAGATTGCATTTACAAGTATCATAATTGTCTGGAGTGCTTTTGCCAAAGTGTGCCTAGTAAAAATGGCCTTTTGCTTTCTCCTTCACAGGATTTTTAAATATCTCAGTGCAGAGTGCATCTTTTGTCTTCAGGAAAACCAACCAAGGGATGGAATTTTAAGCAGGGATTTTTTTCTGTTTGTTTTTCTGTTGCTGTTGTAGTTGTTGTTTGGTCAGTTTTTTAATTTTTAAGTTGGTCTGTAGGGCTGGGGAAATGTTTTGACAAAGAGGAAAGAGATGATAATAGATAATGGAATAATCCATTTGTTGTGGCTGCTTTACCACTGAAATTTGTGTACATGGGAGACCGCTAATAAAAATGGAGCCATTTACACATAATTTAGTTGATTGAGTTAGTTCTAACTCTTTCACAGCCACCTCAGAAGTGCATAGTTACTTAAGGTTATAATTTTGAGAAGGTTTTTAATTTAAATGGATGTCAGAGATGCAGACTACTCTTATTAGGAGACATTCTGTGCTGTCCTTGTACTATGCTTTATCTAATTAGTGCATACTTAAACAGTACAGCTTTTTAATAACCCCTCTGTGTGTTCCACGTAATGATTATAATTATGCCAGTGGCTGAATGCAGAACCGGAGCATCCAACAGGATGTCCTTGTGACACAGAATGGCGTGAATTTTAATTGATTCCTCGCTCAGATTTGGCCAGGAGATTCCAGGTGTAGGCTACCATGCTCAACCGCACATGGAAGCAAACGTCTTCATGAGGTCCTTCCAAGGACTGATTTATTTCCCAATCCACAAACCACTCCAGTACTGGGAATATTCACCCCTGACTGCAGAAAGCCTTGGACAAGGTTCATGGAGAATAAGAACTGTGAGCAAAACTATCTTCTGGCTGAGTCAGCAGTGGCTAAAATCTAATGCTTGCTCCCCGAAATGACTGTTTACTTTAAATGTTTTCCCTCTTATTAACTGTTCTCGGATCACCAACACACTATACATACTTCTTGGCAGAGAGAGCTCTGCAGAGCATTACAGATAAGAGTAAAAGCTTAGAGTGCATGGGTTGAGCCAAAGAAGGACATGACATGAGTGTATTTAATAAAAGATTATTTATTATCAAGATCATTTTCCTATTGGGAAAATACAGAAAATCAAGCTCACAGCCTTTAAAAGTAATGCTTGGCAAGTTGGTGTGAAAATTACTTTTCTTCCAAGTCCACAGGTTCTTCATAAGCTGATCTGCACATTCCTAATGCAAGGTGTTGAAACATTTTCCAGTTAGGAATCACATCTTAATAGTAAAATGGTCCAGCAGGTCCCTTCCCTTCCCTCTCTGAGTTTTATGTTTCCTGGTGCCAGTGACAATACTTGGCCAGTTGAAAAGTCACATCAGGAAGAAGAGGGGTCCTAAAGTGCTCAGTGGTGCCCAGTGTCATAGCTTTGAAGTCATTACTAAGGATAAGTCTTTATATTGAAAAAACAAAGCAGATGTACCCTTCCTCAGAGATTTGCCCATTACCAGAGGCAGCATCATCTCATCCCTGATCTACTCAAGCTTAGTGTACAGGGCTAAGACCAAAACCAAGTGCTGTCCATCACTTCTTATGCTGTTCCTGGAGCCAGACCTCACAGAGAGATCTCTGTTCAGCCTTCTGCCAGGTGGATGCTGGCCATGGCCAGGGAGCCATAGTCTGCTCTTCCCTGCAGTAATGCATTATTTACGTCCAATTACTCACCAAACAGTTTATGCTAACAAACTTCAGTTGGTCAGTTGTTTCTAAGTTGCCTCACTCCCATCACAGATCCCACTGTGGCCAGAGGAGATGCAGCAGAGGACCTACCCTAAAAATGCTGACATCCCTGCTTTGCCATGAAGATCTTTTTATTTCCTCCTTTTGAAAAGGAGATTAGCAAAAAGCAAGTAACATGCAGAATTATTCATGCTGAACTTCAAAGCTCTCAGATATTCAGCACATTCACAAACAGTTGTTAGCTCTTGGAATATTTTTGCACAAAGAGTAATCTGATGACAAATCCTTCAGTTTACTCTCCTGCAATCCAGGGCTCTGTGAGTGACTCACTTTGGCATCAAGACCCTTTCAGCCAAAATGTCTATTATGTTCTTCATTGGCAACCCTTTACTCGTTACAGCTTGGGTTATCTAATTTCATTAACTTGCTTCTAAGAAGGAGGACATTGGCACAGTAATTTTAATTTCTTTGGAATGATAAAATACAGCTCTAGGTAGATTTCTAGTAGAGGTTGCTGAGCTGGAAGAAAATCATACCTGCTGGAATCTGTACTGAGTTAAATGTATTGTAGTATGGTTAATTTTGACAAAAATCAGACCTTGTTCTGCCTTACACAAAGAGCTGTTTGAGATCAGGCTTCTCTACAGTTAACAGAGAGACACAGCCTATCACTCCATGGTTTCTGTCCTTCTGTGGCTACAGCCATCCCCTGGGGTCCGGACAGTGGGGTAAATTCCTGTGCTGAGCACATGAAGAGCATCAGATAACTCTGTTCTGCATTGATCACAGCTATTACTTTTTGAAATACCTAACTGACAAGTGCAGTCTGCCCTAGGCTCCTCATATATCCCAAGGAGAGAGACAGGAACACCAAGGAGGGGAACAGGAGTTAAGCTGAATGTCAGAAGTGCTTCTTTTTTCAATATATTTCTGCTCATCTTGAGATTGAGGTCTGGTGTGGAACTCTGATGTAGGTCCTTGGCATCTTTCAAACCCACAGCACTATCACTACCTATAAACTGTGACTACCTTGAGAATCAGACATCAATAGACCACCCAACGAAGATGGCTTTTATTCTAGGAATGACAACAATGCTGAGGGAACAATAAAAGGAAAATTTGTTAGAATGCACTATCCCAGCAAACAGAGAAAATGTGTTTCATTGGTTAGCCTGTCACCTGTAAGCAGATCTGACAGCTTAATTTTCTAACATGGTACATAGGAAACTTGAAATGAGCTTTTCAGTGAAGTGCAGGACGCAGAGTGTACCTCCCCAGTGTGTTTCATGAAGGCTTTCAGCCGTAGCTCTCCTCCCACTGCTCTCCAGCTTCCTTATTCTGTCTCTTTCTTTCCACGAGATGCATTTCCAGATATAACTGCTGAAAACAGTGTTTCTGTCTATGTCTATTGGCTTGACAATGGCATAGTGTGGGCAGGGATTCCCTTAGATGCTTCTTTTACAACAAAAATCTTCAGGACATGAATGCTAGGTTTTGGTGTTGCACACTTATGACTGTTTCTAGCTGGGAGAAATGATGCAAAAATGTTTCAGCATGCATGCAAATAAGACACTGTAATTGAGTTATCTTAGCATTGAAAATCCAGCTAATTTTCATATTCAGGATGTACAAGACTAGTCAGCATTGACATCCTTGTTCCTGTAATGTAAGGGATAAATGAGACACCTCCTCTTGGCCCTGGGAGAGAGGTCTGAGGATCATCTAGCATAGGGCACAAATGGTTCAAGGTAGACACCCAACTGCTCTACATTGTTTCAGGACAGCAAAGTCTTACATAGTTCCTAGAGGAACAAAACCTAGAGACCTGGACATGTTTAACAAAGCACTGAACTTACACTGATTTACAGCAGTTGACATTGGAGCATTTAAAATTTTAACTACTACGATAATGGCATGAACCGTACATCCCAACTGAAGGTCCCAGTGAGTAAGCTGTGACAGCAGATAGTGTTGCAGCAAAATGTAGCTGCTCAGATCCAGGGCATTCAAGAGGAAGAAAAGAAAAAGGAAGTCCAAGTAGAAGTATCCAAACTTAGCAGGCTAAGGGCAGGCACTGACACAAAGGTTTTCTGAAGTGCTTGAGAGATGTCAAAGATAGTCCTTTGCATAAGCTAGCTGCTCAGGAAGCAATTCTGAAAGTGGGTGTCATATTTTTCGACATAAACCATGTGCATGCAAACATTTGCCAGTCAAATGGTTGCTGATGCATTTAAGTTTCTAGCTTAAGGCACCCATGAGCTGCAAGGATGGACCTTATTTTCTGTGTGTGAGAGGCAGGTCTGAGGCTATATGAAAAACACTACAGCTCACTCCCTTCTTGCTTTGACATGCTTTTGGTGACCAGCATGTGATGAAGCCCAGGACTTTGGGAGAAAGATGTGAGTGGGAGAATGGAGAAAGAGAAGACTGTATTTCCCCAGTGTGTTCCTTGCTGACTAAGGTCAGATTTAGGCCAGTGAAGACTTTGATCTTAGTCCGTGTGCAGCTGAGGAACAAGCATCTCCATCATGACAGAAGCTGCGGTGATCTCTGCTAAAAATAAGAACAGAAAAATAAGCATCCAGTGCTGGCAAGTCCACAACACGACCGTGGGAGATCCATTCCCACAGGCAGCATCCCTCCCAGTCAGAAACGAGTGCCATGTTCCCAGTGTGATGCTGTCTGCCTGCCGTACCCAGCCACCGGATCTGCTGTCTCAGCCCTCCCCTGCCCAGAACCTTTCCTTCCCACAGACAGTGGTGGGTCATGGTGGTGCCAGCTCCTGACACAGCCACCGTGTTCCTCAGTTCCTTGGGCCTCCTGTGAAGCTTAGAAAGTTGCTACTGCAAAGTGCTGCAGGGGTGAAAAAGTGTTATCTCTCTGTATTGGAGGTCTGAGAAAATTATAGCTGAGTTTCTGGCTTTTTTTTTAAAGCCGGTCGCTCTAGCTCACTGCCCAGAGTAATTTAACTTTGCAAACTATGAAGGGAGAATGCTAAAGTGGTTTTGACTGGGAGTTAATGCAGTAATTCCTCCAAAGTACCCAAAAGTGTCAATCACTGGCTGCAGCTTTCAGCTTCTAATAAATTGTCCAGGGACCCAATTTGGGTGTTACTTCAAATGTGAGATGACGAGGAAAACAACCAAGCAGCTTATTGCAAAAAATGCAGGTTTTAATCTACATTATCTACATTGTGCAACTGTCCAATCTACATTGCAAAAACTTGAATGTAAGAAGTTCCATCTAAACAAGAGAAGGAACTTCTTTACTTTGAGGGTGGCAGAGCACCGGAACAGGCTGCCCAGGGAGGTGGTTGAGTCTCTTTCTCCTCTGGAGACATTTAAAACCTGCCTAGACAAGTTCCTGTGCAACCTGCTCTAGGTGGACCTTCTTTGACAGGGGGGCTGGACTAGATGTTCTCCAGAGGTCCCTTCCAACCCCATATCATCTTGTGATTTTGTAATTATCAATTTCCCCACCTGCAGAATTGGGGGTGCGCCCAGCAGCTGCTGATGAAGGGAGTTGGTCTGGGGAAGGCTGACCTCTGCTTTCCCAGGCTTGGTGACCCATGCAGGTAAGCCTTGCAGCATGAGGAGCAGAGCAAACCATCTCAGTGAACAACTCAGCTGGAAATCTTAATTCTCATTTGCCCAAATTTCTCATTATCTCCATGACTTTATGAGTCAGTGCTGGAGTAGGCAGAAAACAAAGCTATTTCAAACAGCCCTGATTGCGTTAATGTCCTTTAGAAGGAAGGGGAAATCCTCCAGGGACGTTTTCATTGATGCTCAGCGCTTAAAGGACAGTAAAATTTAGCAAAGAAAAAAAAAAGGGGGGGGGTGGGGGGTGTGAGGAGGGAAAAGAATAAAGCAAAAGTGAGAGGGTAGCCTGGCCCTGCCACTTTTCATTTGGGTTATTCCCATCCCCTCCAGGATCATGGTTTGCAGACCACTACACAACACTAGAAGTACTTAGAAACATCTTTGCACAGAAGTGAACGAAGCAAGAATCAGGGCTTAACTTCGTACATCAAGTCAGCCTAGTGAGCTCCCTGGCTTTATTTCTGAAGGCTTTTGATTCCTCTAGTCCAAGAGGCACTGAGATGAAGCCGGGCTGGGAAGTCCTTCTGTATAAATTACAATTTCAGGTACAGGATGGCTCTTCTGTTCGTGGGAGAAATGGCTGTAATGCAGCATGCGTGGAGGTGCGTGTGTGTTTATAGCTCATAACTGTTGGTTTTTTGACAGGTGCTTGTTGCTCTTTAAGCAGACTGTGATTCCAAACGTCATCGTGGCTTTCAGGTAGCATGAGTGCTGTAAAGTTAAAAACATTGTTCTTCTAGATGCAGTGATTAACATAAAAATGAATTGTACAGCTAAAGAGAAAGCTAAACCTTGCTCACACAAATGTGGTGTGCATGTGAACCACTGGTGTTTAGTTAGAATTGTGTTACACACATCTCTCTTACAACCACTTCTTTTGCCCACAGCAGCATGAAGAGGTAAAGCTTTGTATTTTCTTGCTGAGATCTATCCCAAGGGGATGCCATTTCTTACAGAAATCCTTCCCAGCAGAGTTTAGCTCCTGCAAACACATCTCACCTTTACATCAGAGTGACAGTAAGCACCTTAGCTGTTTTTGTCGGATCCTGCCGACTGCTGAGCACCTTCGCCTTCCCTGAGCATCAGGGCACATGAAGAGGCACGGTGGGAGCTCAGTACCGAGCAGGATCAGACTGAGATGCATCAGCATTAAGGTCAGGCTTACAATGCATTAATATCGCTCAACAGAAATACCAGCTGTCAAGAAGCTTAGAATTGTTCTTTTTATGGCTTAGGGAACGGTACTATAGCAAGAATGACGGGAATATAAATTTAGAGGGTGTTTACCAGGTAGGAAAACAGGAGTCAACATAAATGGGCTATTATCTGTATTTGGTATTGGCCGATTCTCAGTGAAATGAACATGGAGAATTTGTGCTGAGTAGGCTTTTTCAAGGTTAGCGGAGACAAGGAGTTGTTCCCAGGGGAGGATGAAGAGCAGACTGTGATGGAGATGAACCACAATATGAGATGTCAGGTTTTGCACCTCACAGCAGTGTTTTCAAAAGCAAATGATGGAAGATGACTACCTCACTGATGAAGCTGTTTGGCTCATCATGATCTATGAAATAGTGTCTTTCTCCCCTACCCCAAACCCCCAGCAGATCTGCAGGGGTTAGTGGGGTCAGCTCCTTCTGTCAAAAGATGCTGTGGCTTGCCAAAAAGACGTTGAGACAATACAGAGAGTAGAATGAAATTTCTTCAGACTATTTGAAAAAAAAATATTCCAGAATAACTCCAAATAATATAAAAACTGTAAATCCATTATGGATGCTGCTTTTAGAGCTGTAACACCATCAGAAAAATTCTTGTCAAGAAATCCAGAGATGAAACTGCAAGAGGCAAAGATGCAAAGATAGCCACTATCTCTTAATAGATGTATTTATGAAAAAATATTTTATTTTAGGTACCGTTAAGTCCATTGGTGACATCAGCCCTTAAAGTATGTCACATAAAGGTCTGGTCAGGTCAAAGGAAGCATACTGGGCTGGCCTCAAAAGGGAATGTTTTCAAAAATTTGGGGCTGATTGGAAAATATAATGGCCTCAATTTAAATAAAGATGGTGAGTCCAAATATTATAATATCTTTCATGGAATGGAAAACCATGAAGTTATTAAAATATCTATTTGGAAGGTTCAGCAGTGAGCTGAAAAAATGAATATTGTGTATAACGAAAAGGTGAAGTAATATTTGGCTTCAAGGGCCGTATCAGGCGTGCATACAGGTTGTGTTAAATTGCAGTCAGAGATTGGCTTCTAGTTCAAACATGGTTCATTTAATTGGAAACATTTTCCAATTATTTACCACAATTCAAAATGAAATGGGAAAACACTTTAGCATATTTACCAATATATCTCTTCTTTTGAAGATAAACCTACTCATTCAACTCTATCCAAAATTGCAAGTAGTTTTGGTTATTTTTTGAAGATGTTTAATCAATATGTGTTATTATTTTACTTACAGGACCTTTACAAAAAGGTCATAAGTTGAGTGCTTCTGGAATATAAAACATCTTGGAAATCTTCTAGAAAATATTTCCTACAGAAGACTTCAAAATGATTCAGTGGGAATAGGAAAATCTTGTTAAATGTGGTTCTGCCATCGAATTAATGTAAAAAGGGAAATAGTCTTTGAAAACAAGAATGATAAGGCAAAACTCTATGACCCGGTGTGTACAGGTTGAACTAAATAATGAAAATTATCAAATTGTAGCCTTAATAATCTATGAAAAATATCCTTATGGTATCCCAGGAATGCAGCCATTCTTCTTCTCTCAAAAGCAATTTTACCATGTTGTTTTTTTTTCCCCTCTCTTCCTCGTGATGAAATGCTCCACATTCCCAATACATCATGATATTGCTATTGTCTCCAATTTAATCCACCAGTAATCGTGTTATGCTTCCCCTCTATATTGATCTGGATGAAGCACTGGCTCCAGCAACTCCCTTTGGTGCTGTTAGGGCTCACCAAAGGGCAATATCTTCAACCACTGGAATAAAGTCTGGTGTAATTAAGGACCTGATGTACGAGTCAGCGTGCTGGAGACTGCATTACGTATCCTTAATTGGATAGTGCGCTCGGCATGGACCCACACCGAATGGTTAGTCTCTACACAGAATGGGCCTGTAAAGGTTTGGGCAACTACTAAAACAAAGCTCTGCGGCTGAAGAATTAATTTGCTTTTCTCAAACTCTCTGGTGGTGCCTAGCACTGCAGCAAATACTCCATCTCAAATGATTCTGCAACGTGCAAAGTAATCCCCAAGTGAGAGCAAGCAGTAGCAGGAGTTATGGGGCTTGGCCACGTTGTACGCTTTTGGCTATGACTAGACTTTGTGTACATGTTGATGTAGAGTGAGCTTGCAAAACCTTTCCACTACCTGATAATGGCTCAGATAGGTGCCAGATTTAGAAAAATATTACCCGTCCTCCTTCACAGAAACTCAGCATTGAAAGTACGTGTTTCCTGCACACTGATCACATTTATCTATGTATTCATCTACTTTGA
Organism: Gallinago undulata; assembly: GCA_026546715.1. NCBI lineage: Eukaryota > Metazoa > Chordata > Aves > Charadriiformes > Scolopacidae > Gallinago > Gallinago undulata. Next base: position 7,819,142 of record JAOTQQ010000001.1, on the reverse strand, counting down.
GATCCCATTTCTGTGCATCTTTGACTTTGCTTAAAATAACAGAACAAAGCGAAATCAGAAACAAAAACTTGAGAGGCCTCCAGCCCAACGTGCCCTAATTGGTAGGACATCCACAGCAGGTCTTTCAACCTCTCGTCCTCAATGGTCACCCCTTCTTTTGACTTGATGAAGTTTGGCCCCAAAACATTCAATACCAAGATCTCCAGACTTGGGCATTTCTTCTAAGATGAGAGCTGAGTGGGAACCACTTCCCCTCCCTGTGAGCTCTTATGTGACTCCTGACTAGGTATGGCATGGTCTAGCCATGTGAATGAACATCTCATGGAAGGTCCTTGATACTGTCAGCTCTTTTTTGTCCTTTTGAGACTAGGCTGTTCCTCTGTGGCTTTTCATCTACCTGAAGTTCCTCTGTCCCACTGCTATGGGATAATATGTCACGTAACTGCTGCAGTCGGGATAGTTGCACAATATGCAGGACATGAGCATGATCAATATTTGCCAAATTACCGGCTGTATATTTTTCAAATGAATGACCCCTTAGTGGTTTCCTTGCTTGAAGATAGGGTGGGATCTGAGGTATCCCAGTGCACTTCATGGAGTATACAGGGACACGTGCAGCTTGAATTTTAGGATGCATTACATTCATCACAACTGCTGGTTAGAAATGCTGTATTTCTTTAAAAATTAGCAACTTCTTATTTGAGTGTGGTAAATAAATATATTTTTATTTATCAGAAAAAAAACCTGACAAGTTGGCTATGATTTAATATAGCTCTTTATTTATAATAAAATCTTTCTGATTAGAAGCTCTTCATAGCAAACATCTCTTTCTGTGCTCAAGGAGCTGAGGTTCTGGGTATCTTCTAGCCTTCAGCACAGCGGTATCCCTGCTCCCTTCAGACTGGACTCTCGTTCCCAGCCTGCCATCCCTGGTTCAGGTCTGGCTGTCACAGACCTTAGTTCAGCACACAACTGCTCATGCTCCTAGCTGCCCACAGCCCTCACCCAGATCCCCGTTTTTTGACCACACTGACCTCCATAATTGTATTCTGGAGATTAAAAACAGAGGAAAAGAGAGCCCAGCTCCATCTTCCTAAAGGAACAAACTACTTTGGTAGCTCCCCTTCACCATCACAGCCCTGGGCCAGGCTCTCCACTTGGATAAGTTAAATGATCCATAGTGGTACCTATGCCAGGGATATCCATAGGGACAATCATATGAGCAAAAGCCATCCAGGACAGCTGGATAAACCACTCTTTGATCTAAAATCTTCTCTCCAAAACCAGTAAGCCTATCAGAAATGAGATCATCAAGGGCAAAGCATCTTCCTATCTCTCTGTCTCTCATTTGCTGCACAATGACTTGCCTGGAACAACTGTTGCCTGAAAGGAAATCCTCCTCCTTCTAACGTGTTTTTGGGGGGAAAGGGGAAGAAGGGAGGGGGAAGCTTAATGGTCTTCCCAGCAAGCTTCACTAGATGGCAGTAAGCAGAGGCAAATGAGTCAGAAACCCCATTTTAGGAGGATTCAGTAAACAGAATCACAGAATCACAAAATATTCATTGTTGGAAGGGACCTTTGAGATCATCGAGTCCAACCTCAAAAAAAAAACCTAACCCCCAAAAAATCAACATACACTGCACCCACCCTCAGTGACCAGCTGCTTACTCCAGCATTCCACCCCAAAACAAGAGGCTGTTCCTGTGAAACAACATCTCCCTAAAAGACATCAGGATTTATTTACAGATAATATCTTTTCAGCCTCTGTGAAGGCTGCATTTGTCAGGGGACTAACTCCAAGCTAGAAAACTCCTTCCTTCTCTGTCCCCTTCTGCGGGGATACAGAAGCTTGCCTCCCAGCTTCTCCCTCTGCAGGATCCGTTTGTCAGGTCATTGCTCCCCTGTTTCATCTTCCTTTGGGTGTCCTGCTTTGCTGTAACCCCAAAACAACCTCAAAGGGCCTCCAAAGTGCAGTTTGCCCTCTAAACTCAAGGGATGGGTTGGTTCAGATGGAGGGTGTTACCTGTGAAGGTCTCTTCAGGGGCCTCCCTCTCTCTGTTGGCTTTTGGGGGAACTTAAACTCTTAGTTTAGAAGGTCTGGGTGACCTGTTTAGGGCTAATCATGTCACATTTAGGTGACATAATGCCTGAGTGAGACAGGCAAAGCCCAAGGCTATATGTCTCATATCAATCTTTCTTACAAGCAGAAATAGCCTTGCAAAGGCCCAATTCTCCCTGGTTTCATTATAGCTCTCAGAAGTCATTTTGAATTGAAAGTCCTTTCTAAAGCATGGTTTCGAATGAAATGTTTGCTGCTTGGAAAGATTTACAAGTTAGGTAACGCTATGGAGAGATTTTCTCACCTTTCAATATCCTTCCTTTCCTGTGGGACGTTGAAGTGTCATACAGATGAACAACACAATGCCATTTGCAGTCATGTAAAATCAACCATAGTTTAATGGTGGTAACAGCACCAAAATGTATCTTTGCTGTCCCTGGAGGTTGGCTGTGCAAGATGCCTACAGCCTCGCTGACATCAAGGATGACACTCCCGTGACTTTCCAGGGCAAGTACTGGGAATGGGAAATTACTGCCTTTTGCTCCTTACAACCACTTAGAATGAAGTGTCCATAATGAAATAAATATAGTAAACCCAGTTTTCCTTTATACATACTTGCTGTGAAACCATGAGATGTTGTCCTAGGAAGCCTCAGCAATCTTTCAATCTCATTGCTATTAAGCCTCTTAAAATTACTACAGCCAAGCAATACCACTGTTTGAATTCGTTTAAAGTGAGAGATAAAAATGAACTTTCAGGGATAACACTGAGGTTGATAATATCAGACTCTCCAGTCCTGGGCAGGAACAGCCGCCTTCTGCCCATAACCCAGCAGGGACTCCAAATCTGCATCAGTTACTTTGAACGTGAAGCTTTTGAAGAGCACCAGCTGTGCTGTGTTAATTTGCTACTACAGAACTTAGCAAGACCAGAGCACTGAATCACCTGCAACGCCCGTGTTGTTGATGTGGCTGATCAGGAGCTCTCAAGGATGGTTTGAGGTGATGCAACCTACACTAAGAAGATTAAATATGTTAAAGCGAGGTTACTGCAAGCAGTGGAACTGTTGGGTCTTCTGCAAGACTCTGCTGCTAATTATGGCAAAGCCACTGGGCTCTGCTGCAAGAACTATTCCAGCCTTGGATTGCACTGGTTTAGGAAGCAAAGAGACATGTGGTACGTTTTAATATCCCAGTTAAAAAGGAGTCCATGTGAAACTAGCAGAGAACTGAGAATACCACCCAGAAAAAGGACGGCATCAGCATTTTCCTTCCATTCATAGGTGCCACCCTTACAAACAACTGTCTTATAAAAGCTTTTCTGTTGCCATGTAGGAAGATGGAAACACAACCTGCTACTTGCTAATGAGATTACAGGCTCTAATGCCATCCAGAGAGACCAAAAATCCCTGATCAGTAGAAGACTTAGAAAACAGAGGGAGGATGATTAAAAGTGAGGTCTTACACAGCGCTGTCACGGCAGGGGCTATTCCCCAGCAGGGACAACCTACTGCACACTTGGGGGTTACCTGCAAACTGTGGTGTGCTGCTGAATTACTGATAAATGCTCTTGAGAGTATATTAATGCCACTGGTTTTGTGGGATAGCAACATTCAGCAGAGGAGCATATGGCCCATGGCACTAAGCTGGATTTTAGGTAGAGCAAGTCTAGACGGTGAGTAAATCAAAATCAGAAGACCCTGCTCTCTGATACCTCCCAAAAAACCCAAGAAAAGCTCTCTTAAAAAACCTTGAAGAGCAAGTTTATGACAAAAACAGTAGAGGCTCCCCAGAGTCCTCTGGATTCCCTTCAGCATCCCATGTGCCACGGGCTTTAGGACATAGCTGCTTTAGGGCAGCATGTTCCTATGTGTTTGGCAGCCCAGATCCAAGCCTTTTGATGACAAAGAACAAATAATGATAGATTTCCCACATAATTAATGTTGGTAATGGCACTGTTCAGTGAAAGAAGGATATCAGCCTTGATTTGGCAATGGGATTCACTGCAACGTGATGGTTGAGGCTCTTATTTATCTCCGCTGTGATTCTAAAGGAATGTGTTGGAGCATCTCTCTAGCCCTCAGCAACTGGCACTGGAAAGCTGCTTCTCCTGTGCCTGATCTGCAGATCAGTCCAATCTCTTTCAACACACACCGCCCCTGAGCATCACTGCAGACAGGTCTATTTGTGTTGGTGTTTTCAGTGTTTGCAAAGGAAGCGTCTTCAGGATCCATGTTGGTTTAGCTGTATTTATTTCACAAATATAGGTATTCAAACCAGATGTGGGTCAATGTAAAATTATGATTTCTACAGTACTATGAACCCAAGGAGTTTTAGCACTTGGCTTGAAGTACTGTGACATCTACACATTTCTATATGTGGGAGGAGGAAGATACTGTTGGTATATATTATATTGACAGTCTCTGACAGCATAAGCAAGAAGACAGTGCACAGTGTTCTTAAAAAAAACGGCCTATGGTGAATTGAATTGCTTACGGCAGCTATAATGATAGGAAATTGAAGGAGCAGCTTCATCTCTCAGGTCAGACTTCCTGGGATGAGACCTGAGACTCAGTCCTTCCAGCTTTAAGTGACGGGCAGCTGCAAAAATAGAGTTGGGTCTCCACTTGGATTGGATCTAGAATAGTGTAAGTCAGGGGTTTCAGTAAGTTAGTCCTGCTTTTTACTGCTGTAAATGAGAGATCAGCCAGTTCTTTTGTATCTGTAGTGGGTACACTGGTCAAAAACTCATTATTGTTTGAATTCAGAGGATCAGACAGCTGTCCCATGGAGAAAGAAGAACTAGGGATTGAAAAATTAAATTCCTGTTTGTTTCTCTGACCTCCTCAGTTACCCTGGGCAAAGCTCTCCCCATCTCTCAGCTTCCGTTACCCAATGATAAAACAGGGGGAACCATCCTGCTCTTCCAAAGGAGGATGACTCTGTTACTCGGACTGTACATCCCCAACCTGTTGGACCCATTGACAACACAACGTTGTTGTCAAGATTTCAACCCAACAAGGAGAAGCGTGTGGACTAGTGATATTTAATATTCCAATACCATCAGAAGAAAGGGTACTTCCAGCACTGAAGCCCCTGGGTCTTGCTCTTGGGATCACTTCTCTTCCAGTTTCCATAACCACTGTCAGGAGAGGACATTTGCAGCTGAATTAGTGCAGACTAGAACTCGGCTGCAAACGAACAAGGCTGAGCTCTGTTTCCAAAGTGCCGGGTAAAACTTGTCCTGAGCATAATTGTGCTCAATCTTCTCTCCATAACATGTTCCTCTTTCTCTTAGTAGCACTTTATTTTGCCAAAGTCAATATTTCAGGTGTTGTTTGCTTTTAATTTGACGTTTATTCCCAGCGTTCAGATTTTATTAATTCAACCTCTTTTTATTACTATTTGTCAGCATTAATTCAGGAGTGTATATCATTTGTAGGTGGAGCTGTATGACTACTAAAAGTCTCTCTGACATAATTTGCTGCCCTGTTAACTGTAGCAATAATTTGAGCAATTAGCGAGGCCCTGACATGGGCTTTAGCTTCTCTGTCACATAGGAATACCTCCGCGGTGCAGCTGCCATGCTATTTATACTCCCCCGTCAAGTCCCAGACTGAAATAGTGCCCCAGGAGAGCAGCCTGTAATCAGTCCCTTTGCAATGACTGGATGAGCACTAAATAAGTCCTGGCCTTGATTATATTAACGAAGCTGCGTGGGGAATGCCCATCCGGAAATCCCCGGGGGCTCGCTGATTGAGTAGTCTGTGTGCTCACAGCATCCCTTCCCCCTTCCCTTGCCCCAAGGAAATCCCACAGTCCTTTTGCTAATGACCATGGCCTGATGGCAAAAGGGTCACTGCAGTTCTTGGGGACTGAACCTGATGGGAGCCTCCACCAGGAGATGCTGAAGCAACCTCTCAACTGTTCATCTTGGTGTTCTCTGGTGGGTTGTGGCAGCAGGGGCTTTATCCCTGAGGTTAAATGTAGCACTGTCACCCCTTGTATAAAGTGCTGGGTGGTAACATTAAGGGAAGACTCCTACACCAGTAAGTACTGGACAAGCTCCTGTAGGCTGGCAGGGCATTACTGGTACAGCCAAGTGGCACATCACTGTCTCAGAGGATATCTTCAAGGGACAGAGTCCTGTATTTTACCATCTCATGCTTTTGATGGCAGCCCAGAGAGCCAACCGTGTGGGCTGCATCAAGAGAAGTGTGGCCAGCAGGTCTCAGGAGGTGATTCTACCCCTCTACTCTGCACTTGTGAGAGCCCACCTGGAGTACTGCATCCAGCTTTGGAGTCCTCAACACAGGAAGGACATGGACCTGTTGGAACGGGTCCAGCAGAGGGCCACAAGGATGATCAGAGGGATGGAGCACCTCTCCTATGAAGACAGGCTGAGAGAGCTGGGGTTGTTCAGCCTGGAGAAGAGAAGGCTCCAGGGAAACCTTATAACGGCCTTTCAATATCTGAAGGAAGCCTATAGGAGAGCTGGAGAGAGACTGTTTACAAGGAAGTGTAGTGACAGGACAAGGGGCAACAGTTTTAAATTGGAAGAAGGGGGATTTAGATTAGACACCAGAAAGAAATTCTTTGCAGTGAGGGTGCTGAGGCACTGGAACAGGTTGCCCAGGGAAGTTATGGCTGCCCCATCCCTGGAGGTGTTCAAGGCCAGGCTGGATAGGGCTTTGAGCAACTTGCTGTAGTGGGCAGGTGTCCCTGCCCATGGAAGTGGGGTTGGAACTGGGTGATCTTTAAGGTCCCTTCCAACCCAAATGATTCTATGATACTATGATTCCATGAAATTGAAGCAGGGATGTCTCACACACAGAAGAATTAAAACTCATGACGAAGCTGGAGTTGCCTCAGAATCTGAAGGTCCCTTTGCACCCTGAGACCATCCCTTTCCCTAGCAATGCAGGATTTGAGTCTGAATCAGAAGAGTCATGAAGAGCAATCCAAGTCCTTGACTGGCCAGTCAGACGAGATTCAGCCCATGGGTCCTTTTGGTGCACTGCGACACAAAAAGAGATGCTTTATCACTAGGAAAAAAAAGCTTCATTAAACACCCTGGAAATTTTCACATGGAAAAAAACCCTGTGCAACGTCAAAGCTTAAAGCCACCATGCTAAAGCTCTATTTTTGGGTCTCATTAAAATAGATATAATCTGTGCATAAAATAAATTACTTGCCTTATAATTTTCTGTTCAGTTAGAGATTTACCAGTAAGAGCAGTAATTAACAAACTTGTTCTGCTTTTTACTATCGAGACCCTGATTCAGCACAGGGTTTTGATGAGGTTTATGCTTGACTGATTTTCCTTCACATAGCAGAGGACAGGTCGTGAGCATCTTCCTAATCTGGTGGGGTGCTCCCTTCTCCTTCTGCTCTTCATGCTTTGAGGGCTTCACACTAAGCAGTGGCCCATAAGGTCAATCACTCATGTGTCAGCCTTTCCTCTACACATTGAGACCCACAGAGGAGGATGTGAAGCCACATTCTTGCCTCAGCAGTGGCTGAGATGCAGAGGACACACTGTGGCAATATTTGCAGGTCACAGAATCATAGAATCATTTTGGTTGGAAGGGACCTCTAAGACCATCAAGTCCAACCATTAACCTAGCACTGCCAAATTACCATTTCCTCTTGTCCTATCACCTGTTACTTGGAAGAAGAGACCGAGCTCCTTCTCGCTACAACTGCCTTTCAGGAAGCTGTAGAGAGTGATAAGGTCTCCCCTGAGCCTCCCCTTCTCCATGTAGAATAACCCCAGTTCCCTCAACTCTTCCTAATAAGACTTGTTCTCAGGTCACCAACCCTGAATGATGGGTTTTTATGGAATGATGTTGTAGAGAGGCGGGTGTCAGTCTCTTCTCCTAAGTCACAGGCAACAGGACTAGAGAAAGTGGCCTCAAGTTGTGCCAGGGGAGGTTCAGGTTGCATATTAGGAAAAATTTTTACACTGAAGGGGTTATCAAGTGTTGCAATGGGCTGCCCAGGGAAGTGGTTGAGACACCATCCCTGGAAGTGTTCAGAAGATGGGTTGACATGGTACTGGGGGACATGGTTTAGTGGTAGGGTTTTTTTTGTCAGAGTTAGGTTGATGGTTGGACTAGATGATCTTGAAGGTCCCTTCCAACCTAGATGATTCTATTATTCTATGAAGATGCCTAAGATCCATGCTTGTTAGCAGTTTGGGCCTGAGGCACATTTGAGCTGTAGATACCTAACATACCATGTTGATTAACTATAGTTCATCAGCAGGATTCCTGTATGAGCTTAAAGCTAAGCTGGGTCACATCTGATGAACTCACAGGTCTAAAAAAGCTTAAAAGCCTGTATTTCACAAGAACAGACCTCAGGACTGACAGGTTGAAAGACCACATAAAATAAGGACAGAGTAAACAAAAAAGTGCAGTCTGCTGTTGCTTTAGCAAGCAACTGGCATCTGCAAATAGGAACAATTTCATTCTTTTCCTGTGAGTTACTGCATGATGTGATCAAACAGGAATAAGTATCTGAAATTAAAGGCCAAAAAAATAGTGTAATTGAATTTCTGATTTCTCTGCAAGGCTCCCTGAGATAAAAGAGTTGTCCCCAGGGAAAAGAGGGACCAGAGGAAAGCATGAAAGGCACGGCTGATGTCTTTTCTGCTTTGCATATAATCCCCTGAAAACTGGAATGTCCAAATGCTTGCGACGACACAAGCGGGACTGGTACTCTGGGATCACATGAGCAATTATCTGATTCACAGGTGAAGATGGTAATAAAGTGGCTGAAAAGCCAACTGCCAGTACAAGGGCAAGAAGCAGCAGGCTCCCTTGGTTACGGGTCATGCCACAAACACCTCTTGAGATCAAGCAGTAAAAATAATTAGGGTTGGGAAGGCAAGGAGTGAGGTTCCCAGATGGTGTGGGTGACAGATAAGGAGTCGTCCTTTTTATCTGCTGCCAGGCCATCCGCTCATCCAGTTTTGTGGCTGACTCAGATCTCCGTTGACATGCGGGGCTCCGTGCTGCTGGAGCTGTCAGGGCAGTGCTGCTTCCAGCCTGGATTAAAGGTTAGGCAAGCTGTGTCTTGCTTTGAGGTCTGGTTATTTGCTTTTGTGTTTATACAACAGAAAAGAGAGAAACTCTTGCCAGGGCAAAGGTGGGTTGACACCTTTTTTCTAGAGGACTGGCAGCTGGGAGCTTGAGGGTGGATGACTTGGTGCATCACATGACTCCCATACAGAATCACCTAGGCTGGAAGGGACCTTTAAGATCATCTAGTCCAAACATTAAAAAAAAAAATACAAAAAAAAGCCACACCAAAACCAAACAAACAAAACACACACACCAACACTAAACCGTATTCCCAAACACGATGTCAATTCGTCTTTTGAACACCTCAACCATTTCCCTGGGCAGCCTATTCCAGTGCTTGATAACCCTTTCAGTGAAGAAATTTTTCCTAATATCCAACCTGAACCTCTCCTGGCGCAGCTTGAGGCCATTTCCTCTTGTCCTACCATCTGTGACTTGGGAAAAGAGACTGACCCCCACCTCTCTACACCCTCCTTTCAGGGAGTTGTAACGCCTGGTGTAGCAGGGATAGCCTTCACCGAACCTGTGGTCCTTCAGAGGGCTTGTTGAGGCCCTGCCCAAAGAATAGCTCCCTCCCTGTTTGCTCCCCTGTCAAATAAAGAACACAGTAGTCATCCCATCATAACCATGACAATCAGCAAACCTGTCTTCCCTTTCCTTTCCAGTCCTGCTAGTCCCCACACTAGTTGCAGCTTGCTCACAAAGTCACCAATGTTTTTTATAGCTCCCCATGTATCTGATTTTGTGCAGGTGAGAGGTCTGGTTTTGGTCTAATAGAGCATCTGGTCAAGATCTTTGTTGAGGAGCATATGAAAGGAGCATTCTCTGTTGTTGCAGTTACCTGAGTAGCAATAACATTTGCAATTACACTGCCTGCAACAAAGATCTCTTGGGCATCTTCAGCCTCCAGGGAATAAGGTGATCAACCCTCAGGTCAGGAAGAAACACTGTTCCTCAGGGCAGCATTGCACAGCTGGGGCTGTTTTGCAATTCCAGAGCACAGAGTCCTAAGCCTCCAGCAAACGAAGAGGTGGGATTTTCTAGCATGGAGACATGTCCTGAGAAAGACAAATCTTTGAGAGTGGATGAATAACAGGGCTGGGCAAAAGTAGTTGCCTGGTATAAGGTCTGTCTGGAAAGCTGAAATCAGCAGTTGCCCATTCAGCTACCCAGACTTTTTCAGGTGATGGCAGAGCAGACCCAGACTGTCTCACATGTTCACATAAGGATGCTGCTGGTGGAGCCTTTCTGTATGGGTCACGCTGATAGCAGGAAAGTGTGTGGGCAACCCTGCTGTTACAGATACCTATGACCACACCAGCAGTGGGGGAGAAGATGTTGATGGGCTTTAGTTGAAAGGACGCTGAGCTAAACCAGCTTGCTTGAGAAGGCATTTTATGGATTTGTTTTATATGCCGTGCAGTGACATGCCTGGTACTATGTTTCAGATCAGAACTGGTAATACCAAAACGCGCAAACAAGGTGCAGAGAGGATGGGCAGTGCCAGCACCTTCCTGTTCCCTGCACCTCCTGCACTCAGTGAGGTTCACAGACACCTCCTGCAGGGTACTGCCAGAAAGAAAGGAAAATCTATCCAAATCCCTCGCAGTGTTACTGGGAAGCAGACTCCTTCCCAAGCTCATGTGGCTTTCAAACCCATTTATGCTCTACAGGATTGTGTAAGATTCTCCTTCTTTGGGCAAAGAGGCAAGATGTGCCAAAGGCAAAGGTGTAAACCCCTTGAGGGAGGTATTTAGTGGGGAGAAGAAAAGAAAATGGGGTTACAGAAAGAAATCTTGGTTTTTGTGGGAGCTTGGTAGGGATAGCGTTTGCAATGATGTGCCCATGAACCATCCATCTGCAGGAGACGGTGAGAAGCAGAGGGAACACTAGGTCGTGCTGTTTCTCCAAATTCTTGTGCAGCAAGCAGAGCTGGGGCTGGATTGCACGTTTCTTGCAGGGACTGAGGGTTTTTTTCTGCTGTGGGTTAGCGAGGAACTTTGATCACACTGTTTGGGTGTTCTTGCAAGGAAATTAATTGCATTTGCTGTGTGAAATGCTTTGAGCACAAAGGCACAGGGCAGGTCTTCCTAGGAAACCAGAGCTCCTGTGCTCTAACGTGAGATAACGCTGCTTATATTATAGGGAAGGGATGATGAATAACAGCAACAGTTCGGAGGGTTTAATTAGCCTTCCTGCTATTCCCATCAAGAGAGGAAAAATAAAGCGGGAATTCTCTGAGGATGCAAACTGAACTGTGTGCTGACGTGAGGCACAAATGAATGCCATCTGGGCGCGGGAAGGAGCCGGCTCTATCGGAGTCTATTGTACCACTGCAAGTGCATTGAACACTTGAATTCACTCTACCTTAAGGCTGAGCATTTAGCAAACTGCTGCAAAGTAATCCCGGGTCTCAGTAGGGAAAGAACTCAAATGAGCGGTGTATTGGCTTTGTTTCCCTCGCACGGTAAAGAAAACTGTCTGCTCCCAAAGAAGAGTTTCTTTGTGTTCCCACTGTTAAACCGTGGCTTGTGCCCCCTAAGGCTTTTAAATGAACACATGAAATCAGTGCGGGGATTTTGAGTTCTGTAAAATTCATTGCTGCGTGTGCCCTTCAGCAGCACACAGGAGCTTTCAGTATTTTCCTTTAATTTAGCAGGGAGCTGTTGCAGCTGCTGTGGCACTTCAAAGACCATCCTGTGTATTGCTCCTGCACCTGACGAACACAAGGCCACGGTGTTGTTAAACTGCCAGTTTAGAGAGAAATGGCTTTGCAAGCAGCAGCCTGTGCCACCCCATACTCTTAAGCCTGGCTCTAGCCACACCAGGTCCGTGTGTGCTACCCCGTCACGCCAGTCTGGTCCAGTTAATCCAGCTTCATACCAGCTGGGACCATCCTGAGCCTCCTGTCCAGTCTCTTGCCTAAACATAGATCACCTGAGCTGGTTGCGGTCTGCTCATGGAGTCTCTGCAGCACTTCCTATTTGAGGAGGGTTTGGGTATTTTCAGTGACAGTGGGGTTTTTTTCTGCAAATCACGTGCCAAGGGCTCTTCACTCACGAGCAAACATGTTGCAGAAGTGCTGGGACGTGAAGCATGTTCTCAGGCAGAACCAAAGTGCAAGCCTCCCTTAACCGCACGCTGCAAAGCTCACATGGCTTCAGAGCCACAGGACGCTTGTTGTAGATCTCAGAGAGAGCAGAGAAAAGACGAGCTCTATAAAATAATATGCAGGAGATAAATGGTGGTAACTCCCCAAGACCCAGTGCAGGCAGAGCTGGGCCAGCTCACTTGCTGTTCCCACAGCCAGGGAGTCAGGTTGACCAGCAGCCCTTTCCCCACCACAGCTAACCGAGTCATTTACATGGTACTTACAAAATTGTGCTCTTGTGCTTCCCTTTGTAACCCCATTCCTGAGTTGATGGCTGGAAAAAAGACCACAAAGATGATTAGGCGCCTGGAGCATCTCTCTTATAAGGAAAGGCTGAGGGACTTGGGTCTTTTTAGTCTAGAGAAGAGAAGGCTGAGAGGGGATCTGATCAATGCTTATAAATACTTAAAGGGTGGGTGTCAAGAGAATGGGGACGGTCTTTTTTCAGTGGTGCCCAGTGACAGGACGAGTAAATGGACACAAACTTGTACCTAAGAAGTTCCATCTAAACATGAGGAGGAACTTCTTTACTTTGAGGGTGGCAGAGCCCTGGAACCGGCTGCCCAGAGAGTAGTGGAGTCTCCTTCTCTGGAGACATTCAAAACCCACCTGGACAATTTCCTGTGCAACCTGCTCTAGGTGGACCTGCTTTGGCAGAGGGGTTGGACTAGATGATCTCCAGAGGTCCCTTCCAACCCCATGCGATTCTGTAAAAATAGCCATGAGATGTAGCAGACTAGTAAGAAAACGGGATGTTTCTACTGTTTAGATCACCAGGCCATGTCCTATCTGCATCAGCAGCAGCCAGCAGATGCAGATGAGAAGGCCAGTTTTGGTCATCAAGGGGCATGAGGCAGCTGTGAACCTGCTCCCTCTGCCTAGCTGGGCAAAGCAAAAGCAGTGATTCAGCAAAATTGGCCAATGCATTTTTTGTCTGAGTGGTGAAATAAATATAAAATGAGTGGGTGGACTGAGCCTGCTGCCTGGAAAATGAAAGCTGTCAACCCTGCAAGGGTAAGTGCAGGTCTGGGAGCATGTGCTAAGGGTTCTGCACACACTGTCCTGGAGGTAGCACCCTGCCAAAAGACCCACGCTCAGGACATGTACTATTATAATGAAATAACGGGAGTTTGGAAGAGACGTCTGAAGATCATCTCATCCAACCACCTGCTCAAAGCAGGGTCACCTACATACAGCAGGTTGCTCGGGGCCATGTCCAGCTGGGATTTGAATATCTCTGAGGATGGAGACTCCACAACTTCTCTGGGCAACCCGTGCCAGTGCTCAGTCACCGTCACAGCAAAAAGTACATCTCCAGCCCTGCTTCCACCAGCCTCATTCCAAAGGGCACTCTGTACAGATTTCTTGCCTCCCGCAACAGAAGGCCGAGACACTTTGGCAAGACAGGTGTGATTCAATTTATCTGCTCTGTACCTGTTTCACAGAGAGAGAGAAAACTTCAAATGCCAAAGCAAGCAATCAGGCTTTTAGAAGATCCTCAAAATAATGAAAAGTATCGCTGTTACAAGCAGAAGCTTTTCATGTTTTTTTTCCTCCATTTCTTTTTTTTTCTCTTTTTTTGGCAGTATAATGAAAAGTTTGAAAAGGACATAGTTCCCTATGTTTCAACCCAAAAGCTATATCTCTTACTAACAGGGGTTAGGAACAATCCTTTGTTTTTACTGCCTGGCTTGGTTTGGTTTGGTTTTACTCCTTGGGAGAGGTTTTGGTACAGGGGGTTGCCAGAGACCTGGATATAGGATGCTCCATTGGTCTCAGCTGTTCCTGCTTTCCTAAGCTGTGTTGTGACCATTTATACCTCAAATCTACTGAAAACAGAGTGTTTGCTTATAAGTGCCGTCATATCTGTCAAAGGCTGTAAGACCGTAGTCCTTTAGATGACATAATAACTGCACAAACAGGCACTGAGGCTCCAAAATAGAATAGCTTAATTGGTTTGCTTTTCCAAGGAGATACTGGGCCAGACAATGAAGCACAATAGCTTAGATCTACACTTAACAATAGCTTCGTCTATAAATAGGATATTTTTAAGCAATGGGAAGAACATTTGGGGTAGAACTAGATAACGTTTTTCACATGAATAGTTTATTTGCTAATAAATGCAGTTTCAGGCTGACTGAAAGTATCCACAGACTCGGGCTGAATTCAACTAATGTTTTCTGCTACAAAAAAGGGGACCCCATTTTTTCTTGACAAACCAGAAAAATTCCATTCTAACATTTCAATGTGAAATGTTTAAATCACCCGCTTAAGAAAACTCTTCATCTTAGAATTCAGCTTGATTTGGTTTCTTTATTTTGAAAAGGCATACCCGCAAATTAAATGAATTATTTTATTTTGGGACCATCCCAGAGAAATTCTTTTAGCTTTAAAGGAGGGAAAGCAAAAGATTTAGAAGGCACTTCCTTAGTCTGTTCCCATAGGTCTGCTCTGGGGCTTTGCTTGCTTTTTCCAGTGGCTTTGGAGTGCGAACATAATGTACAGCTGGTGAGCTTGTCTTTACAGCTGATAAAGAGAGTTACAGGAGGGTCATGTTGAAATGAACCCTGGATACAGGTCAAGCACATAAAATAGAGTTCTCCTCCAGCGGCCTCACGTTACAGACCTGATTTATGTTTCTAGCACTCACGGTTCTGTTTGGAGCCTGGCATGGTTACACGCAGTCTGCCCAGCCATGCTTGAACGCCCCTCTTCTCCCAACTTGCTCGTGTAAGGTGGGGAAGGTAAGAGGCATTAGAGTCAGAGATTGATGGAGGCGACACCAGTGGGTCTTGCTGCACCAAATGCATTTGCTCTCTGTAATCCGTGGGAAGAGAACTTGCTGAAATAATTCTTGCAAAAAAAGTCAGAATATGCCTTTTCCAGGCAATCTAACATTTGAAAAGCCTCATTAATAATGGTTTCAAAGTGGGGAGAAACCACAGCTTCCATCTATGGGTCACAAGGCATTTTGCAAGTATTATCTAAGTGTCAGAAGATAAAAGGGAAGAGATCACTCTAGGCCTGATTTTCATAGAGGTTTCATGGGGGTGTCTGGAGAGATTATTAAAAACATCTAAGCAGATTAAGTGCACACAAGTCCTCTTAAAAGCAGTGGAGTTTAGACGCCGAACTTGCTACAGCTTTTTGCAAATCATGGTCAGAAAAGAGGACATTTAAACTAAGTAATTAAACTTTGGTTGTCTAATGCCTGTGCTTGAATAGACTATGATGTCCCTGTGCTGCTCTGCGGTCCATGCAGGGTGTGGGAGGGAAGGCAAAGCTGCATCATACTCCTGCTCCGAATCACACTCAGGAGGACACTCTCTCTTTGAGATGACATGAACCATGATGTAGCATAACAGCTCTGCTAGATCAAACTCAGGTTCATCTGCCCCAAACCCCAGCCTCTGACAGCATCCAGCCACAAACGCTTAGGAGAAGGGAAAAACCAAGGCAAGTCTGTAGACATGCTTCCCCAGTACATCCTCCCACTGCCCAAGAGTCACTAGCTCAGCCACTTCCTGACTTCGTCATGTTTAACAACCCTTTATGGACTTTTCCTATGTTAATTTGCCTAATTATATTTCCAAACCACTTACACTATTGGCCTCCTCTGCTTCCGCTAGTGATACTTTCCCTGCTTTTCCCATGAGCTAAGCAAATAAGAGGTTTTTCGCGTTCTAAATTTGCAACCTCATCGTGTCATTGCGTAGTCTTTAATCCTGGTGTTATAAAATAATCTAAAAAAGAAGAATCCTTCACTATTCACCATCTCTGTGTCCTTCATGATTTTATATACTTTGATCATATCTTCCCTCTGTCATCTTTCCCAGCCTCCTTATCTCTTTAGTCCCTCTGCATAAGAAATTGTTTCCTGCTTGTACAGGGAGCCTGTGGTTAAAGCTTAATGTGGGTTGTTTTGTCAGTCAGTGGAGATTCATTCCTCTTGCCCAGTCCTGAAGTACAGGTACCTTTGAGATGGCACGCAACAGGCGTTGGACTGTGCCCAGTGCCACAACTGAGCAGGGAAGGGAATGGAAAGAGTTGCATTTAGGTGTCTCTGTGAAGGAAATGTATGAGGCAAGAAAATAATAAACCATTTCAAATATAGTGGAGTTGATTCTATGACAGAAGGCTGAGAGGTTTTTTTCTGTCCACAAATATAGGTTATACTGTGATTTTAATGCCCCAACTGTGAGGGCAGCACTTGTGGCATCCCCTTGGCACCCGCCGGCTAAATGCTCCACTGATGACTGGTTTTTCTGACTCTGATTTTTCTATCTGACTCTTGACACTGATTTTTCTATCAATGCTGTCCCCTGAACATTCAGGGCTATTTGCTGCAGTTGACTTCTCAGGCAGGATCATCCAAACTGGGGTACAGCTGTCCCTGTGTCCACATAAGCCACTTCAAAGGGATGTGTGAGCACGGCCAGAACAACCAAATGCTTCTTTGTGTCTACGGACATGGCGCTGCACGTGGCCATCATGGCTGTTTCATCACCCACTGCACCTAGTGACAGCACTCAAAAAATGAATTGTGGAGCCCAGGATGAGCTTTTCCTCTAACTACCGAATATGGAGTGTGTACAGCTGCAGTTGTCCATCCTTGGTTTGGTGCCTAAAGCTTGTGCACCTTAGCTGTCCAAGTGCAGGGACTTGGGTGCTCAAAACCAAGCATATTGTCTTCTGGACGTGCATTTCTGGACACAGAAGTGCTTCTTGCCTGGGATACACAGATCATGAAAAGTCTGCAAACTTTTTAGGAAAAAGCCACAGATAATGGTTTCTTTCTTATAAGTAGATCAGAAGCTACTCTAATGGACTCAGACCATGGTCCGTGATGTGCTTAGTGGTCACAGCTCCCAAAGAGGCCCTTAGGAAGTGGAGCATTTTATGATCAGTCCAAATATGTATGGCTGAGTAAAAATAACTCTGGGTTAGCAACCACTTCCACAGTGCTCGTGTGTTTTTCATTCATTTCCCTGCACTCAGGTGTTGCTCTCAGAAGCTGGATTTCTAAAACTGTTTGAGAAAGGCTTTCTTCAGCAGTCCTGAATGCTGCCTTTTCCCATCCCATCTTTCAAAGTTGATTTTCAGACTAGAATAAAAAAAATTAAAAAAAAAAAAAAAAAAAGACTTTTCCAACTTGGGGAGAAAACAGCTGAAAGAGGGAGACAGAACAAAAGAAAGGAATGAGTTGCAGTAGGTGAGAAGCAAGTGGCAGAGCATGTCCTAGGGAAGTGGGAGGACCATTTTCAAGATTTCCTCTGCTGTCCTCCTCCATCTGGTCAGCTCTCTGCCCACGTGGCTGCCGAGTCACATATTTCTCTCTCGTTTTGACCAAAAAAAATCCTGTGCCGGTCACAGAAACCACCCTGCCACAAATTTGTCAAAATTGGCCTGTTCATCCTAAAACTATGGATCTTCTTTTCGTTCAATATATGTATTCAAGAACACCATAAAGGTATTTATCTAGGTGATCTACAAAGGGAAATGCTTCTTGTATGTGCATGTCTCCTTACTCCCTAAACCAATGGGTACGCAAAGATGCTTGCAAGTGGCTGAATTATGACAGATTAGCAAGTTATTACTGTTAATTTCAATTAATATGTTTTATGTTATAACATGCTTGAACCACACCAACATCTGTACTTCAAGCTGATGACTAGTAAACTGTTAAGCTACGATAACTTCAGCCCTTGCAGCACATCTCCCATCTTGAGGGAAAAGCTGCAATGTTTAATGCTGGTTTAGCTGGTGACAGGTGACTGCAGCAATGACATAAATAAAATTTGCACGTCCTTGGTGCTCGAGTCAGAGCACACCAAAACATCCTTTTGAAATCAAGCAGAACATATATTTTAATGTCTGCAGACATCAGAAAGATGTTTGAAAGAACAGATGGCTGATTTTCTTTCCTGGGGCTTAAATGCTTCTTGTGTCTCCCACCGAACATGTCCAGGGCCAGTCCAGTAGAGATGCGAACATCAAACACAACCCAGACTGTGTCCTTGGAAATCTCAGGTACCTTCCAGAAAGGCCAAGCGGCTTTACCACAGCCACAACCACCCACCAAAATTTTAAGTGGGATTTTCACACGCTTCAGCTAATTGCTCAGGTGGCACTGAAGGCTTTTGTCATACAATCCCAGAGCAGCAGGGATCCGCAGAGATGTGGTCCCAGCCATTAGGCTTCCTCTTTGATTATTTTCCTCTGGCTTTTTACTGCATGTAACATCTCTGTGCTGTATGCTTTTTAATCTTTAGAGGTGTCTCACCACCCCATGCTGCCAACCTTCCCCTCTTCTCTTTGAGCTCTTTGATCAGGACACTTTGCCCTGACATACCCATTGGTATCAGTGGAGATCTGGCTGTATACAACCCCTGGGGACCTGTCCCATCAACAGTGATGAGCTGCTTGATTTCCAGGCTGCTTTTCCCTCCCATAGCTGTGTCCCCCTTCCCCTCACGCCATTGCCCCTTCCTTTCAGCACGGGTTTGAGGCATTCCCTAGGGCAAAGCTGCTCTCAAGGGCTTGGAGCTGAGCCGGTGAGTGGCTGTGAGCAATGTGAGACAGTGATCCTCAGCACACCCTCTCTCTCCTGACATCCAGGCAGGTGAGAAAAAGATGTAGGGAAATGCAAACACCAAGGTACATGGCCAGGATGGTGAAAAGGATGGGAACTTTTTCATTTTGTTTTTGTCACTTTCCTTAAAGTGATGAATGAACCCAAATATCTCATCTCATACCTCTACACCTACCAGTTTTCCTCAGCAAAACAAGAGTAGTCTGCAAGAGTCATCTGTCCATACACAAGATCTGATTGCTGTAGGAAGGGGGATGTAGCAAAAAGGAATGTATGAGTTTACTCACCTCCAAAATTGGCCTTCTCCATTGCTTCGGATTAGCCAGCAAGATATTTGGGTCTTGGTACTTATGCTATAGAAAGTGTGCAAAAGTACAGAGTCAGCAAGAAAACCCTTCTGTAGGTGCTTGTGTGACTTCATGCACCTGGGGACCAGGCTGCTGAGCTTGGTGGGGTCCTTGATGCCAGTGACTTTTTAGATACAGAAAGAGGAAAGAGAAAGATGTGTGAGTGAGCATCACTGAGAGAGGAACCCCAGGGGAGGGGATGCCTCAACAGAGAGCATAAACACCTTCACCTTATGAATAATCTCTTTTTTAAGGAGAAAAAGGATCATCTTGATGCTGTCTGATGCCCAGGCTTTGCTTGAGTGCATCTCTCTAACGAAGGGCATGCCACTGTTAGAAGTGTTTCAGGGCTGAAGGAATTAAGGGTCCTGGCTTGCACCTAGAGTTGAAACAAAAATTGCTGTGGGGCTTAAACCTGTTTTTAATGGGAGTATGTAGCCTGCCAGATCTGGTGAGAGATTAGCAATTTAATTATACAGGCCTTGGCTTCCTGCTTTCCACTAAGTGCCTAAAACCCCTCCAAAGAGGCCCATTACCTTCCCTTTTTTTAGCTCTTACATTAACTAGGCCGTTCAGAGCAACATAAACACAGGAGCAGGAGAGGGGCTCCCTTGCAGAGGTCTCAGGGCTTTATAGCTAAGTGCCTCCTGATGGATCTGTCAGAGGAACCAGCGAGAGCAAAACCTGTCACTCCCCGGAGCGACCATTAGCTTTACTTCCAGAGTCCCTGAAAGCACTTCCCATTTGTCCCCTGTTGAACTCACCAAGGAGAACTGGGGCTCTTCTTCTCGGGTGACGGGCTGGCTTTGAGAGAGGGAGGCAAAGTGAGCAGCCGGGCTGCGGGCACAGGGATCTGGGATCTGGGACCTGGGACCTGGGTTAGAAAGCCTTGACAGGAGTGGACAACTGAGTGCTGCTTCGCCTGGGAAACAGGGGAAGGACAGGCAGAAAGCTGCTGAGAAACATGACATCCAACCTGCTGAACTCCAAAAGGCTGTTAATAGGGACCCAGGAGGAAAAAGGGGCAGCTGGGGCCTTTTCATCTTTTCCATTCACTAGAGCCTGTTTTTGCAGTTGGATTCCCACTAAGGAGTGCAGGGAGCAGGCACCATGTGCTTTTAACAGGTGCTTTCCTGATAGATGCCAGAGAACAGAGAACAGAGAAAACTAGTGGTTTCTGTGTCCCTTACACCTTTGTACCTCCACTGGGCAGAGCTGGGGAAAGATCAAACCCCAAAGGGTCAGGCTGCTGCCGCCAGGCATGTTGGCTGTCTGTTTTACCTGAAGTCCTTTCAAAACCAAAGCAAGAACATCTCCGCAGGCAGCGCATAGCAGTCTTGCGAGGATGTAATGGAGCGTAGTCAGTGACAGATTTGCCATCTTTATTCCATGGCTGTGGCGTGGGGAGGAATCGCCGCTGATTGTCTCAGCAAAACACCGTGACAGAGGAGACCACTGCCTGCTCAAGCTATTTTTATGTCGCATTAAAGCCAGGTTTCAGTCCATGGGACTGGGAGGGAGTCCATGGGACAGTGAGAGGGTCAGTCATTTGGTCCTGGAAGTCAACACGCTCTGGAGGTCATGCTGGGGTAGGGAGAGGAACCTGGAACCTTCCAGGAAATTCGGCGGATGGTTGAGTAGGAGCATTGACAGGAGCTTTGGTGCCCCCTGCTATGGCTTCCAGCCTTGTTGGCAATGGAGGGTTGGTGGGTTTTGTGATGATGAGGGCACGAGAAGAAGATGTCCTCTGGCTCTTCCTAAACTAGGCATCATTCCTAGGACTGTGTGCAGCGGCAGGAGTGTGAAGTGGCTTTAGCCAACCATCTTGTTCCTATCTCCCTCTTGCCACCGGCCCTTGCCAGGCTTTGGGAAGGGTGTCCAGCCCACTGAGCTGCCAAGGGTCCCTCCAGGAGTCGGTGGAGGGAAAGGCTGAAGCCCCATAGCACAAATGGTCTTTTTTTGGAAGTTCTTGTTGGTCATCTTGGAACATGGACAGTCAGGTGAGGCCTCTGTTAGCCAAGATAGTCCCCTTTAGGGAGCTCAGTGAGGGTGAAATTAATTGGGGGGGACACCAGATGTCAGGTTATGGAGAATGACATCCCCCTGGGAATCTCACAGTCCCTGAACCCTTCCTAAAACCTTAAGTGGTCTGACCAAGTGATTATCCAGCAATGCTAGACTCGGCCAGAAAACAGAAGATTTTTTACCTTTCACCATCTTGGGGAGGAGCATAAAAGAACAGAGAAGTATATATAACAAAACTAGGAGGCTATGAGAAAGAGCCCAAACAATATATTCTTTTTTTTGAATTCCATAGTTGGAGGCTTTTTTTTTTTTTTTTTTAGCAAATAAAATGATGCTGAGGTCTGATTCATGTTTTTTTAATGTCTCAGAAGTCTGCACTGTCATTCTCGAGGTTTGGCATCCTAATTCAAAGTG
Source organism: Gallinago undulata (assembly GCA_026546715.1). Lineage (NCBI taxonomy): Eukaryota > Metazoa > Chordata > Aves > Charadriiformes > Scolopacidae > Gallinago > Gallinago undulata. Next base: position 7,797,467 of record JAOTQQ010000001.1, on the reverse strand, counting down.
AAATACATAAAGCCAAAAGGAGTGTGTCAAGGAGTTTCTCTAGCTTTCATCATCTGTTTGGTTTTTTTTTTCCCATGAGCAGCCGCTGTCCTTTTTAACTGACTCGCGTGATGTAAAAAGGAATAGAGGGAAGGGCTTGGTAATAAAATGTTAAAGAGATTTTTTTCTTATTATTTTCAATGGATTCAGGATAGAGCCTTTACGCATACAATATCAGCTAAACATTCAACAACCTAAACTCATTCTTACCAAGCTGCAGCAAACTCGAAGTCCCCGGCTATTAGGACGAATTAGTGGCTATTAATAATAGATGCCGTCGGCAACTGGGTACATGCCGTGAGAGGAACTTTACGCGAGATACGGATATGAAAAAGTATGCGGGGATGACACGCAAGCTGCCACGGCTCTGCGGACCCTCGCGAGTGCCAGCCGAGCTCAGGGTCTGCACGGCCCTGCCAAAGGTGAGATGGTCTCGCCGGGATGGAGGGGGATGCCGGGGGATGCTGGGACAGGGCGGCAGCGACGAGAGAAAAATTAATTATGGACTTCTGTGGGAGTTTCCCAAAACTCGAAATCATTTGAAGATGGAGGAGGGAGAGGGATAGAGTGGGACGAGGAGGTGGGGAGCTCTTCCCTGAGAGATGGAAGAACTCTGGGCCATCCTCTGGCCAGGTTAAATGGGAGGTTGCTTTGCTACATTAAGTCTCTTCAAATTCAGGCTAAAAGAGCAAGCGGGATAAAACCACCGCGACAGGACAAGGGGCAACGGTTTTAAATTGGAAGAGGGGAGATTTAGATTAGTTATTAGAAAGAAATTCTTTCCTGTGAGGGTGCTGAGGCACTGGAACAGGTTGCCCAGAGAAGCTGTGGATGCCCCATCCCTGGAGGTGTTCAAGGCCAGGCTGGATGGAGCTTTGAGCAACCTGGTCTAGCGGGAGGTGTCCCTGCCCAGGGCAGGGGGGTTGGAACTTGATGACCTTTAAGGTCCCTTTCCAACCCAAATGATTCTATGGTTCTATGAGATCTCCTTGCTCCCTTCCATCCCCCATCACCTCTACAATGTTTTATAATATGCACATTTTAAAGTTCCAGGACATTGCTGCTTCTTGAGTCATCAAGGTCTGCTATCCAAAAGCCCCTGCGTCACACAGCAGGAAACATTGCAAATGTTTTTGAATGCCCAGCCTTGCAGGACATGGGAAATACCCTGCCATTGCCTGTGGGGTATTTCTGTGAGCTGGGTTGGGTGTGAGCTGAAGGAGGAAGGAGGCAAAGGAATGTGAAGTCTGGTGGATCGAGTACAGGACATCACTTCAGTGCTGTCAGGTGCATTGGGTTCCTCTGTGCCTCCATGTATCTCACTCTAAGTGATAACACAAGCTGAAAGCATCGTTCTGGCCACAGATTAATTCACTTCTGCTTGCAAAACACCCGGAATCTCAGAGCGAGGTGGAGAGGGTGCCTCATGTTCCCTGTGGGACACCCGGGCAGTAAAACCCCTCAGCAAACCCGGTGTGATGGAGAGGGGCTCGCTGCCCAGAGCCCATCCTGCGTGGACTCCAGCCACATGGGGAGCACAGAGGATGAGGACCTCTGTTTGCATCGCCAGGGCCTCAACCATCTCGCCGTGCCAGACTCTGTAGAAATACTAATAGCAGAATTACGGGCATGCATCACCAGGGGACCATAAATATCATTTTTAATTAACTGGCTATTCTACAGAGGAGACTTTGTGCAGTGCTGCGAGACATAGGAACAAAGTTCAGCCTGTCCCTGTGACAGAGCTCCAAATTTCCCCTGCTCTTTCCCGACCCAACGCCAGCAAACAGATGTGCTCTGTGCCTCCTATTTATGCGCTCCCAAGAAATTAGCACCCCGTTAAGCTACACAATGCAGTGCATTTATTTTTATTTCACTCTGCTGCAGCCTTTCAGTGTTAGCTCTGCGCTATTTCTTACTGGAATCAAATCCAGGCTGGCACCAAGAGCTGCTTAAATCAACAGTCTATGAGGGTATGAATTTTCTGCAGCAGAACTAGTGCCTATAGCTTAAGATAAAGAAACCCCCAACCTGCAAAGTCCAATTTTTGATCCAGGTCCAAAAGAGAAAGGACAGAGGAGGAAGATTTAACTTCCAAATACCTGAAGCTGGGACTGGGATTTACCTGCAGACCTGTTATAAGGCAATAAACAGCTATATTTATATCTCCTGAATGTGCCTATTATTTCAAGATCTCACCCAAATGAGTGAAAGTGACATGACAAAGCAGCACTGTAGGGAGCCAAAAATGTATAAAAAGCAATTGATCCATTATAGATGCAGACTCGGGCAAGCTCGGTCTATTTTTAATCATTTTAATAATGCAGCTGATTTGCTACATCAAGGAGGTGAAGCTGAAGAGGGATCCCTCACAGCAAGCTAAATAATAGGCTCATGTGGCATCTGGACAACTCTGAGGGTGTGCACGGCACAGCGATCTCCCCAGGAAACGTTATCACTGCAGAAACCCTGCCCAGCAGGTCACCTTGAGATACGGGAGACCCGAAGACATGACGCTTTAGGAAATTGAGAGGAGAAGCCAGTGCGACACTGAATTGTGGTAAATAGGATTAGAAAAGGGGAGGGTTTCTCAATAATTTTTGAAAAGCACATTTCTGTTGCTGTGCTTTGGGTAGGTGAATTGTGTTGCAGAGATTGCTGCCATGGGAGGCAGATTTAGGTACACATCGACTAACCAGGCTCTGGGACTCTTGATTCCTCCATGTTCTCTATGTTCTCCATGATCACAGACCTATCTCTCCAGCTGAAACAGCCAAGACCCATCTGAACATCACCTGCTCAGCTCGTCTGTGCCAAAGACATCTCTTCCATCCTTGGTTGGCTTGTTTGGCTCTGAGGGAAATCTGGAAGAGAGAAAACTTGAGGCTTCCCCCCGCTTTCCCATAGTGACCTTTAAACGAGAGTGCATGTGAGAAAGAGACAGATGCCTTCTAGCCAAAGGATACCCTTCAAGGCACTCAGTTAAATCGTGAAAATAAAACAATGTCTTAGTTACAGAGAGCGGTGTGAGGCCATCAGGGAAAGAGGGACCACCCATAAGGGAGAGCAATGTAATGGGGACAGTGAAAAAAGTCAGACAGTGGCAGCTATGCTCAAGAAGGAGATGAGATGTTGGTTGAATATAGTGACAACAAACCAAAAATTATAGCAGTGATTTTTAAACTTGAAAGCTGAGTGGTTTATGACAACTGGGACTCTTTGGAGGCAGGATGGTCCAGGACTCCATTTTGCTGTTGCTAAGCTCACTTCATAAAACAAACATAAATGTCCCCGTTAAAGGCTGTAAAAAGGCTGGGGTGAGACTTGATGCTAAACCTGCCAGGGTAGAGCAACTCTGGTCATCACTTTTCCTCTTTGTAATACCTCGGGGCTGCTGACGCTTCCCATCCGGGGACTTTCTTATAAAAACGTTTATCTTGTTGTCGTGTGGAAGCAGCATATTTTCTGTGTTATGGAGCTATGTCAATCCCACTGCAGGCGAGAGGTCAGGAATGGGACTCCCACGCTCATTCTTCATCTGGCGGCATGGGCCAGCCCCAGCCTGGCAAGTCCCTCAGCTGCAAGCAATGACTTCTCCGTCCCATTGCCAGCCAGGGGATGGACAGACACGTGGGATCTCAGCTGGTCCATTGAGCAGCCCCCAGGCGCATTGTAGCCTCGGCTGTCAGCGCACTGGGTACCTGCAGGCTTGGCCCACGCAGTTTAGGAAGGGGAGCTGCTCTCAAAGGAAAGGCATGTTTGTCACTGAGGTTGCCATCATCAATGATCAGCCCCTTTCTCCACTCACGGTCTCACATGTTGGCTTTTCCCAGCAGCAATGCAGCTACAAGTCAAAGTAGCTGCCCCTCCGTGGAGCGTCATCACTTTGGTACAAAGGCAAGACTTATAAAGAAAGGAAAATAAACATACATAAATCCCTCTTATAAAATAAATAAATAAATAAATAAATATTTTAAAAAAAATCAAAAAGCATACCTGCTGTGAGAGAGACAGGTAGCTCACGTTCAGTAGATCGCAGCTATAGGGTGCTTAGGCCCTTCATCAGCAACTGGTGTCACACCGCTGCCACGGCTTCAGCAGGCACACACCTCTCGGGCAGGCCTAGCAGTAATACTTAAAGGTCTGGTGACTTTGTGGTGTCTTTGGTATTTCTGTCTTTTCGGTGTCAAAGCACTTCATGGACAACTTTTTTCAGCGGAGTCTGGAATTGGCTTAGGCATTTAGGAAAATTCATGATTATTCTTCCCATGCAAAACTGAAACTTAAGAGCAGTTTTGCTGGGTCAGAGCAAAGGTCCCTACAGTGTCCCATCTCCAGCCGTGGCTATGAGTGATGCAGAGAGGAGAGCAGAAAATGTACATGATACTTTCCCTCGATATTCTCCCACCTTCCACATGTTTTCAACTCAGGGACCTCCTGTGTTGGATGTGGCCTCTATAGTCCAGTATCCCTCTATGGATTTATCACGTTTTAATTTGTCAAGTCAACCCACATAAAACTGCTTCCTTACCATCCTTCGGCAAGGAGCACCACGGATCAACTCTCAGCTGTGTTTGAATCACTTTCTTTAATTTGTTTTAAGCATAACTCCTGGCACCTTAATTTGATGCGCTTTTATTCTTGTATTGCGTGAAACAGCAAACAGGGATCCCTTTTCGCCCTCTCCATGTCACTTACCATCATTCTGCAAATCTCCTTAATTTTTCCTTCAGGCATCTTTCTTTTTTTTGTTTTCCAGACCATTTTGATTACTTGGTCATTTCTTTAGAAGAGCCATTTTTTTTACATGTAATCATCTTTACTGCCTTTCCTTGAATCCTGTCTCTCATCTCTGTATCTTTTCTGGAGATAAAGAGATCATAAGGTAGTATTAAAGATATAAGTGAACTCTGTTTTGATTCAGTGGCATATTAATATTCTCTTTTGCTTGCCCTTTGGTAATTGTTAATATTTTATTTTCTTATTCCACCACTACTGAGCAATGAACTGACATTTCATAGAACTATTATAATCCAAATATCTTGCTCCTGGGTGAGCCCAGAGCACATAATTTTATACGTTCACAACATTTTTCCTGCCATGAACATTACTTCACTTTTGGCTACATTAAATTTAATTTGCTGTTTTATTGCTCATTCACTTAGTCTCATCATATCTTTCTGCAGGCCCTTGTTCTCACTACCTTGAATATCATGGTGTCACCTGCGAGCTGTGCTCCCTCACTGCTTATCCCCTTTCTCAGGCTCTCTGTGAATGGGTAGAACAGCATGTGTCCTCTCCCAGATCCCTGGAGAAAACCAAAAGGCTATCTCCTTGCTGCCTTAATTGCACAGACTCAAGTTTTCCAGGACTCCTCTGGAGATAATGTGTCACAGCTAGATCCCTTCATCAGCTGAAGTTGTTGCATTTCTTTCTGGAGCACAGCTTTGAGGTTGGGCCATAGGCTGATCTTCAGCCTTTGAAGCAGCATTAGGTTAATTGATTCATTGGAAAATTATCCCCAAGGCCTTCGGTTGACATTGAAAGCTACTGCAGGATGGGGATGACTTACAGCGTCCTGCACCAGGGTGCGGGCAGATGGCTGCACCCTGAGCCAGCTGGAACCTGCATGGATTCACACTTAGCTCCAGGTTCAGTGAATTACTGCAATCCAACCTGGATGTGTCAGGTTCATGAGTGGGAAGGAAAGCTGGAGATGAAAGGAAGGGTTTGGAAGCTCAAGCTTCCCTGTCATCCAAGTTTACCAAGAGGACAAGACGTCCCTTTTCACCTTCCCCGAAGGGAACAGCTCCATGCTTTGTTGCAGCAGACATATTACTTGCTCTGAAGAGGACAGAGCATAGAAAAACCTGCGTAGGAGACTAAAAAGACTCATCTTCAAATCCTCACTTGGATAATTTGAAGCAAAGAAGTTCATAAAATTTCTCTGCTAGTTGGGTAGACAATCGTCCTGGCTTGTCACAGCTGAATTGGCATCCCATCCCACACTTGTGGACTGGCAAAGGCACTGCCCCAAATGGGCTTTCACCCTTATTTGCCATGCATGTTCATAATCCACAATTACTGAGGACTTGACCCCTTGGCTAAACTAGTGGAGGTGACCCAGGGTGCCTTTTCTGGTGAGCTCCATGACCCGGTCACATTTTTTGCCTCAAACAAGAATAATCTGACTGTTCTTCTCCCCAGACTCCTCAGCTCCCATCTTTGCAAGCTGGGCTGGCTCAAATGTAGCATCCTGAGATTAATTAGGCTCAGATCTGCTCTTTAACCCTTTCTTTTCAGCTTTTGGCTTTACTCGCTAAAGTTTGTGCTCTGTTTTTACACCCCTGCCTTCCTAAGCCAGCCTTTGCAGGGTGACTTTTTCCTACCATCACCAACCACTCTCGCCCCAGAAACTCCCCTAAGAAAACACTTCTGGGACCCAGTGTGTCCCCACATAACATATCAGCTTTTGAAAAACAGCATATTATGCTGAAATCTCATTTCAGCAAAAATGTTCCAACTCTCTCCACTTTTCATCTCTCTTCTGATATCTTATTCCCAAATGGTAGAAGAAAACTAGGAAGGAAGTGAGGGGAAAATGTGGGTGTAGAAGAACATCCTGTTCTGCACAAATCCCCTGGTGTGTTGTCAGATGGATGCTCTGCTTTAAATAGAAGAGGTCTCATGTTTGCAAAGGCCAAAATAATAAATTCTCAGGAGTTACAAAAGATAGAAATAATGATTTAATAAAGAAAGTGTTTGGACTTTACTGCATTAAAGAATCAACCAAGTTAGAGCTTCTCTTTATGACATGCAACCTCATTTTTGTGTGGACCTCTAATGCACGCACACACACACACAGAGGCTTCGGGAATAATCCCTAGGGAACCCAGTGAAATTCTCTTTCTTGTTTATTGTATTTGAGAGGCTATTTCCATAAAAGAGGTCATCTGGGGTAAGCAACGTTAAAGTGAGGGTTAGAAGAGAGCACCCAGGATAGATTCAGAGGCCCCTAAGCTTTGATGTGTTTGAATAAGTTCTGGTTATATCTGAGTTTGGGACACTGATTTCTGCTATTCATTTTTTGAAAGAGGTTGAATGAAACAACTTTTTGCACTCTGGTGACCTTTTTTTTTTCTACCGTCAGTATGGTTTTTACCACAGCCACACTAACTGCTTCAGTTACCACTAGAACAAGGAATCAAATTTTTTCTCTCATCTTCTGCATGCTTTCTATGCCTTAGAACTTTTTCTATTGTGCTTTGCTTTGAATCTGAAATTTTTGTGCTAAAATTTGAAGGAAAAACAGAAAGAGAGATATACTTGGGCACAAAATACTCTGCAGTCTAGGACTTTGAAAAATTCCACAAGATCTACTTCAACAAAACAATTTTCCCCAGATTTCTGACCATTTCTAAAGACAGTTGATATTGATCAGTAGGAGAACTGTTCAGTTGAATATTTCATCTGCAAGAGTCTAAGAGCTGGTATATCTCATATCTCTGCTATTTATTGCTGTGATAATGGAAACCCAGGACATGTAACACTTAGTCGCAGTGAGAACCCATGAACCCATTCATCCTCTTGTGTTGTCAGTCAAGCATGTGATGGTTTTAGTGCCAGGTCCCAATGAGTGGGAATCAGGGAAGCCATTATGTGGTTCCTTGAGCCATTTTCTTGCGCCTGACACTATTTTCTCCATCAGTTTTGAAATCATCTTGAAATTCGTCTTTGTGAAGACAAAAATGAGCCTGTGTTCATGTCAAAGAGTCTGTCACATGAGCATTGCATTCTGACCCTGGAAGATGTCCCCTGTTGTTTATCTCTGTGGCCAATACAATGCAGCTACAGGGGACAGTCAGGGGGCAGAAGTGGCAAGGTTACTATTGCACAGAGGCATCCTACAGAAAAGGATCTTTAATTTCATATTTCAGTATTTAACACACAGCCTTTGTGCAATAAATGGGGTGGGGAAAAGTGATCACATGTTTGGTTCCAGTAAAGTTCTTGTTGTGGTCAGACTACTTGGACAGTAGTATCAGTTAGAGGCAGACAAATGCACGATTCATAGAATAATAGAATGGTTTGGGTTGGAAGGGACCTTAAAGATCATCCAGTTCAAATCCCCCTGCCATGGGCAGGGACACCTCCCACTAGAGCAGGTTGCTCAAAGCCCCAACCAGCCTGGCCTTGAGCACCTCCAGGCATGTGGCATCCATAACTTCAGTCCTGGTTGACCTCTGTTGGCTCATACTGACACAGCCTGAGCACTGCTTGCTGTGGACCAGAGACAGGGACCTGAAAAAGGACAGTCATGTGGAAACTTTAGAAACTGTGGCTTCCCAGGATATCTGAATTTCCATGGATGCCAGAAATGAAGGCTTACCAATAACAGGGCTTCTTCTGCAAATACTTTCTAGAAAGCAGAGCACGTGAAGCCGCATCTGCAGTGAAACCTTGCAGCAGTGAGCATGCTAGCTCACTCATCAGCGTACTGCATGATGGCCCTCTGAATTTCAACCACCTCCAATGTAATACCTTCCAAATACATTTCTTTGTGTTTTGATTCATGCTCATTAAAACATCTCTCCACTCCAACCAGTGAAGATAGACACCTTGTCAAAGCTTTAATGAAAGGGCAGCATGTGGATGATGAACAGGCTTTCTCTGCAGCAAGAGTGCTGGGTTTATTTCTGGAGCAACTAACCTATTATCTGATGCAGGGCCTTGTGTGAATGAGAATTGGTCCACACGGAAAATGAATTACGTGCCCTTCTTTGCTATTGAAACTATCCATCATATCATGTCCCAAATGGTCTATCATGTTGTTGTCTAGTAAAACTCAGCCATCAGAGGCAGCTCCTGTTCAGATGCTGATGCTAGATGTCTGAAAATGTGATTTCAGCTATAACTCTGAGGACATTTACTTGGAATTTATGACTAGAGGTCTCTCCAAGCTCCATCAACTCTATCCATCTCACACCTTTATAAATAATACTGGTCTTCAGTTTCTGAGTCCTTTAGGGCAGCCTTGTGGGTTTTTTTCCCAGCATCTGGAATACATCATATGCAAGATTTCATTCTGAGATTTCAAAATGTGTGGGTATATAATAAATAAATAAAAAGAGTTTGGCTGCATAACGTGGACATCATGGGAGGCAGTTTGGTGAACTTGGCACTGTCTAGGGTGCAGGAGACATTGGGACCGCTCTTGACCATACCAAGACTTTCAGTAGTTAGCCCTTTTTGTGCCTCAGTTTCCTTTCTATTTATTTCCCGGCCAGAATTAACCAAAATCCTTGAAGGATCTCCATTGGGTTTAACTTCAGTTGGATCAGGTCCACCAGTACCTTACAGCTACATGCGGGGCTGTAAGAGCTACAGACAAAAAGTGCTAAGCAAGCACAAATGTCACCTTTTCTCCATTGACTTAAGTAGGAGCAGATGTGAGGGGGAACAGCAAGCACTTAGGGTCATGGTTTAAACTTTCCATAAATATTGTAAAAGGAAGAGTCTAGCCCTGAGAAGTGCTTAGCATCCCGGCCAGGGATGCTGCAGAGCTGAAGGGGTTGAGTGGTGGGAGGACCTTTCAGAGGGGTTGCCAGGGTGTTTGCAGAGTCAAACCCTGCATGATTATGTGAGGTTATTCCCGTTCGTACATAACCTCGGCAGCCACCACGGCACTCAGTGTCGTCCGATGCCTTGGGGAGGGGGTAAGGGAATCTATTAATACTCTTAGGAAAAAAATTAGCATCCAAACAACTTTTGTTTCCTTGTTTTTTACACGTCTGTGCTCTCCTCTGTCACTAGCTACAGCGCAGAGCCTGATATGCTCCGACAAAGAGCTATTGATGGTGTGCTTGTGTGAATTGGCCCAGCACTGGTCACAGCCAACTTCTGTGGGACCTGCTGCCCCTGTTTTACAATACGCTCCAGTGTGCTGAGCCATTTGTGAAAGGTCAGAAATGAACAGAGAAATGGACTGGAGTCAAAAACAAGTAGTCCTATAAATATCAGTCATAGTCAAAGGCAGTTTATTCCATTCCTCCCCTCTCTCCCCTTCTGCGTGTGTGTCTCTCCCTCCCTCTGTTGTGGTTTCCCAGATATAACTCCATGTTTCTGACTGGGGAGCTCTGAAAGGAAGGCAGCACACACATTGCAGCTTCTGCTCCCATCTTGCACACATGGAATAATTCTCAGTCCCGCAAGCAGGACTGACAGCCGGAACGGAGTCCAGGCATCATCTGGACTCAGATGTTAAGTTTTGATTTCTCGGATTTTCTTTATCTGTGAGAAACTCGTTTGCTACGGTTTGAGAACTGGCTTTGGCCACAGACGGTTTGGATTGGGACTCCTGAGGGCTCTTCTCCGTCCAGACCTAGCATTTGACTTCACAATGACTTTAGCAGCTAAATTAGAGGATATCGAAGTGACGCTGGAGCACCTACTAATGGATGTGTTTGTAAGTAAACTATAATTTCTGATTTAAAGCGCAGTGCTAATAATCCAGAGGGCAGCGTACAAATGTAATGGTGTATCCAAGTGTTGCGTTGACTTATTTTCTTTACATTTCCTGATAAGCTGTGTGTCCAACACTGGAAATGTGTAGAAACTAAAGCTTCTACTGCAAAACTGGAACAGTGTGACTGCAGGGCAAGATATATTCTGCATTGCTCTTTTGTATTGTGTAAAATTTTGATGAAGCACATGAAAAGGAGAGATTTGGTCAGAACAGTTCGAGGAATATGTCTGTAAAATATGTGCATCAACAGACCATTTAAACTGTGTATTGCTTAGCATCAAGTGTCCTTGGCTTTAGGATTTTGACAGCTCTTAGATTGCAGTCTTTTACAACTTTGACTTTTGGGTTAGTTTTGTAAGAGATGGAGGAACAAGAGAAAGTAGTCATGTTTTCAAGAAAATCAAGTTTATTCCTCCTGGATATGTCAAACACTTTAAACCGGTGTTAATCTGGAATTGCTTCCATGAAATCATCAAAGCTCAGTGAAGCAATGTATGATTGGCTTCAGCACATCTGAGATAAGAATCTGTCTGTATAATCTCTTGTTAAAAGTTTCTTAAAAATATCAGAACTTTTCAAAACAAATTCCTGCCTTTTCTGACACAACTTGATGGGTTTTGCCTAAAAGTCAGAGACGGCTATGTTTTGGAAGGTTTTTTGAGGGTAGGGGGACAACCAATGATGAGGGACTGTCATATCATTTATCTTCTTCAAAAAAAAAGTCTTGTCAAGGTGAGCTGTACACTCTGAATTCAGACTATAAGAAATAAGATGGCAAATGACATTCAGAATTTTCATTTTGGCATCTCTTAAATGAAATGCTTCAAATTTCAGGGTCTAGTGATGAGGAATCTTAGGCATCAACAACAAAAGTGAAAAACAGAAGATCTTGCCAGCTTTCTAGCCTGTGGTCCAGTTACTAAGGTGTCCATCTGTGCTGTGAAATGTATCCAAGTCCCTCTGAGCTGCCGTGTCCTCTCAGTCCTATGGGAAGTACCCTGTCCCCTTTCCCACAGGCTGCTGAGGTGGGAGGTAGAGGAAAACAGTTGGAAACTGCCCTTTCAAAGCCTCTATGTTGGGTATGAAATACTGAAATACTCTTTGGGCTGTAATATTTGAATCAAACTAATGACTTTTTGCCACTCTGGGGTCAACTTCTTTCCCCCTCTCTGAGTACCGTGAGTCCCAGAGAAAATCCTAAGGGTTTAAATCCCCAGGACAAGCAAAGAGCCAACATCCGCATCTCATGACCACAGCACGCTGTGAAAGTTAGACTGCGTGGGAAGGGGCTGGTGCTTTCTTTGGACTATTTGCAGTCACTGTAGAAAAAACTTGGCACTGTGATCCCTCTTTGTCTATTTGTAGCCCAGCATCAGTTCATTTGAGCTGGGTGCTTGACACCTGGGAGACTGAGAGTCTCCATGGGGCAGGTGTCATGCAGCAGTGGGTGCTTGGAGGCATTTTGTCATAGGGTAGCTCCAAGCAGTATCTCAGAGACTGCCAAGAACTAGAAAGCCAGGGTTGACTGACTTGATTGTGGCTGAACAATCCTAGACGTGTCTGGTTGTGTTTGAAGGTCATGAAAAGCCTCCTATCCTGCTGGGAACCACCCAACCCTATGAGAGAGGTCACAGGGATTCATTTCTTTTCTTGCTCTTCATGTCCCATGGTGAGGACTGTTTTGGAGCTGTGTCTAGGCTTTGTCTATTCTCATGTCCGTCCCTTGCTTCGATCCAGGTGTCTTTCCTCATGAGTTTTAGAAGTGTTCAGGTTTTTGTAATGTTTTTTTTGTAATGAAGGTGACAGTACACCACGTAAAATATGGACCAAATTCTCCAGAGGTGCAGGTGGCCTCAGTCAGTGAAACCAATAGATCTCTTCTCAAATTGTGTTTTGAACTGATCCCTCAAACATGTAATTCCAGAAACCCGGTGAAACATCCCCTGCTGAGACTTTGCAGTCACAGCTTAAATGGTGATGAAGGAACAGGTCTATGCGGTGCCACGCTGTGCCAGGCCAGATGCCCAGCTGGCTCTTGGAAGAGCTGGTGTGTCTGTGCATCATTGTGCAGGGGCACACTGCAGTAGTGTCCCTGCTTCGCCCTCCTTGTCACTCTGCAGAGCCTGTTGCTGGAGGACGCACGGGCAGTATGTCCAAGCTTCACATCTCATTTTGACTATCAGGACTGAGAATTTAATCTAGCCTCTATAAAAATCATGGAAATAAGTTTTCCCTGATGAGCAACCATGTTTTCAGCTAGCTGGGTTCTTCTGAAAACTACCTAGGAATTATGGCAGGCAGAATTTCAGGTAATCTAGATCAAAAATTCCAAATGCAGAATCATTTTGCCTGTCACGACCTTTTACCTTACATTACCTTGCCTTGTGACTATATTTGATCTTCAACCACCTGCCCACTTAGCAATGTTAAAAATATTTTCTACTACTGAATACAGAAAAGCAAATATGAAACTCAGTGTAAAGGAAGGGCAAAACATAAAACTCTGCCTGTTATAGATCATTCTAACAGACAGGTTTGTTGAGGGTCATTAATCCATTACCAAGTGTTTTGTTGTTACCAGCAAGACTAGCACTTGGGCAAGGAGAACAGGGCCGTTCCGCTGGGGCTGAATGGACTGCAGATGGACTGCCAGGTAACAGGACCCTCCCGGGAATGATCTCCAAGTCTGCTCCGTGCCATGCATCTTCATCTGTGTCAGGTTTATTGCTGAAAGAGTGAAGCCATCTGTCACTGTAATGCTCCTCATACAATTCTCCGGTGCCCTCCACTGCTCCAGACTAGGTGATTACTTACAAAACTGGGAAATTTTGGTCTATGGAGCTTTGAGGTGTCTTTTTTTTCCCTTTGAAGAAACCTATTTTTAATGCTCGTTGGACTGCAGGGGCAGTAACCCATTCCCAGACCAGTGGACCCTGACAAATCCCACTTTAACAGCTTTTACCAAGCTAGCAAGCCCATTTTGTGACAGTGTAGAAAGGTTATAGTAGACAGCAAATGATAAGTAACCACCAACTTCTAAAGAAAACTGAGCCCTACCTCAGCTCACACTAACCCACCTCAATATAATTTGGCTTCTGCAGGAAGACAGACTGAAGAACGACTATAGGGTTGGGCCTTTTTTTCTCTGGACAAGGTTTTTAGCTAAATTGTCCTGCAGGAACTCACCTGGAGTGAATTCAGCAGAGTTTCACAGGGAGGATGGCAAGCCTTGGCGGCAGCAGATGTGTTTAACACTTCCTCTGGAAAGCTAATATTGCACAGGAACACTTTTTAAAATATTTTTCCTTTCCTTCTTTTCTTTTCTTTTCTTTTCTTTTCTTTTCTTTTCTTTTCTTTTCTTTTCTTTTCTTTTCTTTTCTTTT